>CAMXCT020000777.1:90000-211754 GCA_947184155.2 Cladocopium goreaui | reverse complement strand
CGTCCCCGAACGTCGATGATCTACCTCTGCGGTGCGACGGGTGCGAGACGGTCTCGTGTGTGGTCGGATCATTCTCGGACCATGGTCGGATCATGGTCGGATCGGTTCCGCCTTGTAAATGGGATTTCAAGTGTTTTTCGTGCATGTGCGGTCGACAGAATTCCATTGTGATTTGCAACTGTAGGATCGTTCCCGCAATGTAAATGGGATTGCAAGTGGTGCTGGTGGATGAGTTGCAGATGGAATTCCATTGTGATTTGCAACTGTAGGATCGTTCTCGCAATGCAAATGGCATTGCAAGTGGTGCTGGTGGAGGAGTTGCCGATGGAATTCCATTGTGCTTTGCAACTGTAGGATCGTTCCCGCAATGTCTAGAAGGTTTCAAATGGTTCGGTGGACGAGCTGAGGACGTAATACCATTGTGTTTTGCTAGGGATTGTTGCTAATCGCATTGTAATGGCTGCGTGAACTTGCTTGCTGCAGCTTGATTCTTTCAGATTTTGCCTGCTTTCATTTTCTATTTAAATTCTTTATAAAAAACGCTTCAAAAATCAACTTTTTCTGCTCTGGCGTCGAGATCCGGTTTTGGAGCTACAATTTCCGACGCCGTTGCGCGTAGTTCTATTGTGTTTTGCAACTCAGTCTCTGCAGATCGCATTGTAATGGCTGCGTCAAGGTTGCTTCGTGCTGTGGCTGCATTCGTAATACTATTGTCTTTTGCAGCTGGACTTCGTAAATCGTATTGGAGTGGCTGCATGAAGGCTGCCACAGTGATTTGTCAGCAGATTTTCTCCATTTTGGCGCCAACGATTTTCCTTCTAAAAATCCTTTTAAAAAGTGCTTCAAAATCGTCTTTTTTTCGTTTGGCGTCGAGATCCGGTTTGGAGCTACAATTTCCGACGCCGTTGCGCGTAGTTCTTTTGTGTTTTGCAACTCTGTCTCTGCAGATCGCATTGTAATGGCTGTGTCAAGGTTGCTTCGTGCTGTGGCTGCATTGGTAATACTATTGTCTTTTGCAGCTGGACTTCGTAAATCGTATTGGAGTGGCTGCATGAAGGCTGCGACATGGATTTGTTAGCAGATTTTCTCCATTTTGGCGCTAGTGATTTTCCTTCTAAAAATCCTTTTAAAAAGTGCTTCAAAATCGTCTTTTTTTCGCTCTGGCGTCGAGATCCGGTTTTGGAGCTACAATTTCCGACGCCGTTGCGCGTAGTCTTTCCAAAAATCCTTTTAAAAAGTGCTTCAAAATCGTCTTTTTTTCGCTCTGGCGTCGAGATCCGGTTTTGGAGCTACAATTTCCGACGCCGTTGTGCGTAGTTCTGTTGTGTTTTGCAACTCACTCAGTCTCTGCAGATCACATTGTAATGGCTGTGTCAAGGTTGCTTCGTGCTGTGGCAGCATTCGTAATACTATTGTCTTTTGCAGCTCGACTCGGTTTTGGAGCTACAATTTCCGACGCCGTTGTGCGTAGTTCTATTGTGTTTTGCAACTCAGTCTCTGCAGATCGCCTGCTTGCAATTTTTTTCGGATTTTGCCTGCTTGCAAACTCCAAAGCTTGGCAAATGCAATTTTTGCGTTTTGGCATCGAGATCCGGTGTTGAAAGCTCGTCTTGTATAGCCTGAGGCAGTGCATGGGTAGTTTCAGCTCTGCCAGGCTGTGTGCGAATTGTGCTTGTTTCCGCCGCCGTTGTTTGGTTCATGCACGTGATTAAATCGATTCGGTGGGAAAACGATCATATATAGCAAGCATGCAACGTAGCTATCATATATAGCAGATACACGATGTCAACAAACAGCACGCATGGACACGATACAACCTTGCAACTGCGTATACTCGCAACGCGTACGTGCGACGTTCTGGTCCGCGCAAAGGTGCTTACGTGCGACGCTGTGGTCCGCGTAGGCTAGCGCCATGGAATCGTCGCTGTTCGAAGACCTTCTTTGTTTCTTGCAGAAAGAAGAGCTTGTGTTGAAGGCTTTGCGTGCCACGAATTTGAAAGCATGCTTGCGGACAGGGACTGGCACCAAAGGATACGAAGCAAATGCAGAGCGAGCCAAGTACTATAGAATTTACAATAAGATTGAGAAGTCAGTAACGGCTGACCAAAAAGCTACTCTAATGGATTGGGAACGAAGGCTTTGCAGTGAGGCGGAGGACATTGATTTTGCACGGTTGCTTGCCATTTTTGCAAGCCGTGAAGAGGAGCTGAAGCAAATGAGAAAACCGAGCCTCGAAGCATGCTTCAACAGCAACCTGAGCAATACAGACAAGGACTTAAAGTTTTGCCGAAATTTCTTGAAGCGCAAAAAAACAAGTATGACAGATGAACAGCAAAAGGTTGTGGATGAATGGGAGGAGATCATTTGTGCCGATGGTGCGGGGTTATGTCCTGCCATCGATGCAGATTTCGCACGCTTGCTTACTATACTGGAAAACCGTCAAGATGACTTGCGAAAAATCCGAAAAGCAAGTCTCGAAGCATGTTTCAACAGCAGCCTGAGCAATAGAGACAAGGACTTAAAGTTTTGCCAAAATTTCTTCAAGCGCAAAAAAGCAAGTATGACAGATGAACAGCAAAAGGTTGTGGATGAATGGGAGGAGATAATTTGTGCCGATGGTGCGGGGTTATGTCCTGCCATCGATGCAGATTTCGCACGTTTGCTTACTATACTGGAAACTCGTGAAGATGACTTGCGACAAATGCGAAAAACAAGTCTCGAAGCATGTTTCGGGACACGTGTCAGCAATGCAGACAATGATCTTGGTTTTGGACGGAACTTTTTCCGTCGGCAGAAAGATATGTTGACGGATGAGCAGCGCAAGGTTCTTGAGGACTGGTCTTCCAAGATTTGTTCCCATGAGCATGTTGATGACGGTTTTCGGCGCTTCCTTGCAACTTTGCATGCTCGAGCACAGGAGCTGTTTGCCTTGCGCAAATGTGACCTGAAAGGCATCTTTTCGTCCCATATTTGCAAAAAAGATTCGGAGTTGAAATTTTGTCAAAACTTTTGGCGGCGCAGTGCAGAAAAATTGAGTGCCGAGCAAAAGGAACAAGTGGAGGATTTGAAAGCAGGAATTCTTTGGCCTCATGCGCAAGACGATCGTGCGGCGTTGCGGCCCGCGGTTGTCAGGATGTTGGACAAATTTGAAAACATACTTGCACGCAGAGAGGCAGAATTTCGCGGCTTTGGGGCTGCAAGTGTTTATGGTCTGTTTACCGGGCACGCGAAGAAATCTGATTCTGAGGTTAGATTTTGTTACGATTTTGTCAGCCGTGTGTTTCCCAAACTGGAAGATTCGGAGCAACAGCGACTTCGAATCAAACTGGATGACCTGTTGTTAAAAAGCTGCTCTGTGCCCGTGAAAAGTAGTTACCAGGCCAAACTACACGATGCAGAGACTGTCTTGGGCGACGCTCTTCCACGCCCAAGACTGCCGAAAAGTTTGCGTCAGCTGTTTGGCAACAGTATGGATGCAGAGGCAAGGATCATGCCGTTTTTGCACCGTGTTCATGAGGTGGATGAGTTCATGGTTTCCTTAAAATTTCAAGACTGTGACTATTGCCACGAAGGATGGTTTGGCAGTGATAGAAAACGGTCAGACTTGCCTGGTGGTTTTGAAACCGAAACCTATAAGAAGACCAATTTCTTGCGTGCGCCTGAAAACCAGTGGCTAGACCCAGCGCGACCGATCTGTCAAAATTGTCTGCGAGAAGCTAAAGGACGCGCTGCGGAGGGCTATCCCAAGGAGCCTTTCCGCTTGACAGGTGCTAACTTCGCAGATCCTGGGCCAACGTTGCCAGAAACCGACGCTTTGAGCTTCTTTGAAGAGGAGATCTTGTCGCCAATCCAGCATATTGTCCGCATCTTCACGTTGCACGCAACAGGACAATGTGAGCTCCGCGGTCACGTGGGTAACCTGTTTCAAAATGGCCCACAGTATGTTCGTGACATCCCTGCAGCTGTGGGTGACATGAACATGCTTCTGATACGGCGGTGCCCCAAGGATCCAAACCGCAAGCAACGAGTACCTTTCCTTGTGTCAAGGCGACGTTTGCAACGTGCTCTTGATCGCCTTTGTCGCACGTTGGAGGAGGATGGTTCTTTGGCTCTCCAGCCGGGAGCACTGACACCTGGCGGCTACGTCGATTTGGTGAAGCGGGGAAACCTCGACCAGTATGCAGACACTGAGGAAGGCGAGGAACCCCATGGTCTGCAAGTTCATGTCGTCGAGCAAAGACCATGGGAGCGAGTGGAGCGCAAGCTGTTCGCTTTGTGGATGTCGTGCTCGCTGGAGTTGCAGATGGCAGCCCTGGTACGTCTTTTGCATGAGCCCGAAGATGTGCAGGATCCGGCGGAGAGGGTGGATGTTCTGTGGAAGAATTTGCGTGCTGCTATGGATGCCAAAGCCCCGGATGTCGTGGGCGGCCCTTCAGACTTGATGTTTACAACGCTGGCTCAATACTTGTCTCTGCAGTTTTCGGATAAAAATGTGCAAGACGTAGAAAACATTTTGCACGATGAACTGACGGCAGTGCAGGAGTTAGCTTCCTGGGAAGAGCCTTTGGTGTCGGATGGCTTGTGGTCGCCTGAAGATGTAGCTGGCCAGCAGACTGAAGCAGAATTGAAGGATGACTTATGGGAGACGATCTGTAAAGCCAACGAAAGCGCCAGCAACAAATCTACAATTCGTCGTTTTGGAGCAGCACGGGTGCAAGGTGTGCCTATTCTGGATCCCCCAACCGTAGCATCCAGAAACCAACTAGTCAGGGAAGATCAACCTTATTACATTGTTGCTGGTTTTGTGAAATTGTTTCCACTTGGACAAGGAGATTTTTGGGCGCACTTGCAGCAGCGCCAAGAGGAAAACCAACAGCCGTTGTCCTTCTGGGAGTGGCTGAAGCATTTGCTTTTGCGTTCGGATGGTCGATTTCAAGCCCACCCACGGTTCTATTTTTTTGCTCTGAACACCGCTTTGCGCAACAAGGCTTTGCGTGCCCGGGGATATTTTATGAAGCGCCAGCAGGGGGCCAGCAGCAACGTTGCGTACACTACAGAGGAACTTTTCAACATGGGTAAAGCTCAGTTCACCAAGATTGTGTCAGCTTTCGAACACTCCATGGCCGGTTCAGCGCAGGAGAAGTTGCGAGAACGCAGTGACTTAGAGGCCATGGTGGAGCAGATTGAACAAGAGACGTTGCAAGATCAGGCTCACGCTTTGTTGCAATCTTGGCGCGAAGCGGAATCTGCTGGAAACATGCTTGAGCAGCAAGGTTTTGCTACTTCTGCTGCAGAAGTGCGAGCCGTGTGCTCCGTTGCAAAAGCTGCGGTGGAGAAGGTCTTGTCGCCAGAAACCATTGAAGCCCAAGCTAAGCCTTCTGTCTCGTGTGTCGTTGTGGACCGCGAGATGGATGAAGGGCCCCAGCCTGATGTCGCGCGCGTCGTTGCGGACCACGCGGCAGAACCGATGCAGCAGGAAATTGAAGTCAGCCCAGCTGCGGAGGAAGAAAGTGGCTTTGCGTGCTCCAGGGGCCGCTCAGGACCTAAAACTATTCAAGATTTGCTGTTGGAGGTGCAACATCGTAGCTTGTGTGTGCAGGGTGGCGGTGAAATCCCATGTCACTTTAGCACTTTGACAACCGCCATTTACCATTGGGATGATTTAGCCGCATGCTTAGAGCAGTATGAAGTAGCTGTCCTGCAGCAGCGGAACAACAGAGCCGATCCCTTGGAACCAGCAGAACGGCAGTTGTCGTCTGAACGCCGGCGAGTCCTGCGTTACCCCGGTGTGGTCGCCTGGTTCACTGCGTACAAAATGGAGCTCTTTTACAAGCATGTGTTGAGATATGAGGATGGACAGGGTGTGTTCGAATGGGGCGCAGGTGGCATTATGCATTTGCATTCGATCAATTTTGGCTCTTGCATGCCCCGTGTCGATCCAACCGCAGCAGGCATGCAGCAACCGGACGAGAAGAGTGCCGAGATAGCGGCGCAGTTTGCAGAGATGCATGAAGAGTACTTGACGGATTGGAGCCTCAGCAAAGCAGAGAAGTGGACCTTTCATGAGGTGGACAATTGCGCTGCCAGATCTGCTCGTGTAGGGTCACCTTTGCACACAGACTCAGAATCTGATGGCTCCGAGGATATGGAGGATGCGTTGGACGAAAAGTGCGTTCGCCGTAAGGCCCCTGGTGCTGGTTTAGATCTCGGTGCAGCTGCAGATGTGTTTGGGCAGCATGCTGTGGCAGAGGACGTCGATTTTCAACGTGTTTACCCCACAGCAACTACAATGGTGTATGTATTGTCACAAGGTGCTCGTGTGACACAAGCTTTGACAGAAACAGATCGCAGTTTATTGCGTAGTTTGGATGTTTCTCTCCAAGATCCAACTTGGCACCCCTGTCGAATTTCTGTTGCGCAAAAAGCTTTGCTAATGACCAACAACTGCAGGTTAGTTCGCCGCGCTCGTCGCAAATGGTATCGCAGGCTGACGGACAAATGCAATAGGCATGATCGGCACGGTGGTGCAGGTTTTGAAATTCCGCCTGTTCATGTTGAAGCGAATGTGGACACACAGCCCGAGGAAGAAGAAGGCGCCGAGCCAGAGGCAGAGGTTGTCACGGCGCGGATGCAGCAGTGTCCACTGCGTGTTGGAACACTGAACATGCACTTGCTGTCGCCGGGTACTTGGCTTGAGGATCTCTTGGACAAGTGCGATGTTCTGTTCTTGCAGGAAGTCACCGCTGAGTGCTTGGAAGATCTTTGCTTGTTGGGACAACAAAACGGTTACGAAGCGGTGTCGCCGCTGTTGCGTGGCCAAACGCCGGAGGAAGGGTTTGATGTGTGTGTTCTGTTGAAGCTTGACGTTTTACAGTCTCGCAGAGTCACGATTTCGCCTTTACCATCTCCTTCCAACAGAAAGCTTTTACAGGTGTATGTCGCTCTCCGTGACAATGGGTCAATGCTGTATTTCACGTCGGGTTCGAGCATGGTAGAGCAAAGGGCTTCGGAACTTCAATCTGTTTTGGCTACTCTAGAAGCATTAAGCAACGTAGACGCTTGTGTTTTCGCTGGTGACTTGAACATGCGTCTGGAAGAAGCCTTGCCACCAGGTGTGTCCCCAGGCTGGCGAGATGCATGGGAAGAAGATGGAAGCCCGGAAACCCGGTGTGGCACCTGGTGTCCTGAAAGCATGCAAGCGGATGATGCACGCGTGCGTGCGTGGCGTTTCGATCGCATTTTGACTTTGTGTCAGTTTGGGCACATGGACAAGCCTAGTCCTACGCCGTTACGGGCTGGGACAGAGGCTACCGAACGGGTTGCTTTCGCCACTGTGGAACTGCAGCCGGGGTCGTTCGATGTTTCATTTCAGTCGCAGGACTTGGATCATGCATTTGTGCAAGCGAAGTTTGAGTTCATGCCTGTGGTTGCCGGTGAGCGCGAGCTCGTAGCAGAACGGGTAAAAATCTTGAGACCCGGACTGGGTTCAAAGATTGCGCGCAGGCCTCTGGAGCGAGAAAGCTGCGTGCAAAAACAACATTGCAAAAGTTTTTGCGGCAAGGACTACGAGAAGCCTCGCATGTTACCAGGAATGGGTGCCATTTTGGAAGATAGCCGGCGAAAGAGTTTGTTCCGGTTGTATACGCGTCGGAATTGCCACCACTTGAACACGCACGACCCCTTGAAAGCTATGGGTTTGGTGGCTAACGTAGATGATCAAGTGGTACTGACCATGCAAGCCGCTGTGAATTACTTGACTAAGTATTTGGGCAAAATCGGCGGAGGCCACAGTGCGCAAAGTCGCATCAGCGGATTGATAGATGACATCGTATGTCGCATGGGTGATCGTGAGACGATGACTGTTGCATCGCTTTTGTCAAAGCTTTTTATTCACTCGGCCGTTCCGGATGAAATTTGTTCCTTGGAGGCATGGCATATTTTGATGGATTTGCCCCGTGTCCTGTCGTCCAGGTATGTGACGTCTCTGAATGTCAAGGACGATTCGAGCGCCTTGAAAGATTTGCCTAGCATTGAACTAGCATCTGCGGAAGAGAACGTGGTGAAGAAGAGCAAGGTGGCTGTCTACTTGGATCGATTCAACATGAAGGCGCAAGTCGATATCTCCGCAGCATCTCTTGAGAACATGTCCCTTTTTCAGTTCATTAGTCGCATAGATCGACGTGGGAAGTCGTTGCACTTGCGAACCAAAAGCACGATTGTGAAGGAGAAACCGTTCTTGCGCTTGGATGCTCGCCGCAAGGAGGCGGGCGCCATGGCCCGTCTGTGCTTGCGTCTGCATCGCCCTTTTCGAACTGAAGCTGCGGATCCGATGCACCTCGAAGATGGGACGGCTGTTGCAGAGTTGCATGCATTTGTGCGAAGCCCCACCTGCCCGGTTTGGTTGAAAAAAAGATATGCCAAGCACAATCGAGTCAAGGCCGCCAAGCAAGCGGCGGAAGCACTGTCTTCGGTGAACATCACATCAGCAACGGAGAACGCCAATGTCTCGCACGGTGCGGTGTTGCGACCCGCCGTGCCAGGCTCCCAAGCTGCAATGGGTCCAGCTGTGCCAGAGGACGGTGCGTCCCAGTCGCTGTCTGCAGGCGATCCCGGGGACGGTGCGGTGTTTCGACCCGCCGTACCCGGTTCGCAGACAGTTATGCGTCCAGTGGTGTCAGAAGCTAGTGCACCCGATGCCATACGTGTCCCGCTCGTACCAGCACCAGGTAGCAGCGCGCGTGTCATAAATTTAAGTGCCGGAAGCACGGAGGATCCTGAACCTGATGATGTGTGCATGGACAATGTAGAGTCAAGCGACAAGTTTTTGGCCGACACTGCTGCAAACCGGCAAGTGGTTGCAAACCGACATGGTTTACTGTGGGGTGGTACACCGGGAGATAGCCGTCACAGTGTGGTTGACGCTATTCGGTTGCATAGGCCGCCTTTGAAATTGGTGTGTGTCAAACAATACTTGGAAGCACTGACAGGTACCAAGCCGCAAGGTTCAAAAAAAGTACTATTTTTGGTGGAGCGTTTTGTGTTTTTAATGTTGTTCATTGACTTGCAGTCGTACGAAAAAAGAGGTGCTGGAGTTTTCAAGCAGTGTTTGACGAAAAAAGCGTTGCAGAACTTGGCTACCTATTTTTTCCAGTCGCAGGGCTCGGCCGTGACTGCTAAACAAAAGAAAAATGTGGTTATGAAACCGTATGCTGAGTTGTGGGAATACATTAAATCAGAAACCTTGAAGCAGTGCGGTCTGGCAGTGTCGGCTTCACCTGCGCACCGCGTCGGTTTCGATGGACAAGCGGCGAACACCCAGGCAGAGCTCAAGAGCGGCGCCTGGCGGCAGAGTGTGTTTTGTCTGAATCCACAATCTCTGGAACATGAAGAATGGGAGGACGCCGCCGAGAGAGAAGCAAAAAGAGTGCGGTATGTACAGGCAGCTATGCACGAACAGAGTATGGGTCGGCCGGGAAAGCGCTTGCATGAAGTGTCGTTGCCTTTGAATGGGATGCTTTGAACCCTTACTTGGAAAAGGTGACTTCACAATGGATATGGCCAGAGCTGGCTGTAAAGATTCTCCCAGAAACCAAAACCTACGTTCTCAAGCCGTCGCAAGGGGGCCTGGCGCACACTGAAGCAGAGCAGATGACTAGTGGACACGGCGGTTCCTGGCAGACGAACGGAGAACCTTCGCTTGACCCCACGCAGAATTCGTTTGTCGAGCACATGTGTGCCTGGAGAGATGCGTACAGAGCCGAGAGAGAAGTCTTCGAGGCGAACTTGCCGCTGCCACGCGATTTGCATGGATCCATCGCCTTAGGGGAACCAGTGCTATTACTGGGAACGGCAGGAACTGGGAAAACCACGACATTACAAGCTGCAAATCGCCTCCTGGAAGCATGCGGTTTCCAAGGTCGCATTGTTCGCTGTGCATACGCCGGTGTTGCCGCGAGCAACATGGGCAGCGGAGGTCGAACGCTCGTGTCTCTGTTCCGTCTGAACAAGCGCAAATTCGGAGGTGGCTTGGAACCTTTGTCCTCAGAAGATCTTCGAGCAATGGATGAGGAACTCAAAGGCATGTGCTTGCTTGAAATTGACGAAGTGTCTATGACAGAAAAGCTAATCCTTGCGCACGTGCATCAACGCCTACAGCAGTGGCGGCTGGAGTTATATCACGATCAACACTGCCGCGGTGGTGCGGAGTTGTGTCCCGCCACGGCCTGCGTTTGCGGTGCTAGGCTGCCGTTTGGCGGCGTGAAAGTTGTTCTTGCAGGTGATTTTGGCCAGTTGCCGCCAGTGGCAGTACCCCCAGAACGAACTCTGCTATGCTCCAAGCCGAAAACTGAAGGGCAAGATCGGCAAGATGTCAACCTTGGACTGCGGTTGTTTCAACAGATTCGTGTTGTTTTTCGGCTGCGCAGGATTCACCGGCAGGTCGGTCAATCATTATACAAGGAGTCTCTTTTGCGCCTGCGCGACGCAGCGCATACGAAGGAGGATGTTCAACTGTGGAAGTCCCACGATTTGACTGACTTGGCGGCTTGCACCCTCACGGTTGAAGAGCGGCTCTTTTTCGAGCAGAAATGCGTGCACTTGTTCTGCGAAAATCGCCGCGCCGGACAGTTCAACGGCCGACGCTTGGGCGAGGATGTCATGGACAAAGACAGCTCGACGATTCTTCGGATTTGGTCCGTAGACAGCACTCCTGGGGTGGAGCGTTACACCAGTGAGAACTACGGAGGTTTGAAGCGCGTGTTGCACTTAGCTGCAGGCGCCCCAGTGATGTTGACCATGAACTTGCGCACTGTCTGGAACTTGGTCAACGGCACTCGTGGACATGTGGTCGCAGTCGTTCCCGTTGAAGAACCACCAGTAGCGTCTGGCAGCGGTGCGGTTGGCACACCTCTTGTTGCACAAGTGAATGAAGTGGGCGGTGTGTCCGCTGGCACAGCTGAATATGTGATCGTGGACTTTCCTGGATACGTGGGCCCGGTGATGGTGGCTGGTCATCCAACTTGGGTGTGTGTTCCTAAGCTCAGCAACAGACACGAAAAGTTTCGAGGTTTGGCTCACACGCAGTTTCCTTTGGTGTTGTGCTATGGCATGACGGTGCACAAAAGCCAGGGCTTGACACTGGCCTCCGGCTGTGTTTTCAATATGGAACATGAACCCACCTGGTCACCTTTCAAGCAGATGTGTGGCTTGGCCTTTGTGGGTTATTCGCGTGTGACTGACTTTGCAAAGATGGCCTTCAAATACGTGCCTGATTACTGGTCTTTTCAAAGCATGGCCGATACAGACATGTTTCGATGGCGAGCCGCATTGGAACAACGTTTGGACGAGCTCCACGACAAAACGGCGGAAACCATCTTCCATGGTCAAGCCTCTGTCAAGGATGATGTGCAACGGCATCGTGCGTGGTCGGAAAAGTGCACAGGCAGGCAGATGAGCGACGATGAGCTCGCGGACTTGACGCATATGTTGTCCCTGCGGGGGGTGTTACCGCAGCCAGGCTACACTGACAAGCCGGTCCGTCGCTTGGCCAGTAAAGCAGGGGGCGGCAGGACGCAGCGCAAGACCATGCGCGGCGGAAGCGCAAAGGCGCGCGCAGAGGAGGGGGTGGCCGATGGGGCAGGTGAGCCTGAGTGTGATGAAGGTGGAGCTTCGGCCGACGAAGAGGCGCACTGGGCTGCACTTCAAGAAGAAGACGAGAGGACAAATGCGTTGATGCGCGAGTATTACGAGGATCAGGAGAGAGAGGCGAGAGCCGAGTTTCACAGAGAGATAAACGAACGCTACAATGAATTGGCTGCTCAATTTTACGATGATTTTGGGTACTATGATGACTAGCTTGAGTCCGAAAAACTTGTAGCCAAAAGAGTTGGCAATCTTTTGCCATGCAGCAGGTACGTAGTTGTGTGCTGCCTCCGTAGCAACTTGTTCTCTTTGATAAATGCTATGAGCAGAAACCCCATCAGTGTGTAGCCTGTTCATTGTGGATTCCCAGTGCTCTTGTTCAGCCACCGCTTTTGAGCCATGCAATCGCCTTCCGATTGCTGCCGCACGGTACGCTGTTATGAGCTACTTATGCTTCGTCGACGTAGTTCGTGGGTAGACTCCGTAGCTAGCTGGGCCGAGGCTGGACGTGCTTGTGGTGCTTTGAGAATATTCCTATATCCGTAGAAGAAGACAGTTTACAAGAAAAAACCAACAACGAGGGAGAGAGAAAGAAATAGAGAGACAGAAAATAAGGGGATCAACAGATAGAATGATGAAGGTTGAAAAACATACAAAAGAGACCAAAATGTAACTATAGTAATGCTGGACAAGGTATTATAGGCAAATGTATTTTCAAGGTGCTGCACCACGCAGTAGTCTCAACACGGCTGAACAGTTCACCTGGAGAATAGGCACGAACACCGAAACAAGATTCAACACTAAGAGGCAGACGGATAATAAACGAATAGATAGACAGACAGAGAGAGAAGCAGAGGTCATGTATAACACGAACCAACACACTGCAGATCGTGCGAACCAGAGACGAAAAGAAGACGGACAGACTGCAAGACAAAATCACCCAAACAACGAGAGACAGTTGTGTATATTCTCCAGGTGTGGCAATGCTCAGTACGAGTTAACGCTGCAAGTTGCTACCGTGCAGTTAGTGTTGTCAGCACAAAGACAAAAAGAGCGAGGTTGTAAGGGAGGCCTGTGAGTCGGAAGTGTGAAGTCGGGTCATGGGGTTGTTTCTAATGGATGATTGTTTCAGGAGTGTGTGAGTGGTGGTGAAAATACGAGAAAGGTTCTAAGGTTGAAGGAGGACCAGTCGCGGAGTTGATGTGATGTGGCATGAGAGGTTGATTGATGTTGCAGGTTGATGCAATTCCATGATCAAGCTTGCAGCTATATGGGTAACGAAGAACGTAGTCTGTTTTACATGGGTGACATGGAAATATGATTTGTGGAACATGAAACATGCACGCCGCAATGGCGAAAACATCATTTTCCTGAAATCATGGACCGGTGATCGGTCCGGCGGTATGTTTATGTGGCATGTTTAAGGACCCTGGCCTGTTTTAGCCGTCTTCCTTCCATGTTTGTGGTTTCTCGGCATGTTTAGTGCGTGTTGGTGACATGTCAAGGCATGTTCTATGGCATGTTTACTCAAGACCTAGACTTGCGTTGGCATGTTTATGACGGCTTGCTCGTGCAAGCTTGTCTGTCAGGCATGTTTGGCTCACGCGGGTATGCAGTTACGTGCTGCCTGTGTCGCACATGTTGCCTTCGAATATGAAGTGCCAAAGGCGAGACTTCCCCAAGTACCAAATTACATAGTCTTATCCCCGTAGTTCACCACCACAATCACCTGTCTTCTCACAGGCCTTGCATGCGGGTATGCAGTTAGGTGCTGCCTGTGTCGCACATGTTGTCTGTGAGGACCAGGTCGCACATGCCACGCTTTCAGACGCCTAGCGTGGTTTTAGTGATTACTTACCATAGTCTGATCCCTGTAGTTCACCACTACACCCAACTGATTTTTCACAGATCTTGGATGCGGGTTTGCAGTTATGTGCTGCCTGTGTCAAACATGTGCCAAGTGTGCTAAATACCACGTTTGCGCAAACCCAGCGGGGTTCCAGTAATAAATTCCATAGTCCCATCCCTGTGGTTCACCACTACAACCACGTGCCCTCTCACAAGACACGCACGCGGGTATGCAGTTATGTGCTGCCTGTGTCGCACATGTTATCTTTGAGGATGGGACGCCACACGCCACGCTTGCACAAGCCAAGCGTAGTTTACGTAATAAATTTCCATAGTCCGATCTCTGTGATTCACCACGATAATCACTTGACTTTGCACAGGCATTGGATGGCCATGTGTTGTGCATGACGTGCTGGTCGCTGATGGGTCAAGGACAGCATCAGCGATGCAGACGACGAGGACATCGTATAATATACCGACAAAAAATGCGGCCTGGCCGGGTCGTCGAGGACAGTGCTGCTGTCATGTAGTTGGCCATGTTTATGTGGCATGTTTAAGGACCCTGGCCTGTTTGAGACGTCTTCCTTCCATGTTTGTGGTTTCTCGGCATGTTTAGTGCGTGTTGGTGACATGTCAAGGCATGTTTTATGGCATGTTTACTCAAGACCTAGACTTGCGTTGGCATGTTTATGACGGCTTGCTCCTGCAAGCTTGTCTTACCGGCATGTTGGCCTCACGCGGGTATGCAGTTACGTGCTGCCTGCGTCGCACATGTTTCCTTCGAATATGAAACGCCAAAGGCGAGACTTCCCCAAGTACCAAATTACATAGTCTTATCCCCGTACAACAAGAACAACAACAACAAGAAGAAGAAGAAGAACAACAACAACAGCAACAACAACAACACCAGCAACAACAACAGCAACAACAACAACAACAATAGTTAAGAAATACATATGTATACAATATGTATATATACATATATATTCTTGGGATATAGTTATTTGTTTTTGTAGACATAACGTGATGAACTCACCCCACCCCACCGGTAACTGATCATGAAAGAGCTGTGCCTGTTTCTGCTCAACAGCAAGAAAGATGATGAGGTTGCTGTGCCTGTGTGTGCATAGGAACATGAAATGACTTTTCAGTGCAAGTGATGAGAATGAAATTGCGCAAAATGATACAAAACGCACGTACGGAAAACGGCGCGACGGGATGTTTGAGGACCCTGGCCTGTTTTAGCCGTCTTCCTGCCATGTCAAGGCAAGTGTTATGGCATGTTTACTCAGGACCTTGACTTGCGTTGGCATGTTTATGGTGGCATGTTTATGCAGTTACGTGCTGCCTGTGTCGCACATGTTGCCTTCGAATATGAAGTGCCAAATTCACATAGTCTTATCCTAACTATATAGTTCACCACGATAAGCACCTGTCTTCTCACAGGCCTTGCATGCGGGTATGCAGTTAGGTGCTGCCTGTGAAGCCCAGCGTCATTTAAGTGATTAATTACCATAGTCTGATCCCTGTAGTTCAGCACTATAACAAACTGAGTTTTCACAGGTCTTGGATGCGGGTTTGCAGTTATGTGCTGCCTGTGTCAAACATGTGCCAAGTGTGCTAAATACCACGTTTGCGCAAACCCAGCGGGGTTCCAGTAATAAATTCCATAGTCCGATCCCTGAGGTTCACCACTACAACCACGTGGCCTCTCCCAAGACACGCACGCGGGTATGCAGTTATGTGCTGCCTGTGTCGCACATGTTATCTTTGAGGATGGGACGCAGACGCCACGGTTGCACAAGCCAAGCGTAGTTTAAGTAATAAATTCCCATAGTCCGATCCCTGTAATTCACCACTATAACCACTTGACTTTGCGTTGGCATGTTTATGACGCCTAAGCTTGTCTTTCAGGCATGTTGGCTTCACGCGGGTATGCAGTTACGTGCTGCCTGTGTCGCACATGTTGCCTTCGAATATGAAGTGCCAAATTCACATAGTCTAATCCCCGTAGTTCACCACCATAATCCCTGTCTTCTCACAGGCCTTGCATGCGGGTATGCAGTTAGGTGCTGCCTGTGTGACACATGTTGTCTGTGAGGACAGGGTCGGACATGCCACTCTTGCAGAAGCCCAGCGTGGTTTAAGTGATTAATTACCATAGTCTGATCCCTGTAGTTCAGCACTATAACAAACTGAGTTTTCACAGGTCTTGGATGCGGGTTTGCAGTTATGTGCTGCCTGTGTCAAACATGTGCCAAGTGTGCTAAATACCACGTTTGCGCAAACCCAGCAGGGTTTAAGTAATAAATTCCCGTTGTCCGATCCCTGTAGTTCACCACTACAACCACGTGGCCTCTCACAAGACACGCACGCGGGTATGCAGTTATGTGCTGCCTGTGTCGCACATGTTGTCTTTGAGGATGAGACGCAGACGCCACGGTTGCACAAGCCAAGCGTAGTTTAAAGTTTAAGTAATAAATTCCCATAGTCCGATCCCTGTAATTCACCACTATAACCACTTGACTTTGCACAGGCATTGGATGGCCATGTGTTGTGCATGACGTGCTGGTCGCTGATGGGTCAAGGACAGCATCAGCGATTGGGATCGACTCTCGCTTGACTGCCAAGGGCTGGGTGTGCGTTGTTATGAACCGCATCCGAGTTTGAATTGCTGTCCTTCAGTAGCTTCGCCTTTCATTTAGCCTTGCGAACCGCAGAATGCCTCTGTCACTTGCTTTTGGTTTATGTGTGCGTTGTTACGAACCGCACAAACAACCATGATCGTATTGCATACATGTGAAAAAACAAAGCTGTCGTGGGAGCGAGTCAATGCAAGGTCTCACTGAGATCCTCTCAATGCCTTGTGCAGCATGGGTTGGAGTTTTGTGGTTTGTTGAATGTATGACTTTCTGGACCATTTTTTTTTCAGACATCAGACCCAAAGCCCTATGATTTTCTCCATTTTGGCGCTAGTTTTTTTGTTGCACGTAAGTTTAGAGCAGTTGGACGTGTGGGGCGTGAAGTGTGGAGTGTGAAGTTTAAGTGTGGAGTGCGAAGAGCGCAGTGTGAAGTGTGAAGTGTGAAGTGTGAGGTTTGGAGCGTGAAGGAAGCAGTGAGAAGTGTGAAGTGTGGACTGTGAAGTGTGAAGTGTGAGTGAAGTGTGGAGTGTGAAGTGCGAAGTGAGAAGTGTGAAGTGTGAGTTTGGAGTGTGAAGTTTGGAGTGGGAAGGAAGCAGTGAGAAGTGAGAAGTGTGAAGTGTGGACTGTGAAGTGTGGAGTGTGAAGTGCGAAGTGAGAAGTGTGAAGTTAGGAGTGTGAAGGAAGCAGTGAGGAGTGTGAAGTGCGAAGTGAGAAGTGTGAAGTGTGAAGTTTGGAGTGTGAAGTGTGGAGTGTGAAGTGCGAAGTGAGAAGTGTGAAGTGTGAAGTTTGGAGTGTGAAGGAAGCAGTGAGAAGTGAGAAGTGTGAACTGTGGAGTGTGAAGTGTGAAGTGTGAAGTGCGAAGTGAGAAGTGTGGACTGTGAAGTGTGAAGTGTGGACTGTGAAGTGTGAAGTGTGAAGTGTGGACTGTGAAGTGTGAAGTGCGAAGTGTGGACTGTGAAGTGTGAAGTGTGGACTGTGAAGTGTGAAGTGTGCAGTGTGAAGTGTGAAGTGTGAGGTTTGGAGTGTGAAGGAAGCAGTGAGAAGTGAGAAGTGTGGAGTGTGAAGTGTGGAGTGTGAAGTTTGAAGTTTGGAGTGCGAAGAGTGCAGTGTGCAGTGTGAGGTGTGGAGTGTCGAGGGAAGGACACAGTCGGGACAGGGTGTCTTTGAACTATAGGTCATTTATGTTTGGGAAACTTCCGCCGCCGGCTTGCCCGGGTCTATGTTACTTTTGATAAGATTTTACTTTTCGGGTCGAAACATCGGTCCCGTTCCCCAGGAGCCTTCGAGATCTGGGAAATGTGGAGCAGACCCTCCCGCTCTGTGCCGATGTCTACGAAGCCACCGAACACTTTCACGGATTTGACCTCGCCCTGCCACTTCCTCAGGGGGCTCAACAGGGGGGTGAACGCAATGGGATATTCATGTTAATGAGGTATTAGAGGATTTAATGGAATCGAGGATTTAATGGTCGAAGGAAGTTTAGAAGTGAAACTTCCGACAATATGGACAGTTGAAAAGCAGAGGTGAGAAGAGTCAGAAGAGACAAGATCAGAAGAAAGAAGATGCAGATGCGCGAAAAGGTAGGAAAGTCGCGAAACACTGTGTTTTTCCCATGATTTGTGGCTCCGGAGGGTCGAAAAGTAGGCTCGCTAAAGCGGCGGGTGCGGAGCCAGCTGGCCAGATGAGACATGAAAAAGTGCACGCTGTTGTGGCGCGAAGCACATTTCCAAGTCAAAATGGACAAAACACTAGAGGAGCGGACCACTTTTGGAAGTTGAGATGTCGAAAAAGTGCACGCCGTTGTGGCGCGAAGCACATTTTGAAGTCAAAATGTGCAAAACACACCATGGTCGGACACTTTTGGAAGTTGCGATGTCGAAAAAGTGCACGCCGTTGTGGCGCGAAGCACATTTTGAAGTCAAAATGTGCAAAACACACCATGGTCGGACCACTTTTGGAAGTTGCGATGTCGAAAAAGTGCACGCCGTTGTGGCGCGAAGCACATTTCCAAGTGAAAATGTACAAAACACACCAGGTTCGGACCACTTTTGGACGTTGAGATGTCGAAAAAGTGCACGCCGTTGTGGCGCGAAGCACATTTCCAAGTCAAAATGTACAAAACACACCATGCTCGGACCACTTTTGGAGGTTCAGATGTCGAAAAAGTGTCGAAAAAGTGCACGCCGTTGTGGCGCGAAGCACATTTCGAAGTCAAAAGTGTAAAAAACTGAGGTTTTGAGCCTTTTTTGACGTGAAGATGTCGAAAAAGTAGACACTGATTAACTTAACTAACTTGACTAACTTAACTAACTTCACTAACTTAACTACCCTAACTTCGACAACAACAACAACACCAACACCAACCACAACAACTACAACAACTACAACTACAACTAGAACTACAAAAACTACAACAACAACAGCAACAACAACAGCAACAACAACAACAACAACAACAACAACAACTACAACTACAACTACAACTACACAACAACTACAACTAGAACTACAACTGCAACAACTGCAACAACTACAACTACAACAACTACTACAGCTACAACAACAACTACAACTACAACAACAACAACAACAACTACAACAACAACAGCAACAACAACAACTACAACTACAACAACAACAACTACTACTACAACTACAACTACAACTACAACAACAACAACAACTACTACTACAACACTACACAACAACTCCAACCACACAACAACTACAGCAACAACTACAACAACAACAACTACAACAACTACAACTACAACTACAAAACAACTAGTTACAACTATATGACTGCAACTACACTACACTAATTACATTACACCACAACTACAACTCCACTACGCTACAGCTACAACTACAGTTGCAGTACATCACACTACATCCAGCAGTTGTGGGTGAGGTGACCACTGCAACCATTGCAGCCATTCCAGCAAACACAACTCCAACCACCTTTCGGTCCATCAGTGGATTCACTCTGCCATCCCTGATTCACAACAACCAATCTCTCCTATAGGTTTCCTATTTTTGAAACTTCCGCCACCGCCTTGTGCGGTACTACTGGTACAGTTCGAACATGTTGAAAAGCCTAGGTCTCCTCTCTTTCTCTCTCTCTTTCTCTCTCTCTCTCTCTTTCTCTCTTTTTCTCTCTGTTTCTCTATCTGTCTAGCCATCTATCCATCTATCTATCTATCTATCTGTCTGTCTATCTGTCTATCTATCTGTCCATCTATCTCTCTATCTATCTGTCTATCTATCTGTCCATCAAAAACGAAGCAATTCTGCGAGACTTCCTCAATGTTTGAACTTCACAACGTCAAAAACGAAGCAATTCTGCGAGACCTCTTCATTTTTCAAAGTTGACAGCATAAAAAACGCAGGTGTTTTGTACATTCTGACTTGGAAATGTGCTTCGCGCCACAAGACGTGTTTACACAGAGACGCTTTTACACACAGGAAATCGCAATTTGCTATAGTTTTGGGCGATTGAGCCTCATCTCATGCGAAAGGGTCGCGATTAGACAAGAGAAATTACAATTTCACCTCAGTTTTTGACGCTCGAACGTTTAGTGCGAAAGGAGAGCGTTTGGTGCCGTCTCGTTGGCGCTGCCCCTGCCCCTGCCTTCAGAAGAGAAATAGAAAAGAAGGAGAGGGCAAGAGGGCAAGAGGAGAAGATGTGAAGATGTGAGGATGTGAAGATGAGCAGATGTGAAGATGTGAAGATGTGAAGATGAGCAGATGTGAAGATGTGAAGATGTGAAGATGAGAAGATGTGAAGATGTGAGGATGAGAAGATGTGAAGATGAGCAGAGTGAAGATGTGAAGATGAGCAGATGTGAAGATGTGAAGATGTGAAGATGAGAAGATGTGAATGTGAAGATGAGGCAGATGTGAGATGTGATGAATGTGAAGATTCAATTAAAAAAGATGAAGATGGGAGATTGTGAAGATGAGAGATGTGAAGATGAGAAGATGTGAAGATGAGAAGATGCCAAGATGTGAGGATGTGATGATGAGAAGATGTGAAGATGTGAGGATGTGAAGATGAGAAGATTTGAAGATGTGTGGATGTGAGGACAAGAAGATGTGAAGATGAACAGATGTGAAGATGTGAAGATGTGAGGATGTGAAGATGAGAAGATGGGAAGATATGGCAAGATGAGAAGATGCGAAGATGAGAAGATGTGAAGATGAGAAGATGTGAAGATGGGAAGAGGTGAAGATGCGAAGATGTTGAGATGTTGAAGATGGGAGCAGATGTGAAGATGTGAAGAAGATGAGAAGATTTTGTGAAGATGTGAGGAGAGAAGAGTGAAGCTGAGCAGATGTGAAGATGTGAAGATGAGCAGATGTGAAGATGTGAAGATGTGAAGATGAGCAGATGTGAAGATGTGAAGATGTGAAGATGAGCAGATGTGAAGATGTGAAGATGTGAAGATGAGCAGATGTGAAGATGTAAAGATACGCAGATGTGAAGATGAGATGAAGATGTGAAGCAGATGTGAAGATGTGAAGATTGGGAAGATTGAGAAGATGTGGAAGATGTGTGAGGATGAGAAGATGTGAAGATGAGCAGATGTGAAGATGTGAAGATGAGCAGATGTGAAGATGTGAAGATGAGCAGATGTGAAGATGTGAAGATGTGAAGATGAGCAGATGTGAAGATGTGAAGATGTGAAGATGTGAAGATGTGAATATGCGCAGATGTGAAGATGAGAAGATGTGAAGATGAGAAGATGTGAAGATGTGAGGATGAGAAGATGTGAAGATGAGCAGATGTGAAGATGTGGAGATAAGATGATGTGAAGATGTGAGGATGAGAAGATGTGAAGATGAGCAGATGTGAAGATGTGAATGTGTGAAGTTGATGAGAAGATGTGAAGATGAGAAGATGTGAAGATGTGAGGATGTGAATGTGTGAAGATGATGAGAAATTGTGAAGATGAGAAGATGTGAAGATGAGAAGATGCGAAGATGAGAAGATGTGAAGATGTGAGGATGTGAAGATGAGCAGATGTGAAGATGTGAAGATGTGAAGATGTAAAGATACGCAGATGTGAAGATGTGAAGATGAGCAGATGTGAAGATGTGAAGATGAGAAGATGAGAGACAGACCCCCACTATTGGAAGAACCCTGTGCTCAGACGGTCTCGGGAAAAACACGGAAGAACCCTGAACACCTAAACATTAAAAACCATACTCTTAAAGCCTAAAATCCTAAAACCTTAAACCTAAAGTGATGTTGGTCGACACGGGGCGTTTGCGCGTAACAAGTCCGACGTGAGAAGTGGGCTGAGCTTGGAGAAATCATTTTTGTATCAAATGTTTTGACGGAAATGTCAGAAGTCCTTTGATTTGGTAGACCTGAAACGTGGTGGGTACCAAGTGATGTAGCGATTTCTTGCGCCTACCAATGACTCAAACTAGATTGCCAGATTGCATCCAAATTCTGGTGTGTACTGTGTACATCTGTTTTTTGAATCAAACCGAAGTCCTTTGATGCACTGGCTGCAGCGACCGCTGCCTTAACCTGCCATCTCTACGTGAAATCACAAAATGATAAAGGTGTGCAAGGAGTCAAAACCGGAACCTGGGAGCAGGTTGCATTGGTAACATACAGACACAAAAGCTATATCCATCAAAACTCGCGCCGCCTTGACTTCGGCTAGTACGCAGTCCCAGCTCGAAGACGCCATTTGTCTTCTTGGCTAACTCCTCTGTATAAGTCCCGGTTGTAACATTGCGCAAATTCTGCTGCAAAAACACGAGGTCCTTATAGGAGCAAGAAATGAAATTCCTCACGCGCACAGGTGCAGCGATTCCATAGTTCTCGCGCCTCGATCCAAAACTGAAGCAAACTGGCAGTACAAAAATATAACTTGCTTACTTCTTACGTTTAGTGCACTCCTTCATAATATATTCTGTTGTAATTAGATTCAGTACACCAGTATTGCTACCTGGTTATTCAACAACCTGTTGATTTCAGCAGAAAAAATCTGGCTTGTATTCGTTGTCAAGATTTGTTTGGTTTGGGGGCCCCCTTGGCTTCATTGTGTTTCAAAGCAAGACAGGCATGCCTTGAGCTCTTCAATATCCCAATATGGATGTGGAAGGACAGGGTGGTGGAGGTCATATTTGACATGCTGTTTTTTGTGCACCACGCTCCCTTGATGTTTTCGGCTCTTGATGGCAAATATTGTTGGATGTGTTTTTGATGTGTTTATCATTTTCTCCATTTTTAAGGGCGGTGTTAAGATATACATGTCAGGGTATACATGATACCCTGATACTCTGATACTCTCATGTGTGTGTGCGTGCCTTCTTTTTTACATGCCAGAAAAAGGGTTCTCAAAAATGGTGGGATGACTCCTAACCCGCATAACATGTTTTAAACATAATTCATTGGCTCTGTACAAGTACATATATATATACTGCTGGGGATTTGCGAGGATATATAGTAACCTTACGCTATGGCATGAAAAAAAGAAGGCCATGAGAGTATCAAAGTACCATATATACCTCGCTCAACACCGGCTTGGCTTTGCACATCTTGCTGTCATTTCAATGGTTGTTTCCGTTTTTTTGTTGTGTTTGCCATCGGTTTGCTCAGTCGCTTCTTATATCCGATACTTGACCCACTGGCTTTTGTGCCGAACACTTTTTATACTCATAACCTTTCTAAATATGGCCTTTTGCGAAAACCCTGGTTTACACACATGCTTTGGTTTCAATTTCAACCGTGGTTTGAACAATACTGATGGTTTTGCGTCAAACCGTCTTTTCCACAAAGAGCTGTTTTACACAAAAACCGTGGCATACACAAACACAATGTTTTACACAAAAACAATGTTCTTGCTGGGCCTGTGCAAGGGCTGTTTGCGGCTTGCAGGGTAGCTCTTTCCATGGTGGCCGGCGGAGCACGCCGAAGGCGGTTGAATATATCTATAAATATCTATATCTACTGCATACATAGTTAATTTGTGATCTCAACAATCTCCTAGTCAGGGGGTTGTTAAGTTATTTTCTCGCCAGTTTTCCTGATATATTTGGCTGCATGGCCCAGCATTGTGGGCATCCTCCGAATGGGTACAGACAGGTCGTAAACTGAAAGGGACCAGCCTCTTGTGGGTTAATTGGTATCTGGTTGGTGGTTGACCCACCCCTCTGAAAATATGAGTTCGTCAGTTGGGATGATGACATTCCCAATATATGGAAAGTCATAAAAGCCATGTTCCAAACCACCAACCAGTAGATATTATATGAAAATGATATGCATTCCATTCTTGAGCCAACTGCCCCACCCTGAGCACCGGGGATCTCTGGGATTTCCGGCGAACTTCCAGGTACTGCACATCGAAGGGAGAGAAGTGGTGTGGAGTTGCGGGCGCACCTGGGAGCCTTGCGGAAAAGACGGATGACAGTGACAACTGGAAGCAGATATTTCATTGGATTGCGCACATTGACGGATCCCGGAATCCTTTTTACCATCAATGCTTCAGGCCTTTCCTGTAGAATTTCCCTTTTCCAAATTCCGAGAAAATGTGGGACATGGACAGTTTCCTGCTGGAATGATCATCTCAGCATTTCAGTATCCGATATTGAGATTGCATAAATGCACATACATGGAAAAATGAAAAAAGACATTCATATATCAGAATTTTTACATGATTTAACACATGTTCATAAATATTACATAATATGACATAATATGACCAATTCTGCATAGTAAATTGTAGAATAGCATAAACCAACTTGGTTTTGCCATTGACTACTACCTTCCCAGGATCTTACCTTTAAAGGATGATCGCTTCCAGTTCCTGCATGTTCCTGACGTCTTCCATCTATAGGTTCTTTACATTTATTATCAATTATTTACCTATTAACAATTAAGAATGATGATTTTCCATGGTTATGTTGAATTCCCAACGCGTACCTTATGGATCTTGAACAACTATGAATTGGCATTCCACTTCGTGCCTTATGGGCCACCGCTTGACTGAATGCAGATCATTTTTGCAGGCTCCCCAATCTTCGGAAACATCCCAATACGAATCCCAATGCATCAACCTCAGCAGACCAAACAACTACATTTTTTGATACTACATATTACAACATCAGTTTGGCTATCTCCCTGTCCACCACTAGTCACTAGTCATTCTCAATAGCATCTAAGACGATATGTTTATGTTGCATTTTCCCTCAAATTTCCCAATGTCATCCAATGTCCCTGCCTTTCATTGAAGGGCATGCCTGGCTGCAAAGACTTCCGAAATCTCGAGAGATACCTTGGGCATGACCCGGCTGCAAAGAGGTCCAAGATGGTCCCAGTCACAAGCAGATCATGGCAAAACTGCTTCAAGTGACGCAAAAGCTGTGTGATGTAGTCCATCCTTGTTGGGCAAAAACATGGGAATGGCCATGGCGTAGAGGTCGTGGAACATCACCAAATTCAAATCCCATGGCAGCAAAATCGCTGCCCGAAAGGCCTGACGAAAGTGCATTGGGTCGACTTGGTGGTGTTGGATAGAAATTCACATCTTGACTACAGTATGTAGGCAGTGCAGGCCAATTCAGCCGGAAATTCAGGCACGACCCAAAAAATGCAGAGCATGGAAAGAACCCAGAGCTTTTTCTCACCTTTGACCTTCCGACAGGTTTTTTTGGGATGCTAAAAAAAACAGTTTCAGAGAAGAATCAGTGTGCAAGGGCAGGGCAACAGGAGGAGGCTTGAACACCCTTGCACAACAAAGGCCTTCAGGAGGCGCGTATCAACATCTCAGAAATTTGGGACCCTCGATGTTGGCCGAATGTTCCATGATATTTAATGTTTGTCATCCAGTCTTTTCAATCTTTAAGATCTTTAGGGCACCTAATCTTGTCTCCAAGGCACAGCCATGGATGCAAAGGGCATGCCCCGGACCTGGTCCACGAAACCTCAATGGACATGGGCCATGGGATTTCTAAGGGCATGGTGCACCACAAACATATCATTATAAAATATCAAAAATCTAAAAATAAGACGAAACAAACTAAGTCTTCATCCCCCAAAATTAAGGCCCAAGTTAGGGCCTCCCAAGACACAGTCACAAGGACAATGGAGCTCCCCAATGATCAACATCTTATGATCATGATCCCGAGTAGCGTTCGAAGAAGCACATCCACAAGATCTGATGGCAATGTGTTACATTTTTTGTGGCCTTCACCTTCCAAACGGATGAAAGAATGCGAGAATGCGACGTGTGTATTTTGCCCCTTGATTTCTGACTTCCGGCCATCCTGAGTTGCTATCCTTCGACCTCAGGTTCCCTCAGCCGATAGTCCGAGAGACTGTGAGGATAAGCGGCATGCTTCATGGCATTCAGTGCCTGTGTCACCAAGCCATCCAAGACCAACCGGCCGCGGTTGATGACCAACACATCACTGCGGGCTTTCTCTGGATCGTGGGTGCAGCCGACCTTGAATATCATGTAAGACAACTATTCAAACAGAGCAACTTCATGCAATTTCAATACGCCCTTCAAAATCAAACAGCTGAAGTTGGAAACCAGGCGCGTAGAGGGACAACGGACGAACCTGAGTGTTGGCTCCAAGGCCACAAGCTGCCAATCATCACCAGCATCATCAGCAGCAACACCACAACGATAAAGGCAACAACATCAAAAATATCAAAAGCTTCAACAACAAGACCGAAGCAAGACTCAAAACATCACTACTCCCCTGTGCAACAGGACCTCTAGCAATTGCAATTGAGACGTGATCCGGAGAGAGGTCTGCAGAGTTGGTTTCGACCAGCGAAACCCAAAACCCGAAACCCGAAACCGACTGTTAAAGTTGGTTTCGATCTGGGAAACCCGAAACCCCCGAAACCGACTCTGAAGACTTAACTTCCCAAGGGACCGATCGAAACCCCGAAACCCCCGAAACCCTTTCCACCGATCGAAACCCGAAACCGAAACCGGACCTGAAGACTTACCTTCCCCAGGACCGATCGAAACCCGAAACCGAAACCGACTCTGAAGACTTAACTCCCCAGGACCGATCGAAACCCGAAACCCGAAACCCGAAACCGACTCTGAAGACTTACCTTCCCCAGGACCGATCGAAACCCGAAACCCGAAACCCGAAACCGGACTCTGAAGACTTAACTTCCCCAGGACGATCGAAAACCCGAAACCCGAAACCCGAAACCGACAGCGAAAGTGGTTTCAATCGACGAAACCCGAAACCCGAAACCCGAAACCGACAGCGAAAGTTGGTTTCAAGCGACGAAACCCGAAACCCGAAACCCGAAACCGACAGCGAAAGTTGGTTTCAATCGACGAAACCCGAAACCCGAAACCGACAGCGAAAGTTGGTTTCAATCGACGAAACCCGAAACCCGAAACCCGAAACCGACAGCGAAAGTTGGTTTCAATCGACGAAACCCGAAACCCGAAACCCGAAACCCGAAACCGACTCGAATCCGACTTTTGGGTGGCTCTCCGGATCGGAAGTCTTGCAATTGCGTCACAGTACACACCTTCCAGGAAACAAGACTTGCAACAGCAGAAATACATCAAACTAATCACATCCAAATGCTTAGAACAAATATGTTGGCCAAATCTAAGCGACCCATTTGGAAATACTTGAAGTCACTTGTCGCCAAGAGACATATGGCTTCTGCTGCCCCGTCTGCCAATATGCTGCTTCAGCCAATTGTCGCTCTTCAAACACCTCAGTCGGAGGGTGACGATTTCATACGGCTGCAATCTTGCCAAATCGATTTACAGCATTTGGTTTCTGTGATTTAGGAGAAGAAGTTCCTTTGCGGCCAAACAGCTCCCAGTCCTCGAGACGATGAAGTGAGATGAAGGAGCTTTCAACCCCAGGGAATATGCCCATCTTGACCATGGCATTGGAAAATAAACTACCCCCCGACACGTTCGATTGCTTCTAGTCATGCATGACTATTTGCAACAACATGTATGCACAGACATATTCCAGGGGTGTCCGGCACTCTTACGCATCCAAGGTATTAGATACATCTCCATTGTCCTGTTTGTTATATCTTCATTCTTAACACCTCTCGGTACCTCAGTTCCATGGTGGCGTAAAACAAGTATTCGGCAGTTTCCCAGACTTTTTGTGGACAATGGAACATCAATTCCGACTCTTTTGTCTGACGGTTTCCGCCCGGTTTCCCATCCTTGGTAATGAAGTCATTTGAGGTCATGTTCAATTCCAAGGCTTTCCAGTGGATTAAAACCCAACCATTCTCCTGGTTAAAGTCGCAAAATTTCACTTTGCTAAAACTATTCGGTTATATTCATGTTATATTCATGTTATATTCATGTTATATTCATGTTATATTCATATCCCATTTACCCCATTTTCTGCAGCCAATGGCACCACCAGGCACGGTGGACCCGTGTGCCCTTCCCCCGGCCCGTCGCAGGCCAAGAGATCGGCCACTCGACGCCAGAAGTGGTGCAAGGGCTCCATCCAGGCGTGACCTGGAGGGAAGCGAGGGATATCTTCACAGATTGGTCTTTTTGTGACATTTAAAAACCATAAGACATGGGGAGTTTAGTAAATAATTGGAGAGATGATGAGGGATTTGTTTTTTCCTCTTCTGATAACGATATTTTCCTGTCTGTTTCTGTTTTTGCAAAGGTGTTGTTGCCTTTCGAAGGGGCGTAGAATGGATAATTGAAGGGGCATCATGGACCATTTACACTCATTTACTCAAACCATTGGAAACCATTTTTTGTTCACTGAGATGGGGGCGGTCCACAAACAACATCTATGCATGGCGGCACGTGCAATCAAACAGTTGCCATTTGCCATCAATGGGCTACATGTTGGGTTAACGAATCATTAACACTAGCGATGCTTGGTTGGTTGGTGGTTTTGACCCCTTCAAAAACAGGACAATCATGGAAAATCACCATCTCAAGTGGAAAACAAATTTCTGAAACATTGTAAGCCCACCAACCAAACAGAAAATGCTTGATGAAAAGCATGGGCAGTCAACAATAACCGTCTGGAGTGCAGGAACTTCACCAAGACCACACTCAAACATCTTTTCCTAGGTCACTGGCCACGCCTGGGTGGAAGGATTGGTCATTGAGCAGCAAGAAACCTGGGCTGAAAAAGCATCTAACAGAAGGGTTTTTGAAACCATGATGCCATGCGTCAGGCTTGGGTCACCATGTTAGATGAAACGGCGTAGAGTCTTTCCATACTCAATACTAATTTTCTTGTGTTTGAACTATCAAACTTGATTCGGCCCGTTTTGGCACCGGGGCCCTGCCAATCAGATGTCAGAACATCCCATTTCCATCCATTTCCTGCAATCAACCCCGTCAACATGCCTCAAAACTGCCAAGCAACCACTGTAGAAGATGACAGGTTTTGAATAGTGTGCTCGAAGGCGGCTACATTCCTGAAAGGCTCGCACCGCTATGGCTAGCCCAACCCCAGTTTACATTGAGCGACTGAAAACGTATCTGCATCGATCCAATGGCGTGGCTGGTGCTATCTGATGTTGGCATATCATGGTCATTGCTTAAGCACCTATGTTTTTTCTGTCTTTCCAGAGTTGCAGTCTTGAAGCATACTGCTGCGTTTTTTTTTTTGGCGTGGGAAGATCACAAATTCTGCTAGACTACCGCAGGGCCCATCAAGGTCAGGTTGCGGAGACCCACATGCACACCAGAAGATCTGCATGGCGCAAGGCATCGTTGTTCTCCAAATGAACCGCTGGCAGCTCCACGGCAAAGAACTCACTGCAACCTCCACTCCAATGGCTGGTGGGATTTGAGGGGCCGGGGTTGCACTTCATCGAAAATATCTAGGAAAATGCGGTTCAATGATCCATTGAAGACAAGTCTAATCGAAACATCATGTAAAACTGTAAAACTGTTTTGGTGCAGATTGTACTGAGTTGGCCAGGTCAAACGATGTGGCAAGTTTTTGGTAGAAACACCAATGTACACAAGGCAAAACAACATCAAACAACATCGCTTTAAACAGAGGTCCTGAGTTCAAAAGTCATTCAGGACCATGAACTATGCTGCCAGTTTTTGGGCTATGGACCCACCAAAATTTTCCCAATAATTTGTCCAAATCCAGATTCAGACCATTTGAAATATCGAAAGTTCCCCTCTATTCTGGATAAAAATCAAACCATCCTCCCAACCACTGCAAGAGCAGCTGTTCTCTGGGTTGTAGGTGGCAAGGAGGGGAAGAACCGATTCCGGGAAGATCCTGTAGAGGGTGTACCTTGCTGATGCTTGAAACGCTGTCGGGCTCAAAAAATGTACGCGTATCTGAGTATCAGTCTGAAACAGATACTTTCCAGCCAGTACGAGAACATTGAGCCCAATCCCCCAACCTGGCTAAAAAGACTGTGCAAAAAATAAGTTCTTCCTTGATGGGGTACGTCCCTCATTGTGTCCATTTTATGTATCCACCGCAGTACCTCCAAGATTTCACAAGCTTACATGGGGGACATAAAAAAAACTATAAATATCTATATTTACATAATTATGTATATTTCAAAAAAATATATAAATAAATCAAAAATAAATAGAAAATAGATTAAAAATAAAGAAAACACACAAACAAATGAAAATAAATAAATGCATAAATACAATAATAAAAGAAAAAAACATATATATATATATACACCACATGATCAAAGGAAGTTGAGAAGTCAAACTTCCGATAATATGGACGGATGGAAAAGCAGAGGTGGAAGAGTCAGAGAAGAGAAGAGAAGAGAAGAAAGAAAAGAGAAGAGAAGATCAAAGAAGAAAAGAGTCAGAAGAAAGAAGATGCAGCCGTGCGAAAAGGTAGCAAAGTCACGATTCACTGTGTTTTTCCAATGATTTGTGGCTCTGGAGGGTCAAAAAGTAGGCTCGCTAAAGCTGCTGGTGCGGAGCCATGTGCCCAGATGCGAGATGAACATTTTCACGCTGTTGTTGCGCGAAGCACATTTCCAAGTCAAATTGTACAAAACACACCAGGTTCGGACCACTTTTGGAAGTTGACATGTCGAAAAAGTGCACGCCGTTGTGGCGCGAAGCACATATGGAAGTCAAATTGTACAAAGCACACCAGGTTCGGACCACTTTTGGGAGTTGACATGCCGAAAAAGTGCAAGCTGCTGTGGCGCGAAGCGTTTCCAAGTCAAAATGCGCAAAGCACCTCAGTGTCAGACCGCTTTTGGAAGTTACGATGTCCAAAAAGTGCACGCCATTGTGGTGCGAAGCACATTTGGAAGTCAACATGCACAAAAGACACCATGCTCGGACCACCTTTGGAAGTTGAGATGTCGAAAAAGCGCACGCCGTTGTGGTGCGAAGCAGATTTCGAAATCAAAAGTGTAAATGTCGTTTTGGATGGTAGGCGCAAGGGAGTATGCACCTTGTCAAATAACGAGCAAAAAAGTGAAGGTTTTCTACACCACTCCACACTCTATGACTACAACTACGTACTAACTGTGGCAAGTGGCAAGTGGTTCCTTCAAGAGAGTTTACCTATCCCAAATTTTCTTAAATGTTTCCAAAAACTTCTTTTTTTTAAGGAAATATTTTCTTTCTGATTTTTGGGGAATGCTAAAAACCCTACCGATCTAGGGCTGGTCTTCGACATCCCCAAATTAGACTACATTACAGTACAGCACACTACACTACACTAATGACATTACACTACGCTACACTCCACTACACATACACCTACAACTACAACAACAACAACAACTACACCAACTACAACTACACCTACAACTACATTTACAACTACACTACATTACACTACACTACACTAATTACACTGCACTACACTACACTACACTACACTACATTATACTACACTACACTGCACTACACTACATTATACTACACCACACTCCACTATGCTACACTCCACCCCACTACACTACACTACACTCAACTGCACTACACTACACTAACTACAACTACAACTACAACTACACTACACTAATTACATTACACCACACTCCACTACGCTACACTCCACCCCACTACACTACACTACACTCAACTGCACTACACTACACTAACTACAACTACAACTACAACTACACTACACTACACTACACTAATAACCACAGCTACAACTACACTACCTTACAACTACACTACACTACACTACACTACACACTTCGCAATTACACTACACTACACTACACTGCAGTACACTACACTCCACTTCACTACACTCAATTGCACTACACTACATTACACTAGACTACACCACACCACACCACACCTCACTATACTATATAATTACAACTACAGCTACAACTACCACTACGCTACTTTACACTACACTAGACTACACTAATGTCAAGTTAGGATTTATAATCCCCGCGGTATTAATCAACCCCCTCTGCCAAAAAAAAATGTAATTAAAAAAAGGTGGTCCCCCAGGATTAATAAACCACCCCGATTAAAAAACCACCAGTGCTGAAATCAATTTTTCATCCAACAATTTTTATTTCCAATTCTATTTATTTCCAATTTGTTTTTACCTTTTTTTTAATCATCATTGTTATACTTAAGGTTTAAGTTGATCATTGAAAATTTCAAAAAACGACTATTCCCCAAATGATCGATTTCTAATAAAAATCTTTATAAAAATCATCAGTTTGGATAGCTCCCAAAGGGTACCCCCCATGAGCCCATTAATAATAACCAGGGTTTGCCCCTGATTAATCAACCAATAGAATTCTATTAAGATCTAATTGACGTAAGCCATATCCAAATTTTTATGGTTCAGAGTTGCTTATTATTAAGGGGTGGTCAAGAAACTAGCCAGAAGGTACCCCCCTACCTACCTGGTGGGGGGGGTTGATTAATCCGATGTTGGCATTACACTATACCCTACACTACGTTACACTACACTCAGTACGCCACCACAAATGCAACTGCAACTACACTCACTAATTACAATACACCACACTACATCCAGCAGTTGTGGGTGAGGTGACTGACCACGTGACCACTGCAATGATTGAACCACTCCAAAAAACACAACTCCAACTACCTTTCAGTCCATCAGTGGATCTGCTCTGCCATCCGTGATTCCCAACAACCAACCTTATTCCTATTTTTGAAACTTCCGCCACCGCCTTGTGCGGTACTACTAGTATATGGGCATGTCTGAAAGTGGAGTGATTATACGTGTATATGTATATATATTTTTTAGACCCCAGGCAATTTTGGTCATTCCGAAAAAATCGGTTTTAACCGCTGATATTTCCCCTTTGAATTTCCGACAAACTCACTCAAGTTCGAGATAGTTAGTTTTAGTTATATATATCCACTTGCATCTCCATTCATATCCCAAGAAGTCATATTCAACCCTAATCTAATCTTCATGGAAAAATCAACATATTTCGCTTATTTCTTTTTGGCACCCACGATTTCTAGGAGGATCCCGGATTTCGACCCACGACTTCACCAAGGCTCAAGGGCTCCAACCAAAGGGAGCAATGCCCGCCGAAGACGGAGGTGACCTTCAAGCTGGTTATTTTCATGGGGACTATGAAGGTTATATGGTTATTATATGGTTATTATATGGTTGTTATATGGTTATTATATGGTTATTATACTGTTCTTATACAGTTATTATACTGTTATTATACTGTTGTGGTTAAGGATTCAACGAGTGATTCACCATCCAACCATCCAAAATATGATTGACCATCAACAAATTGGGAGGTACCTGTTTTTCGGACCCACATGGAAACAGTGGAGGTTCAAATTATATGATACAGATATATCCAAAAACATCGAACTGACTCTTGACACTTATCATGAAGCATGGAAGGAAGCGAAGCAAGAGAAAAGCGTTACCCTCTGGTAATCAAGCGTGGCAATTAAAAATCCATAATTTTTGAATGATTTTTCCATTAAATCCTCCATTTATACAGGATTTTTTATTGCCATGTTTGATTACGAGAGTGTATTCAAGTGAGCCCAGTGACTCTGATGCTGGGGACGGAATGGGGCACAGCATGCTGCTTCCCCATGAGGCCTCACAGTGCGGCAATCAGAAAGGATCGCTGCTGTCATTCACTGCAGCTTTTGCTGAAAGATCATGAAAGATCTACAAATGTATGAATGTAGGTGGTCAAACATTCCAAGCTTGTTTTTCTGAACCCTTCCTGCCGTGCAGAATAATCTTATCAAATCGCGAACCATGAGACAGATTTCAGAGTACCAATCTGTTTGGGCTTCCGAACGGACCCCGTCCACCGAAACTTTGAGGGAATTGCCAACTTCGAAAGTTGCTGAACAGAAAATATGCAAAACTAGAAATTTCTATACTTGCAGCATTTGGGCAATCTGAGGTTTGCCTATCTATTTATCTGTCTGTCTGTCTGTCTATCTATCGTGGAAAAAAACATGTTGGCTTGCTCCAACTCTCTTTCAGCATTTTTTTTGCCATCATTGTAAATTGGCTCCGTTTGATCTTTGACTCGGATTCCTGTTGCTGACTGCAAAACGGAATGCTGCAGTTCCGCTAAGTTTCAGCACCATCCAGTGCCCCGAATGGAAAACCAACTCCACACCTTACAAAACTATCAAGTAAGTCTCTTTGCTAGGTCGCTAATAACTTCCCCTCACATATTTATTAGTTTTTTCTATTTGTTTATTTTATTTATTTATCCATAACATAAACCACACATATGTTCCAAGCAATCTCCAATTGATACCTATTTTGGCGTCAAAATGAGAGTCACCCCACCAAGCCGTCCAGGACTCGCACCTCGTGGATCCACTGAACCCGAAGGCACCCATGGCACCGCCACTCCACGCCGGAACTGCTGAAAGGACTCAACGGTGCGGCCCAAAGTCCTAAGCACATGGGGCAGCTTTGTGTGTTGAAAAAACCTGGATTAAGGATGGAGAAACCCCTGTAGGGGTTTAGCAAACCAACTGGAAACATGATTTCATTTTGTTTCTGAAAGGGGTATGCCTTTGGTTTCTTTTTGCAGGGCAAGGTTGGCTAAGGACATGTCTTCAGCCTGATCAACGCTACAACCTTCGCGAAATCAGGTACGCATTCGAGATTGCCGTTGCTGGAAACAGTACCATCTATATAAATACCTGTATCTTGACGCCTGCCTGGGGCTTCTCTACCCTTTGCTCCTTTGACTTTCTTTAGAGGATCAGGTCCGCTAGACCAACCCCCTGTGGATCATTGTAAATCTTTATGCAAAATAGGCCTGACTTCTGTGTCCCAAAATGGAATCATTTTGCTGGTCAAAAACGACCAACATCTCTGTCTCGAGATACCCGCATAGGGGTACCATGTTTCATTTGAAAACCACAGTTGTCATAGCCGGGATATAAGTGACCCTGAGCATTGCGTGCTTGGAACCTCATGACACAATTTGGGTTGCTCGTTGTCACAGTGGCCTCCTAGATACTAAGGGCGCCAAATTGGCAAAATGAACGGTAACATATTCATTTTTTTTTGCTTGTGGCTATCAGTTGCCCATAAGTTGGATGAACAGCCCTGATATGGTTATCAAAATGTCCTCGATATACTCGCATCCATCATCAGAGAGGCTCCTTGTCATTTTCCTCAAGTGGCACCGCACGTTGACCTGTAGCCCTTGCGCCCAGGAGCATTGCTTGGCGCATGCCAAAGAAAGGATCAGGACCTCAAATGGGCAGAACATGTTCTCAATTTTTCGCGTTGGTCGCCCTCAACGTTTATTGCTCTCCATTCGCAAACGGTAGACTTTCTCACGGGATGTTAAGCAACAAGAAGAGAGGTATGCCGCCAGTAAAACGATGGCAGCACACACCTGTCGAATCATGCCATTGAAGGTGTTCGGCCACGAATCCATATCACCCAACCCGTTCAAGCAAGCAGGAACGAATACAGACTATCCTGGAAAACCATGGAGATTCTCCATCTAAAAAAAATATAATATCTAGAGACTAATGGATGATTTTCCATATTTTAATGCCAATTTCAAGCAGATCCAGCCATCTCAACAGCTGCTCCGAGCTAAGATCTTGACAATCTCGCATGAAGAGCTCCTGAAGGAACCGACTTGAGGGTGGCCCCGGGATTGCAATGAGGACCAATGATGATGAGGCCATGCTCTCTGTAACCCATGAAAAATGGTGATTTAAATGTGGAAAAATGGGATTACATGGGATATTGATGGGAGAACCACGGCGAACCTCTGGTACTTCAACAGTTTTCCATGGAAGCCATGGCCCACCTATTAAAGAGATTTTAACAGTGGAATTTTCATGGCTTGTGTGAAATCATCAGAGCCCAAAGATGGATCAGGAAGACCTGGGAGAGTCTCAATGCATTCGACAGCATGACACGTTGAAGTCACCCCATGATTAATCACTGGGTAAACGTTGAAGTGTGGCCATCGGTAGTCAGAAGATCTTCCGATTTCCTATGGCCAGTGCTTCGGCAAGGAAATCACAAGGGTAATGAGTGATGACCATGACCAATCACCGTGACCAGCCCTGGAGTAGCCGACGATTCCCCCACCCGTTGCCATGGTTTTTATCATGGCTGAATTCCAGCAACTCATTGACCTGAATTGTTGAATTGTTGGACCATTTGGGGTACTTCTCTTGGTCAGCAATCATTTGGGGTGACCTGATGCAGAATGCTATGCCTGTTGGAATTTGACATGCTAAACCACCCACCATACAAATGGATACAAATGGGGCTTCATGGGTTAAAAAATACAATCTGATAATCTATCCCAGGGAATACACTTTGTTCAATCGGAAATCGATTTACATATCTGAAGGGTTTTACATTGTGCATTTGTCCACCAAAGAGTTTTCTGCTAATATACAAATTTGTTTTGCGGTAGACCTTTTTCTGGACCCCCACAAACTCCCCACCTCGCGAGAATCAACAGGGTCGACTTGACATACGACTTATCATCGTTTACCCAGCTCTCTGTGGCTCCAGATCCAACAATCGCACTGGCCAACTGGTCGAACTCAAAAACTCCAGGGAGGCCTAACCGTTGAGGAAAAAAACAGGAAGATATTTTTGGGATGAAAGGGACATATATATGACATGTGATGAAGATATTATGTAAAACAAGGGGGGGCCTGAGAACCCAAAAGCAAAACGACAGCAAACAAATTCGAGTACAGTAATAATTGGTTTATTCACGTCGCTTCGCGACGGCAACCGCCCGCACCGCATCGTACCTGCCAATGGGATCGGCCATTGAGACCAAAAACATCCGAAAGTATTGATTGTCGGAAAAAAAACGCGAAGAATTTGATAGCCATGTATAGCGGACCAACGCAGTTCAAAAATAACGAAAAACATGAAAAAACGGCGAAATTGCTGTTATTTACAGTGTTTTTGCGCGGTGAGAAGCAGAAACCATTGCAAATACCATGGTTTTTGAGGGTCAGGTGGCCAAAAACACTGTAATTTACAGTGTTTTTTTAACCAACGTCAAAAAACACTGGTATTTACGATGTTTTCATTCACACCGTAACATAAAACAGCGTAATTTACGAGGTTTTTGGAAGTTTTGAAGCTAGCCGTCAAGCATGCAGAAAACAGAAAAACACTGTAAAAACCAGTGTTTCTGCTATCACAAAACGACGAAAATCAGTCCGAAAACGGGTCCAAAAACTCAAAAATCCGCCTCCGGGCCCGGCCACCTGCGGAACCGCAAAAAAAGATGTTGCAAACCAAAAAATTGAGGTCAAAAAGTTGAAAAACACGGGGTTTTTGCACTTTTCGCTTGCCGATTTTGGACGGGCGCGTTCACGAACAGGTGTCTTCCGTACTGTTTTTTATAGTGTTTTTTGAAGGCGAGCGTCACGACCTATCAAAAACAGGAGGTTTTGGCCGAAAAATGCCCGTAAACCTGTAACCTTTTACGAGTGCCATCCGGACGATCACGCCCCAGCACCTTCGGTGCGGGCGGATTTCCCTTTCGCCTCTTGCCAGCACCTTTTTGGAAGATGAATATTATGGGCGCATTCACTGCAAAATTCATTTTTTCAGCTCTACAGAGACTTTTACACACAGAGGACGTTTTACACAGAAGCAAGGTTTTGTTTTGTGCAAACGACTTCTCTGTGTCAAAGCATCTGAGTCCAGCATGCTGTCTCGCTCCCTCCCAGCGAAGCTCTCCCCAAGCTATTTCCACGGTTTCCCCTCCGTTCAGCATGCTGTCTCGCTCCCTCCCGGCGAAGCTGTCCGCAAGCTATTTGCACCTCCCCTTCCTTCCTCCCTCCCTTTCTTCCTCCCTTCCTTCCTTCTCTTCCCCTTCCTCCCTTCCTTCCTTCCTCCCTTCCTTCCTTCCTTCCTCCCTTCCTTCCTTCCTCCCTTCCTTCTCTTCCTCTTCCTCCCTTCCTTCCTTCCTCTCTTCCTTCCTTCCTTCCTTCTCCTTCCTTCCCATCTCCGTCCAACACTACGTATCGCTCCCCCGCAGCAAACGAGAAACTAAACGAGAACCCAAGCATCGGAGATACTTTTGGGAAAAAACGGGTATCGTATCCTACAAAATTGCCAAGCCACTGCCGCATCTATACATCTGGTTATTTAACATAGCCATGGTTTCCATGGCCATAGAAATAGTGAGGGCCCCATTAAAAATAATGTTTTTCCATAATTTTTTTCCATGGTCAGGTTGGTTGGTCCTCACCTTTTTTCTTCTGAAGCCGGACCCGCCGAATCTTCGTTCTGGGGCAAAATCTTCGTTCTGAGCACGGTCATGCGACGGCGGCTGATTTCCAAATCAACCTCTCCTTTCCTTTCCCTTCCTTCCCTTCCTTTCCCGTCCTTTCCCTTCCTTTCCCTTCCTTTTCCGTCCTTTCCCTTCCTTTGCCTTTCTTTCCCTTTCTTTCCCTTCCTTTCCCTTTCTTTCCGTTCCTTTCCCGTCCTTTCCATTCCTTTCCCTTCCTTTCCCTTCCTGTCCCTTCCGTTCCCTTCCTTTCCCTTTCTTTCCCGAATGCGTAGCAAGGGTTCCCGTTGCCCAACCGTCCGCAACCACTCGCAACCGTCCGCGCGATTGCTATATGGCCGTGCCTCTGGTAAGTTCTCCAGAAGGGGTAATTTGTGCGTTTCGCGTGGCAGGCGTGGCACCTCGTGACATTCAGACGTGTTTTGTAACGTGTCGAAAGTCATTTTATGTGGCATGCGCAATACTTTTGCGACGTTTTCAGAAAATGCGTTGCAGTTTTCGTGGCAGGCGCAGCACTTTGGACGTGTCCATCGTCATTTTGCGTGGCAGGCGCAACACTTTAGACGCGTCGTGTTGCGTGTTTTTTACGAATCGCATTGGCAGGGCCGCGTCAAGTGGAGACAAGGTGCAAATTCCGTGGCAGACGTGGCATTTTGTGAGATGTGCTGAAAATTGACGGAAGCCTCCCACGAAACATCGATTTTGAGGTAGCAAATTTAAAGGCTCGTACGAAAACTCGTAGGAAAACGTCGGTTTTGAAGCTACAAAGTATGAAAATTGGAGGAAGTCTCGCACGAAAGGCTCGTTTTGATGCTCCCACATCTCTCGTCTCAAGTCTCTGGTTTTCCTGCGGCGTCGCCGTGTCTATGGGGGAAGCTGCAAAATCTCTCCTTTTCGAAGATTTCCAAGCAGGTTGTCATGTCGTTTTGCGTGGCAGGGGTGGCACTTTACACTCTACACTCCGCACTCTACACTCCACACTGCACACTCTACACTCCACCACACTCTACACTTTGCACACTCCTCACTCCACACTTTACACTCTACGCGCCACACTCCACACTCGACACTCGACACTTTCCACTCCACACTCTACACTCCACACTTTACACTCCGCACTCCTCACTCCACAATTTACACTTTACACTCCTCACTCCACACTCTACACTTTACACTTTGCACTTTCCACTCCCCCTTCACACTCTACACTTTACATTCTACACTCCACAATTTACACTTTGGACGCCACACTTTAAACTTTGCACTCCACACTTTACACTCCTACACACTCCACACTCTACACCCCACACTCCACCACACTCCACACTCTACACCCCACACTCCACCACACTCCACCACACTCCACACTTTACACTCCACACTCCACAAACTACACTTTCCACTCCACACTCCACACTCCACACTTTACACTCCACACTCCTCACTCCACAACACTCCTTACACTTTACACTCCTCACTCCACACTCTACACTTTGCACTTTGCACTCCTCACTCCACACTTTACACTCCACACTTTACCCTCCACACTCCGCACTCTACACTTTACGCTGTACACTTTACACTCTACACTCCACACTTTACATTTTTGACTCCTCACTCCACACTTTACATTTTTACATTTTACACTCCTCACTCCACACCTTACACTCCACACTCCACACTCTACACTTTCCACTCCACACTTCACACTCTGCACTTTCCACTCCACACTTCACACTTTACACTCCATACTCTACACTTTACATTTTTCACTCCACACTTTACATTTTACACTCCTCACTCCACGCTTTACACTCCACACTCCACACTTCCCACTTTACACTCCACACTCTACACTTTACACTCAACACTTTACACTCCACACTCCTCACTTTACACTCCACACTCCACACTCTACAGTTTCCACTCCACACTCTACACTCTACACTTTACACTCCACACTCCTCACTCCTCACTCCACACTATATACTTTACACTCCACACTTTACAGTTTGCACTTTACACTCCTCACTTCACACTTTACACTCCACACTCTACACTTTACACTCTACACTTTACACTCTACACTCCACACTCCACACTTTACACTCCACGCTTTCCTCTCCACGCTTCACACTCCACACTTTACACTCCACACTTTTACGCTCCACACTCCACAGTCTACACTGTACACTCCACACTCTACACTCCACACTCCACACCTTACCCACTGCACACTCCACACTCTACACTCCACACTCCTCACTCCACACTTTACACTCCACACTTCCCACTTTACACTCCACACTCTACACTTTACACTCCAGACTTTACACTCCACACTCCGCACTCTACACTTACACTCTACACTCCACACTCTACACTGTCCACTCCACACTGCAGACTGGTAACAGGGCAAGTGTTCAAATAAATTATTGCAGAAAATTGTTCTGAGTGACTGCATATCCATTAACATACGTGTGAGCATTCGGGTTCGTGGGCTGCATCTTAGCCGTCCGCGCAATTCTCCGCACCCATTTGCCGTCCGCCTTCTTCTCCCCCCACCCATTTCCAGCCACTCCCTCGCACCCTCGCCGTCCGCAACCGTCCGCGCAATTCTCCCCACCCATTTGCCGTCCGGAGCCGTCCGCGCAGCCAAGCTCGCTCATCACCAGCGGCTTCTTCCCCCGACCCATTTTCAGCCAATCCGTTGCACCCAGCCGTCCGCGCAATTCTCCGCACCCATTTCCCGTCCGCAGCCGTCCTCGCTCATCACCAGTGCGATCCCCACCCATTTCCAGCCACTCCTTGCACCCACGCCGTCCGCAGCCGTCCGCAGCCGTCCGCGCAGCCAAGCTCGCTCATCACCAGCGGCTTCTTCTCCCAACCCATTTCCAGCCACTCCGTTGCACCCACGCCGTCCGCCACCGTCCGCGCAGTTCTCCGCACCCATTGCCGTCCGCGCAGCCAAGCTCGCTGATCTCCAGCGGCTTGTATACTCCCCACCCATGACCCAGGCCGTCCGCAGCCGTCCGCGCAATTCTCCGCAACCATTTCCCGTCGGCAGCCGTCCGCGCAGCCAAGGTCGCTCATCACCAGCGGCTTCTTCTCCCCACCCATTTCCAGCCACTCCGTTGCACCCACCCCGTCCGCAGCCGTCCAGGCAGTTCTCCGCACCCATTTGCCGTCCGCAGCCGTCCGCGCAGCCAAGCTCGCTCATCACCAGCCGCTTCTTCTCCCCACCCATTTCCAGCCACTCCGTTGCACCCACGCCTTCCGCAGCCATCCGCGCAGTTCTCCGCACCCATTTGCCGTCCGCAGCCGTCCGCGCAGCCAAGGTCGCTCATCACCAGCGGCTTCTTCTCTCCACCCATTTCCAGCCACCCCGGCCCCCTTGCACCCACGCCGTCCGCAGTTCTCCGCACCCATTTGCCGTCCGCAGCCGTCCGCGCAGCCAAGGTCGCTCATCACCAGCGGCTTCTTATCCCCACCCATTTCCAGCCACCCCCTTGCACCCACGCCGTCCGCAGCCGTCCGCGCAGTTCTCCGCACCCATTTGCCCCGTCCGCAGCCGTCCGCGCAGCCAAGCTCGCTCATCACCAGCGGCTTCTTCTCCCCACCCATTTCCAGCCACCCCCTTGCACCAACGCCGTCCGCAGCCGTCCGCGCAGTTCTCCGCACCCATTTGCCGTCCGCAGCCGTCCGCGCAGCCAAGGTCGCTCATCACCAGCGGCTTCTTCTCCCCATCCATTTCCAGCCACGCCGTTGCACTCGCGCCATCCACAACCGTCCGCGCACTTCTCCGCACCCATTCCCCGTCCGCAGCCGTCCGCGCAGCCAAGCTCGCTCATCACCAGCGGCTTCTTCTCCCCACACCCATTTCCAGCCACCCCCTTGCACCCACGCCGTCCGCAGCCGTCCGCGCAGTTCTCCGCACCCATTTGCCGTCCGCAGCCGTCCGCGCAGCCAAGGTCGTTCATCACCAGCGGCTTCTTCTCCCCACCCATTTCCAGCCATTCCGTTGCACCCACGCCGTCCGCAGCCGTCCACGCAGTTCTCCGCACCCATTTGCCGTCCGCAGCCGTCCGCGCAGCCACGCTCGCTCATCACCAGCGGCTTCTTCTCCCCATCCATTTCCAGCCACGCCGTTGCACTCGCGCCATCCACAACCGTCCGCGCACTTCTCCGCACCCATTCCCCGTCCGCAGCCGTCCGCGCAGCCAAACTCGCTCATCACCAGCGGCTTCTTCTCCCCACCCATTTCCAGCCACTCCCTTGCACCCAGGCCGTCCGCAGCCGTCCGCTCCATTCCTTTCCCTTCCTTTCCCATCCTTTTCCGTTCCTTTCCCATCCTTTCCCTTCCTTTCCCTTCCTTTCTTTCCCTTCCTTTCCCTTCCTTTCCCTTCCTTTCCCTTCCTTTCCCTTCCTTTCCCTTCCTTTCCCTTCCTTTCCCTTCCTTTCCCTTCCCTTTTCCTTCCTTTCCCATCCTTTCCCTTCCTTTCCCTTCCTGTCCCTTCCTTTCCCTTCCTGTCCCTTCCTTTCCCATCCTTTCCCTTCCTTTCCCTTCCTTTCCCTTCCTTTCCCTTCCTTTCCCTTCCTTTCCTCCCTTTTCCTTCCTTTCCCATCCTTTCCCTTCCTTTCCCTTCCTGTCCCTTCCTTTCCCTTCCTGTCCCTTCCTTTCCCATCCTTTCCCTTCCTTTCCCTTCCTTTCCCATCCTTTCCCTTCCTTTCCCTTCCTTTCCCTTCCTTTCCCTTCCTTTCCCTTCTTTTCTTTTCCTTTTTCCTTCCTTTTTCCTTCCTTTCCCTTCCTTTTTCCTTCGTTTCCCTTCCTTTCCCTTCCTTTCCCTTCCTGTCCCTTCCTTTCCCTTCCTGTCCCTTCCTCTCCCTTCCTTTCCCTTCCTTTCCCTTCCTTTCCCTTCCTTTCCCTTCCTTTCCCTTCCTTTCCTTTCCTTTCCTTTCCCTTCCTTTCCTTTCCTTTCCTTTCCTTTCCTTTCCTTTCCCTTGCACCCACGCCGTCCGCACACCACCGTTCGAGCCAGGTCGCTCCCCCACGCGGTTAAACAACTAAACGAGAACCCAAGCATCGAAGATGCTTTTGGGAAAAAATTGTGTATAATTGTGTAAATTTATAATTTCTGAATGCCATTTCCAACAGACCCATGCTCAGGATCTGTTTGATGATCAACTTGCTTTGGTGAAAAGCGTCCGCAACACGGATTGGTGGGAGTGCCCAGTGGCCCAGTGCGTTGCGCACTGTTTGGGAAAAAATTGTCCACGTTCGTTTCGGGATTTCACCATCATTTCCAGGCCAGATTCGGCCAGATTGAATCGATCAATGCAAAACGGATCTCATTTGAAGGTTATTTTCGATTTTGAATTTTGATCGCAGAATTTTGTGGGCGTTTGATGCAATGGTAGCTTCGCTTTAGTGCGTGCGAAATACTCGTTTCATGAGGTGTTGCTACCCAAATTGAGGGCATTGGATTCATTTGGATTCCATTTTCGGTGTTTTTTCCCTTTGAACATGGCGAAAATGGTGCGATTCTGAGGCTTGAGTTGATCCGAAAACTCAACGGCGACGGTAACGTCTTTCGGACTTCTGTATCGCTGCCACCGCCTGGTGCAGTGAAAATGCGTTTGTTTGGCGAGCCGCGCAACTGGGATGGAAAGTCTACAGTGTATACAGTTCCAAAATTGCAAAGTCTACATGACAAAATGTATGTTTTAAACAATTATATAGTACTTTTCAATACGTTGACATACACAGCTGATTTCATGCCAGAAAATGGCATTGAAACATGGAAGGATTTTGGTCAAAGCTTGAGCCATCGGGGTGTATAGTTCCAGATGCACATGATGCATATGTTTCACTTGCAGGATCACTTTGCAGAGTCTATAGCCACATACCATGGTATGCCATGGTATGCCATGGCTGACTGCGCAGAACTGAGGTACCAATTGTGCTGGATTGGTGTGGGATCGATCACAAGTTGACCTATCAGAAGCGTCCCTTGGCCGCCTTGGCCTCGACCTTGGAGAAATTTATCGGAACTTCCAGGGGGCATTTTGCTGTCTTCTCATGGCCATAGCGTGTCTTTGGTCCGGAATCTGGAATGCCAAGTGGCCTGTGCTACTTTTGGAATGTTTAAGATGAAAAGGCCTCTAGTTCGCGTTGTTTGCTCTTCACAGTATCCCAAAAGGGGCTGAAAAATGGTACCTTCTCAACAGCAGTGGGTTTTGGTCTGTGGGTCTGGGAGTGTTGTGCCGTCACCCTTTTGCACCGTGGAAGCCTGGAACTCTGGCCTCAAAAATGACCAAATCGGATGGACAAGGATAACCCAAATCCATCTTCGATATCTACCATGTCTCAGTTCATGACCAATTTACTGGGAGGACTGCATTCTTTAACATTATATAGATGTTAAATGATGTTAAGGGAATTGTTGAGACATTAGAACTGAAACAAATCGTTTGCTATGTTTGTATCGGGTGGTCGTATGCGAATGCAGATAGCTGGTTCCAGAGTCGCCATCTCTTTATGATTGCCGTACTGTGCAACTGTCCACAATCCTCTACACCCAAAACTTCAATCCTGTCCATGTCTTGCTCGTTGCTCTCTTTCTTTGTCCCGGGCGCAGGCTGTCGACCAAGTCTTGCAGTCAAGAGAAGGCATTTTGATGGATTATGATATTATGTAACTATAATGGGCAAATCACTATCCATCCATGAAATCTATTTACAGTATCTAGTATCCATGTATCTATCCATGTATCTACCCATATACCTACCTATCAAATCTAGTCTAACCTGATCTTACTCTAATTCAGGCTCTCGGCCTGTTTTTTCTTTGCAATTTCAAAGCTTCACAGATGGAAAACCAAGTCCCCCAAATCTAATCTATATATGAAGAGAGTGACAGTCCAATGAGGGTAAATTTGCTTGAGGGAGAAGTATACCGTATACCCGTGAGGCTTAAAAACCAGGGTTTCCCACAAATACACGGAGCAATGTTGCACACAGACAAGGTATATTTGGCCCAGCGGCTACATGGCGAAAACAGAGTTTAATCTAACTCACAAGGCCGGAACGTCAACTTGCTGTTGGCAATGTTGGCAGCTTGCAAATGGAAAGTTGTAGCGCAAAGGCTAGTAGGTCACCGGACATTCAATGATGTTTTGACAGGTCAAAACTTTCATTTTCAGCGAGAGATTTCTATTTGCAACACGAATGTTTGTGGGTGCGGAAGACCCAAAGATTGTTGAAAACTCCAGGGCGAGCTTGTGAATGGGCGATCTTCTGCACTGGTGACAATCGACCGTTTGGTTGTCTCGTGGCGGTCGTGGCGTGGGATCAGTGGAATTTAGATTCAAATTTCAATAAATTTCAGGTATTTACGTGGTATTTGCTATTCTCTGGTTTCAATATGTTTCAGTTTCAATTAGTGCATTGCATTTCTCATATTTCTCAGGACTGCCAAGCTCTTTCTCCGTTCCCTCGACCGTTTTTCTGATTTCTATGGTAATTTAATGTTGGATTCAAACATGGTAATTTTTAATGTTATTTATGTTATTTAAATATATATATTTTTCAGTTTGAGTTTTCTATAGTTTTCACTATTGGTGTTTTAGTCAAACACCAGTAATTAGTGTTTATTTTTTCACAACAATAAAGTCATATAGTTTATTAACACTTTATAAAGCACTAATAAACTACATTGGTGTTTTCACTACTTTGACTTTATTGGTGTTTTAGTCTTGCGAGGAATGCAATCGCCGTGGCCTTACAACGAACGCGGAGACTGGAGAACTGCAAGAGGCCACAGGGGAAAGCCTGGCACGGTGTCAAAGCCGTGTCGCCTCTAATTTAAACTGATATAGGCGACATCAATTGTCATGGATAATTGTCATTTAAACATATTTAAACATATTTAAACATGATATACCTTCCAGAATAATTCTGATGATTCCATCATTTTCTTCAGATTCATTCATTTCAGAAGTGACTTTTTTTCAGTGCCACGTGCGTGGAATCCGAGGTTCGTTAGAAACACCATGTGACCTGTCCTGACAGGTGGCAGATGGAGCGACCATGAATTTCAACGAAATCAACTGGTACCTCGGTAGGGGAAAAATGGGCGGTTCATCAACCACCGGGCGGATAGTCGTCATGACTGGGTGGTGACTGGAACCAGACTGGAACCATTGGTTCACCATGGGAATGTTATGACTTTCCATCTATTTTTTTGGGAATGTCATCCATTATTTTTTATGGGAATAATATATGGTTCATGTTGGAATTTCATATGGAATGTCATCCATGTCATCATCATCCCAACTGACGAACTCACTCACTCCATCATAAATTTCAGAGGGGTAGGTTGAACCAGCAACCAGATGATATTTGTCGCCGATTTGGCGGAGTGGATCGACTCACATCAATTTGCTGAGGCCCTGCAAAGGAACGCGTGGCATCGTAGCTGTTTTTGTTCGTTCCATGGAGTTGGGCCGTGTCCTCCATGCTTTAGGTGGGAAGTGGGGGGAAGAGACGCAATGTGGAAATGTGGCAATGTAACTGTTAAACAGTCATGTCAGGAATGTCAGAGACTTTTGCTTTGACACCTAGTTAATTTTGAAGACTTTCAGCAGAAATTGGATTGCCCTTTTGTCAAGTAATATCAAGCAGAACTTTTTGAAAGTCTGGTCGACTTTAAAAGGGGGCCAGACATAAAGTGTCTGCCACTGCCAAGTATAAAGTACATGACTCCGCATAATTTGCCCATATTTGCCCCATGTGTTTTCTTACTACTGAATGTTCCTTTTCTCATAGCATCAAACAGAAAATCAATGTCATTTTGCTGGATGAGTGCTTTAGGTCCTGACACATTCAAGAAAAAGGTATTCTGCAAAACGCAATAAGCGATTTGCGATTTGAATGTTTAAAAGTAAATGAAGCCGCAGAGTGAACTAAAGGATCGCATGGTGCAGCTTTTGTACTGAACCCAAGCATTCTGCATCGCAGAATGCATGACATTCATGGGGTAGATGGTAGAAAAAGCACAAGTTATGTCAATTATGTCTTGCAGACAGGGTGGCGCTCAAAGCATTGCTGTATGTCGTACATCTGTGACGTTCGTAATCGATCGCACTTTCTGCATTTTATTGCTAGATAGAGCTTCGACACTCGCACACACACACACAGCCACACACACAGCCACACACACAGCCACACACACAGCCACACACACACAGCCACACACAGCCACACACAGCCACACACACAATAGTACAACAATGGTAAAGAATTCGAATAATAATTTGTTGTACGGACAGTGGCTTAAAAACATGATCAACAATCGCGAGATGTCTAGGTTGGTGTGGCAAATCTAGGTTGGTGCGAAAGATGCTGATACAATCTGATGTACAAAAATTCTATATAATGCTATACTGGGTTGCAAGATGTTGCAAGCTGGTGTTTACATTTTTACATTTCAGATGTATGATTCAATGCGTACGATGCGGCTAGCTGGAGCTTGGACACTGCCAGGAGTTGTGGCTCTTTTGGACCATGCCTTGGGCTTGCGACTGCCACTGCTCCTACTGGACTGGAGCTGAATGGAGCTGATGAATTTCTTGCGATTCTTCTTGCGATTCTTCTTGCGATTCTTCTTGCGATTCTAGTTTCATTGTCTTTCATTTTGGAAACTCAAGTCATCTCGAGTCACTTTAATTATTTTCATTCTCGAAATAGATCGAATGATATCAAATGCAAAGGCTGTGCGAATCAGGGAAGCATGGAAAAATGGCACAGGACTCTGAGCATCCTGTATGCCTTTTGGATAATAGCATCCTGGAGGCCTATCTGCGTCAGGCCGGCTCATTGTGCAAAAGCTGCTATTTCAGAGAGATTGGTATGATGATGATGATGATGATATCAATGGTTATCACTGGTTATTAATGGTTATTAATGGTTATTAGTGGTTATTAATTGTTATTAATGGTATTTAACGGTTATTAATGGATGAGGATGAGGATGAGGATGAGGATGATGATGATGATGATGATGAGGATGATGACGATGATGATGATGATGATGATGATGATGATGATTACGATGATGGTGATGATGATGATGATGATGATGATGATGGTGACGGTGTACCATCAGCGCAACACTTTTGACATCTTTCGACAACTGGTCGAAAATGCTGTCATTAAGATTGACAATACTGAGCAGTGTTGATGCAGTAGCTACCGTGACTGGTGGGCTCAACTGCTTGGATAACTACTTTGCAGAGAGGTTCAGATTATTGTTCATCCAAGTTTTCCTACTTGGATCCATTATTAATAAAACTACTTTGGATCATTCAGATTCTGTGAGGATTCGTTATCGTTCATCGGTTAAGATTATCGTCAGTCTGTGAGGCCCTGCCAACACATCTGGAGAGGTGGCCAGCGGCTCCTCACCCTGAATGCTGCATTCAGCAAGCAGTCGAAGCTGTCTTGGAGTGCAGGGTCAGGTAGTACCATGGTAGTACCACGGCGCTCTCTGCCTTTTCATGAATCAACTTTGTCAAACAGCGATTTTAGTTTGCTTCTAAGTTTCTCAAGCCTCATCATAATCTGTTGTTTGACAATTTTATCAGCAATGTGTTTTGTAATGTTTCATATTTTTCTTGTCTGTTCTTGGCCCAAGGTTTTAGTTCCTCGCCTGCCTGTGGATGTTTCAACTATGCATTTCTCCGACATGGAGAAGCTCAATATCCATGCTATGCAGCTGGGCGAACGTGGAACCCAACTAGCTTTCAAAGGTTAAATGCTTGCTCGTTGGAATGGAGGATGCCACGTAAGTATTCAATTTATGTTCAAGCTACTCATTTTTTTGTTTGGCCTTCAGCACAGCAAATGATCAATTTCTTGATATCTTGAGGGTAACCGTATCATTGTATCATGCACGTTTTTTTTTGTTCCTGGTCTCTCCTTACTGTTTTTTAATTTTTTTAAAACGCGTTTGCTGCAGAATTTGGATCTTTCAGCCCAAATGGCACAGTTTCATGTGCACCTGCTAAGAGTTTATTTGAATCACGATTCTCAGGTATGGCCTACGCCGCTCCAGCTTATGGCAGCTGTTTGCAAAGTATACTGATGATCCAGTCGCGTGGCCAAAGACGGAGTTCTTCTGAATTGCAAGTCTGATTGCCGGCTCTCACGTGCAAGAGACAATCCTCGTGTTGATTAAAGGGGACTGGCAAAGATAGAAAACACATTCATAAAAACAGCAGGCACTATATGGATCTATGCCGTCTAGCCATGTCTAGGATGTACAAGAGTTGCTACACATATCTACACAGGCTTGACATCAAATGACATGGTGTGCAAAGAATGCAGGACGAACACTTAGACATAGGCGGTTCCTTCTGAGACCGAAATGGAAGTGGTCAAGGGATTTTGTTGCAATAAAGGTGAACCATATCCCCCAAGGCAATCCACCCATTCAACAGGGCAGGCCTTAAAATTGACACTTGAGTAGATGACACCAGTGTAAGGCATTACAAAACAAAGCTTAACAAAGCAAGATCGCTATGCTATGCTCAATACCGTTTGCACCGTTGCACTTCCCAACAAGTTCTATGTTATATTTGTGATGCTGTCCAGACATGGCCCTTAAAGAACTTAAAGTGGTCATTGCTTGTGGCTCTGTATGAGCAGGTACGCTTCCATGAGCTTTTGTCAGCTGGATTGAAAGCTTGTGTTGCTCTTCGCAATGTTCCCTCTGCACGTTTCTGGGCTACGTGAGTTCAAACGGGAAGCTATCTCGCGTACTTTTCTTGTGCCAGATAACATGTTATATATATAATAGGCATAACTTGTATCAAACTCTATCTAACTATATATTTATATATACATATATATGACATCATATTTGATATGTGCTTTGTTGTGTGCACGAAACATGGCAATATTGTTTGGCTAAGTCGGCAAAGTGATTAAGTGTTCATTCATGCTGTCAAGATGTCGGTGGAAATCCCGAGGTGAAATCGTTCGAGCTACATCTCCACTGCTGCTGGGATTTGGAAAGGAAGAAACAGCTTGCCACGAGCGCCGGCTTATGACTGAGGTGAGCTTCCCAGAACGATGCTGTGATGCAATGCTTTGCCTCGAATTGCAAAGCTTCATGTTCGAAATTGCAACATTCCATGGTTATAAGTAGGCTAAACACTAACTAAGTGGGATAACTGGGATAACTACAATGTGAGGCCCCCAAGATAGCTAAGTTGGTTTATAACTCCAATAACTATGGTTTATGGTACTTATAACTATAATTACTGGGGCTTATAAACCAACTTATAACTGGGGGGCCTCACATTGTAACTAATTATAAGATTTATAAGTAGCTACTACCTACCATCCAATATCCAAGCACATTCTGTCCACAAAAAATGTCCACAAAAAATGTCCACAAAAAATGTCCACAAAAAATGTCCACAAAAAATGTCCATGTCAGGTGCTCGTCCTTTCCGAAACTCTTCCTGATGGTTCAGACGATCTTCAGGTGGCGCTTGGAGCTGAGGCGCGGCACCCACGATCGATGTCATGGATGGATTCTGAGATCTTTTCATCATTTTTAGTATATTAATATATATATATGTTAATAAAATGTTATATATATATATTATTATATATATATATTATTATATATATATATTATTATATATATATTATATTATATATATATTATTTATATTATATATTTTATATTATATATATTTTATATTATATATTTTATAATATATATTTTATATTATATATTTTATATAATATATATATATATATATTGTATGTATATATATATATTATATGTATATATGTATTGGCTGTTTTGAATGAATGTGTGATCGAATGGATTTTTCCGCAATAAAACTGTGAGAGTTGCCCAAAGAGCATCAATGCACTTCGAAGTTAAGAAGAACAGTCAAGAAGAACTGAGCAAACAACATACCCTCTGGTGAACTAACATAGCAATGGAAAATCACCATTCTTAATGGGAAAATCCACTATTTCTATAGCCATTTTCCATTGTTTTTCTAGTTCACCAGAGGGTAGGTGCCAAATAGGAATTTGAAGAAAACCCGCACAAAGTTCTTAACGGGGAACACCTATGGAGCCAGGTGATGCTAATGGAGTTCCGTTCAGGGCAGACAAAGCGCCGTAACTTCTTTGCATCTGGCGTGGTTTGCACCCGCTGAAAGCAAGTTTAGTTCACAGACAAAAAATGAATCCCAACACAGTTCTGCAGATTGAGATTGATTTGTCAAGCAGCCAAGTACGTCTTCAGATGAACTAACAGTTTGCAATGGAAAATGGCTATTTATAGTGGATTTTCCCATTAAGAATGGTGATTTTCCATTGCTATGTTAGTTCACCAGAGGGTACGTCAGATGAATGGATCCAAGGCATTGACAGAGCAGTTGAAGAGCTCGGTGAATGGCTCCGTAAGGTTCGCTGAACACCACTGGAGCTTGCGATCTTGTAAAGTCTTTGAACACATTGAGCAAGTTGAGCAAAACGGCGCCGAACAAATCCGTGTTCCTTTTGATTCCTTTGGGTTTTGATTTTTTCCGCGCTTCGTTCCTCACGATAAGCCTTGCAGTAAGCCTTGCAGTAAGCCTTGCAGGTGAATTCACAGTGCACTCTGTGCGACTTCTTCAGCTGGGTCTCTCGGTAAAAAGATCGACACCGCCTCAACCATTAAAGAACTATCACTAACTATGCTCTGTAAGTATGCTCAGTATTTATGCTGGTTTCATTTCGTTTCAATCTGATAGGCCACCCCTGAAAATTTCATACTCCCATTTTTTTCAGTGGTTTTGCTTGTATCCTTGAAACCTCCTGCTGCGCTTCTAGGTCGAGACATGGAAAAAAGAGCCCACTTCAAGTTTCTTTCTTGCAAATAGCTGGCTCTGAAGACTGCAACTGAAGACATTTGAGGACATCTGAAGACTGTATAGCTCTGTATATAGACACTTCACGTTGCCCAAACGCCTGGCTGTTTGTTCAAGAGCAGAGTGATTTGTTGCAGTATCTAGACGATAGGTTGAAAAGGAATCATGGAGATCTACCAAGTATATGGCAGCTATCACTGGCTGAATTCACTGAACATGAAGACATTGTGAAGGGTTTTACACACCATAGCATGTAGCCTTGCAAGCTTGTCAACTTGTCAGCTCTTGTCAGCTCAGGGGTCTCCTCCTTCATCAATGGCAAGGCAGTCGCAAATCGCGCTGACTTCCTGAAGCACCTGAAAAAGCTCAGGCCGAAAGCCACGGGTCGAGGACGGAAAGCCACGGGGCTGTTCCCGGCTAACCCAAAAGGCTCCGAATCTTCGGTTCCTTGAGACCTGGGCTCGGTGGATTTATCACCAAACAACAACTCAAATGGTACATGCCACTTGGATTTTACAACATGTTGCAACATTTTACAACGTGGTTGTCTTGGTGGGAGTACCCAGTTCACAGGAGGTTTTTTTCATTTTTAAATTCACAGGAGGTTTGTTTGTGTTTCTTCTTGAACACTTTCGGTTTTCATTTTTTGATATCCCTATCTTCAATATTTCTTATACCGTTTATACCATCATGTCACCTCGTTTCCATCCTGTGGAAGAATGATGTTTTGGACAGGATGTTTTTCGCGTTCAGGCTCGTTTCTCACAGGTTTGGGCCGTTGCTCTCTTGGGCCGTTGCGCACTTTAACCTTGACTCCAAGCGTTTTCCAAGTGCCACATGGATGTTGCGCATTTTGAATTTGTCATTCTTGGTTCGCTTCTCACCCCCAACAGCACATAACAGCACACAACAGCACATGTTGATACTTTGTTTGACACTAGTGCTGACTTTGTGATGCCTCATGTATCATGCTGAAAGTGCACCGACAAGCACCAACATACATTGATCATGAAGATCACGAACTACACGGTGCAGTGCAAGTTGGGAAAGGGAAGTGCCTGCCCCTCCAGCCATGGAATGACTCAGAAAGACCTGGAAATACAAAATTAAACAAATTCCAACAAAAAGATCAAGAAACATGTTGTGAAGGGGTGCTATTGCCAATGAAAGCTTAAATGCAGCTGTGAGCACAGCAAACTGTGCAAATTGCAAGTCATTGAGTGCAGGGATGCAGATGATGGCGAGTCATACGTGAGAGAACTCTATGAAGTTGTTCCCTTGATTGCAATTGGTTGATATGTGGCCGTTATGTGGTCAGTGCCACCAGCTTTACCTTTGCGATTTGCGCATTGTACCAAAAAGGCCCAAACAGATCCCAAAAAAATGGCTTAGATTCTTAGATGAGCTTACTCTGAAACTTGTGACACATTACATCATAGGATTTTCCCAGTTGTGCGGTTTAGAAACTGTATGCTTGAAACACTGATCTAAGAACAGGTTTGGGATGTGGTTGTGACACATTTCAAGCTTGCAAGATTTTGCATTGGCTGCTTGAGATTTGTTTTTGAGTGCTGTAGTCTTTCAGGTGTAGACCTTGACTGGGACCCAGTTAGAACATGTTAAAACGGTTTCAGCGCAGCGACGTGCACCATCTCGACCTTAGGTTCAAGCGTTGAGATCTCCGTGTCTCCGTTTTCACATGCTCCGGGATGTCCTCGGCGGCTCGGAGAACGAACTAAACTGGACAAGTGACTTGTTGAAGTTATTTTAAGTTTTCAGGATCTTTCAGGATCTTTCAGGATCTTTCAGGATCTTTCAGATCTTTCAGGATCTTTATTTTAGGATCTTTCAGGATCTTTCGTTATCTTTATTTTAGGATCCAGGTGCTTTGCATCCTGTGACACCACGATTTGACACCACACCTCGGACGGCATACGACGGCATACAGAAAGCCCCAAGGACTTGACAGACGCTTCTCCCGAAATGTCCTCCATGCAATTGTGTGCTTTGCATTCGCCACTGGGCTGCACTGGGCAGGTGGTTTCAAATGTTGGCAGTTTCAAATGTATGTTGATTTCAACATGTTGAAACAAAGGTTCAGAAATTGTCTCAAACTACTAGGATAATGGTGGATTATGGTGGATTATGGTGGATAATGGTGGATTATGGTGGTATAGTTGAATCTTGATCCATCATGTCTCTGCCACTAAGGACATCTTTGTGCCTCGGCCCTCGTCTGCTTTTGAGGTAGACGAGTCCACACGGCTTGAGGCCGGGGAGCGGAAACCAAGAAGACTTGAAGATGGATCGGGGGAGATGATGAAAGATGTAGGTGTACAAGGTACTCACGACAGATACAGCTTCACATCTGGAAAACCAGGTGTTCAGAGCCTCCGAGAGATCCAGCTGGATAGCGTGTGAAGGACAAACATACTGTACAAACAACATATTCTGCAGATTGAGTCACAGTGAGCAACAGTTTTTGTCTAAAGTCTAAACATTTTTTTGGATTCTTCCATTTGCTTCCCAAAGTCATGAAGGCATCAAGGACCTCTACAGGTAATACCGGTAGGAATCTCTCAGGCGCAATGCGTAGGTTTTGTGGGGTTAATTGCACTCGACCTCGTTTTCCAGGCAGAAGAGTCGGGTGGTTTGATGGGACGACGGCCTTCCAGGGAGCCTCGGACAGGTTTTCCATGTCGTGGTTTTTTCACCTTTTTTTGAGCAGCTTTGCTGCCTGAAATTGGAAATAGTATGGAATAGTGAAAAATTGGGATTTGGAAAGCAGAGTTTTTGGAGTTCCGCAGACCACATAGAAAGAGTATTTTCAAGAGTCTTTTCAAGGCTCGGAAGATGTCGCTTCCGAGTCCCACCAGCTTGGAATCTGTTCATCAATTGATTGGTTTAAGGGAAAATTGAAACTGGAACCCCCCATGATCTTAATGGTAAAAAGCATGGTTTCCCCCATATTTAATGGTAAAAACCATGGTTTCGTTTCCGGTGAAAAAAAACCCAACAAAACCAATCCATTGATGAACAGCGCTGTTCGCTGTGCGGCCTGAGGAGATTTTGGGTGTTGAGACGCCTGAGGACTTCTCGGCAGATCCTCTGGGCATTGAGACACGCCTCTTCCGGGCCTTGTGAGCCCAGTAAACATCATTAACCATCATGAACCATCATCAATGAACCATTAACCATCATTAATGAACCATTAACCATCATCAATTAACCATTAACCATCATTAATTAACCATCAACCATCGTTAATTAGCCCTGAACCTTCATTAATTATCCATTAACCCCATTAATTAACCATTAACCATCATTAATTAACCATTAACCATCATTAATTATCCATTTACCATCCATTAACCATCGTTAATTAACCATTAAACATCATTTTAATATTTTTTAATTAACCACTAACCATCATTAATTAACCATTAACCATCATTAATTAACCATTAACCATCATTAATTAACCATTAACCATCATTAATTAACCATCAACCATCCTTAATTAGCCCTTAACCATCATTAATGAACCATTGACCATCATTAATTAACCATTAACCATCATTAATTTTCCATGAACCATCATTAATTAACCATTAACCATCATTGATTAACCATTAACCATCATTAATTAACCATTAACCATCATTAATTATCCATTAACCATCATTAATTAACCATTGACCATCATTAATTAACCATTAACCATCCATTAACCATCATTGATTAACAATCAACCATCATTAATTAACCATTAACCATCGCTAATGAACCATTAACCATCATTAATTAACCATTAACCATCATTAAGAAACCATTTACCATTAACCATCGTTAACCATCAACCATCATTAATTAACCATTAACCATCATTAATTAACCATTAACCATCACTAATTAACCATCAACCATCATTAATTAACCATTAACCATCGTTAATGAACCATTAACCATCATTAATTAACCATTGACCATCATTAGTTAACCAGTAACCATCACCAATTAACCATTAACCATCATTAATTAACCATTAACCATCATTAATTAACCATTAACCATCATTAGTTAACCATGAACATGAACCATCATTAATTAACAATTAACCAACATGAATTAACCATTAACAATCATTAATTAACCATTCACCAACACCAATTAACCCTTTAACCATCATTAATTATCCATTAACCATCATTAATTAACCATTAACCATCATTAATTAACCATTTACCATCATTAACTAACAGTTAACCATCATTAATTAACCATTAACCATCATTAAGTAACCATTAACCATCAATTAACCTTCATTAATTAACCATTAACCATCATTAATTAACCATTAACCATCATTAATTAACCATTAACCATCATTAATTAACCATTAACCATCATTAATTAACCATTGACCATCACTAACCATCATTAACCATCATTGACCATCATTAACCATCATTAACCATCATTAACCATCATTAACCATCATTAACCATCATTAATTAACCATTAACCATCATTAATTAACCATTTACCATCATTAACTAACAGTTAACCATCATTAAATAACCATTAACCATCATTAATTAACCATTAACCATCAATTAACCATCATTATTTAACCATTAACCATCATTAATTAACCAATAACCATCATTAATTAACCATTAACCATCATTCATTAACCATTAACCATCATTAATGAACCATTTACCATCATTAATTAACCATTAACCATCATTAATTAACCATTAACCATCACTAATTAACCATCATTAACCCATCATTTACCATCATTAATCATCATGAATTAACCATTAACCGCCATGAATTAAGCACTGACCATCATTAATTAACCATTAACCATGATTAATTGACCATTAACCATCCATTAACCATCGTTAATTAAACATTAACCATTAACCATCATTAACCATCATTAACCATCATTAACCATCATTAACCATCATTAATCATCATGAATTAACCATTAACCGCCATGAATAAACCATTAACCATCATTAATTAACCATTGACCATCATTTTTTTTTACCATCACCAATCAACCATTAACCATCATTAATTAACCGTTAACCATCATTAATGAACCATTAACCATCGTTAATTAAGCATTAACCATCATTAATTAACCATTGACCATCATTAATTAACCATTAACCATCATTAATTAACAATTAACCATCATTAATTAACCGTTAACCATCATTAATTAGCCATTAACCATCATTAATTAACCATTAAATATAATTAAACATAATTAAACATCATTAAACATCATTAACCATCATTAATTAACCATTAACCATCATTAATTATCCATTAACCATCATTAATTAACCATTGACCATCATTAATTAACCATTAACCATCCATTAACCATCATTAACCATCATTAATTAACCATTAACCATCATTAACCATCATTAACCATCATTAACCATCATTAACCATCATTAACCATCAACCATCATTGTTTAACCATTAACCATCATTAATTAACCAATAACCATCATTAATTAACCACTAACCATCATCAATTAACCATTAACCATCCTTAATTAACAATTAACCATCATTAATTAACCATTTACCATCCATTAACCTTCATTAATTGACCATTAACCATCATTGATTAGCCATTAACCATCATTAATTAACCATTAACCATCATTAATGAACCATTTACCATCAATAATTAACCATTAACAATCTTTAATTAACCATCAACCATCATTAGTTAACCATTAACCATCATGAATTAACCATTAACCATCCATTAACCATCATTAATTAACCATTAACCATCATTAACCATCATTAACCATCATTAATTAACCATTAACCATCATTAACCATCATTAACCATCATTAACCATCATTAACCATCATTAACCATCATTAACCATCATTAACCATCATTAACCATCATTAACCATCATTAACCATCATTAACCATCATTAACCATCATTAACCATCATGAATTAACCATTAACCATCATTAATTAACCATTAACCAGCATTAATTAACCGTTAACCATCATTAATTAGCCATTAACCATCATTAATTAACCATTAAACATTGTTGTTTATAGGTTTCACTGGATACACCGTGTTGCATTGGCTCAAGAAAACAGAGTGTGCTAGCTGGTTACTTGTGGCTAGTTAACCTGTCAAACAGGTTATCAGCCGTAGCGTAACATTCTCTTTGTAGGTAATGTCTGCCCCCTCGGGTTCTTCCACCGAGGGCACCGGGCGCATGTCCTCTGACGCCGCCATGGCCAACCCCGGTAACTTACCTATAAGTAACACCCCATTCACCATTGATATAAGCACCCCACCCGGATCCGATAAATCACGAAGCTTAAGGGAACGTCGCCACCTTCCACCGATGGGTAACGCAATTGTGCCTTCCCATGTGGGATTTAACCACCGTGGATATGTTCCCCAAGCCGCTCGGGAGGGTGGGCCGCCGACTCGCCAATTGAACCAAATGAATGTTCACAACACGTTCCATCATAATGTGCAAATGGATAATCCTCAAGTGAATTTTGTCGAGCAGAATTTGCATGTTCATTCGCATGACCCTGCCATGACAAGCCTTGTGGAAACAGCGGCCGAGCTCCGTCATCGTGAGGTGTTGGCTCATACCGAAGCTCAGGCTGAAGCTATCCACACGGCCAAGACTGAGGAGTTGAAGGAAGCTTTGCGAGTCCGCGAGGGCATTGAAAGTCAGAGGGCCCTTGATGCTATCAGAATCAAAGAACAAGAACTTTTGAATGTGGGTGCTCAATATAAAGAGAATTTAAAGCATGAGGCGCACGAACATATCAGGTTCCGAGAAGCTCAGATGAGTGAGAAAATTCAAGCCTACCAACGTGTCATTGATGCTAATCATCGGCAATCACTTTCCAGTAAAGAACAGGAAATTCTTGAATTAAAGAAGCAAGCTGAGGAAGAGAGAAGGATTCAGAATGATCGCATCACCCAACTTGAACAAATGGTACAAGCTCAGATGCAACATAACCTGAAATTGCAAAGCATGCTTGATTCCCAGTTTGCCCAGGTTCGTCCAAGTCCGATTGTTGAAACTGCCGCCATGACTATCACAGCCAAAGCTCATGCATCGACGGACACCCCAAGCTTTGAGTTTGTTGCACCGACCCGCAAGGCTGCACCCGCAGCACCTCCAACGAGTGTCGCCCGACCTCCTATCCCAAGAACACCGATTAACTTTACTTCACCTGATGCGGAGACTTATGAAAAGGATGGTATTGAAATCATTTATCACGATCCATCTTATCGAGTCCCAGTTCATGTGAAGAAGGAATCAGACATCGCAAGGTCGTCCACGAATGAACGCCCTTCGGGAGGAGAGGCCACCACTCGACGCCGTGATAATCCTCCTACAGATAAGATCAACTCCCCTGCACCGACCAATCTTTATACTCCGACCGAGGTAGGTCCTGATGACTTGGGCTACCTCGAGCCGGGGGACGATGATGTGCCAGATGGGGACGATCCTGGGGATGGAGGGGATGGCAACGGAGGAAATGGGGGAGGTGGACCACCGTCACCACCTGATCCAAATGATAAGCCCGAAGGGGATAACAACCGTAAAGTCCCCAGAAAGAATAGGGGTGATCCTAATCCTCCTGACCGTGGTGATGACGGCTATGATGATCCCGATGATGATGATGATGAGAAATTCCGGCGTAGAATGATCAAATTTCTTGGTGGTTATGTTGACCAAAGACATGATGACAAACCCAAAGTCAAGGAGGCCGACACTATCAAAATCCCAGCATTCCCTTTGGCGGAAACCTATCGTAATTGGAGAATCAAGACCAGAGAAGCAGTTGTAGCCGCATCAACCGATCCCGACAGTGCTTTCAAGTGGGTTAGTGATTCTTGGAAAGAAGAACAGACTCTTGAAGCGCTCCGGAAGGTTGCGCCGTTTGCGACTCTTGATGCAAAGTTACTTTCTGCACTCACGAACATCATTACAGGTGACTTCGCCCGTAAGGTAGATACCTTCAAGGAGACCGAAGCCACTGCCGGACGAATTGTAAGAGGAAGACAGGTGTTGTTCATGTTGCATGATCACTTCAGTACCAATATCAAGCACGGAGCAACCTATGCCCTCCAAGATTTGTTCAGTGTCCAATTGCGAGGGGAGAATTTGAACTGGGATCAAGTGTTGGCTGGTATTGTTCAAACTCCTGATGTAAGTGTGTTGGAGACACTTTTCTACAAACAAGTGAAGAATTGCAAGGCTATCCAACATGACATGAATGAGTATCACAGAGCTGACGAAGGAACCGAGAAACGAAACTACAGTTTCCTTGTTTCTGCCGTGCGATGCCACCTTGACCGTGAGAGGTTGGAGGCAAATCGTGATCGAGTTGCCAAAGGTCTTTCGGGTTCCGGTCGTCCCTCCGCTCCCGCAGTCGAGGGCAAGACAGGATTCATCCCCAAGGGGTATTGTGTGGCATGGAATAAGGGAGGCTGTAGCAAGGACAACTGTACATACAAGCATGAAGTCCCCAAGCCACGTGATAGAAGTCGCAAACCCAGCAAAACCAGAGGTCGCTCTACTGAACGTTCTGGTTCTCCCAAACCAAAGGGGAAAGGCAAGAAAATTTGCAAGTTTTGGAAACAGGGACGTTGTGATAGAGGAGCTGATTGCAAATTCCTTCATGAGGGTTCAGTGGGAAAACCGAGACAAGCTACTCCTGCCCGTTCGGCCAGTAGCGAAAACAAAAATAAAAAGAGAAATCCTAAGAACCCGAAAAGGAAGGGATCCCGGAGCTCTAGCCGCTCTAAGAGCCCCAAGAGCCCGAAGTCCCCAAAGTCTAAAGGATCCGGGGCCAGTTCATCTAAGCCGTCACCTGCCGCAGTTTGCCTTGTTGCATCCATGCTTGCATCCGTGTCTCAGGCATTTTGTATCCCTCAGCCGAGAGTCGTTTGTCCATCGATTCGTTTTGATGATTCACCGGACGTGGAAATTGAGGCCAATTGGAAACGCAGTCACCAGGGATAAGGTTACCTTTCCATGGAGACATCAATTTGAAGTTGATCAACTTGCTGTAAGTGATGCCGCTTTGACCGGTACCATGTTAGCTGGATCTGTTTCCAATTGTCTTCGGGGAGTTGAATGCAAATGTGCCTATTTATGTGACACAGATTTTGGTTGCAACGAATGTATCCCAAAGGGAATCAAAGCTACCCCTGCGGAGTGTAGAGAAGACGTGAAGGGAGCGATCAACCTCGAACTTGACTGGATAGCAGATACGGGGAGTGCACAAGATCTTGTCAATGATAGTGAATTGCCAGACGACTATGGATATTACTCCAACAACCCTATTCGTATGATCACCGCCAATGGCGAAAGCTCGTCATCGAAACAAGGGAAGGTATTTGTTCCAAAGTTAGGCAAGACCATTGACCCATATCTTGTTCGAAGCTCGCCTCCTGTCATTTCAGTCGGGATGAGATGTATTGATGATGGTTACGACTTCATATGGAGGGGATCCAAAGGTGAACCTCCTTACATGGTCAAACCAAATGGGGAACGCATTGAGTTAGTTGTCAGAGATTATGTACCCTACTTTGCAAACAATTCAAAGACGATTTCCACTCCATCAACTCAGCCTAGACCAAGTATTGCCACCCCGGCATCAGACGAAGCTCAACAATCTCCGGAACCCGATGGGGACATTGAAATTATTGGTGATGACCCCATGGGTATCAATGTGGATCTACCGGAGCCCCAGCCCGTGCAGGATGAGGAGGTTGATGTTCCTGATGCCGACCGGGAGGTTGAGCCGCCTGTGGATAGGAGCTCTAAGGGTAGCAGTAGCAGTGTTCAAGATGATGGTGCTCACAAAAGGTCCTTAGGGGAAAAGGAATTGAAGGAGGAAGCCAAGTCAATCCGACATATGCTGACTCACATCCCCAAGAACCCCTTTTGCGATATATGCACCAGAGCAAAGATGTTTAAGCCACCCTCAAGGGCCATAGGCGGATCAACCAAGGTTAAAGCTGAGAAATTTGGTGACCATATCACTGCTGATTTTATCGTCACCAGAGATGAAGATGAATTGGGAATCGATGATGAGAAAAGTGCACTCGTAGTGAAGGACATAGCCACAGGATTTATGTATGTCTACCCCAATGCCAGACGAACCACCAATGCTGCTATTTTGGCAATCAAACACTTTGTTGGACATGAAGATAAGATTGGAGTCTTCTATAGTGACAATGCACCCGAGTTAATCTCAGCGATGAAAATCCTTCAGTGCCGTCATGTTTTAAGTAGAGACTACATCTCTAAGTCCAACGCCCAAGCCGAAAGAGCAGTCCGGTCGGTCCTTGAAGGTACCCGTGTCAATCTGCTTCAAGCAGGTTTGAATCATTGGCACTGGCCACATGCTGCCCGACATTGGTGCTTCATGCAGAATGTCATTGCAACGGGGGGAGACAAATCACCGTGGGAGTTACGTTTTGGTTCGAGATTTGACGGTCCACTCATTCCGTTTGGTTGTCTTGTTGACTATTGGAACGGTCCAAGAAAGAAGAACAAAGAAGGACTTCGTTTCGACCCAACATCGAGCCCTGGTTTATTCCTTGGCTATGCCATTCACCCAGAATTCATGTGGAGAAAAGAATTCATGGTCGTACCTACAAAGGATCTTATTGAGAATGAATCCAATGGCACTGCATCAATCTTGCGGGTACTCAAGATCAACAAACCAAGTGAAACCCAATTTCCTCTCCAAGGCAGAACGACTTTTGGGAAAGATGACCCGGGACTTTCCGAAGCTCTGGGGAACCAAGAGCCGACATTGGAGGATCAGGATGCTGAAATGGGTGATGACGATGAATCCCAAGATGAAAGCTTCCAATTTTCTACTGCCCATGCTGTCCATGATGAAACATGGCTACCTTTCATGAGACATATAAAAGACCGAGAGGGATGGTACGAATATGCTGATTGTCACGTCAACGTGAAGAGAGATTGTGATCATTACATTTCTCCCAACGGCAAGATTTCGACTGAAAAGTACCCCTATCGGACAACATGCCATCGAAAGGATGATGCCTGGTTCATCCTAGACCAAAACTTCATCCTCTGGCCAAAATACGAGGCCTGGAACGAGACCATCGCTCCATGTGAGGTCATGCTTACGATTTTCCACAAGGATATCATTGACCTTCGCGAGAGGACGGAACCGGAGATTACAGTAGATGAAGCTATCCCTGGGGATGATCCGAAGGATAAGGATCTAATTGAAGTCATCAACCCTTCCACTGGTGATGTTGAGAAAATAAGAAGGGATGACCCGCAATATTATAGCGCAGATGGATTTAAAACTAGAAGGTACAAGGGATCAAGTAAACCAATGGACATCCCATCATTTGTTTGGCAGTCTATGTCCGTCAAAGCCAGAAGAGAAGCAATCAGAGAAGAACAAATGAAGTTAGCCAGAGATGGAGCTGAAAAGAAACGAGCCGTTAGAGCTGAACAAGAACTTGCAAAGCTTGAGAAATCCAAGAAAGGTGTTGCAAGCGTTATCAATCAACTCCATCATGCATATCACTCAGAAGATGATGTTCCAACCATGCCCACTTGTAAATATTCCCAAGATAGGCATCGGGTTAAGTGCGCCCGGGTTAGTATAATGAGCGGGGAAAAGATCATTAACACTCTTGTGGCCCGGCCAGTCAACAAGAAGGAGATAAGATCTAATCCTAAAGCTCAGGAATCTCTTGACATAGAGTGGAATAAACTCGTCAAGAAAACTGCCTGGTTGTACAATACCGTACAAGAATGGAGCGTAGTCTCCGATGGTGCCAAAAAGAAAGGGAAGAAAGTACATGTTGGTAAAGTGTTTGAGATTTGTGTTGAAAAAGGTAGTGAACTCCCCATGGGCCACAAGCTTAGGAAATTTAAGGGAAAGACGGTGTTTCAGGGCAACAATGTCCGTGATGAAAACGCCGATGTCGCTCTTTTCTCCGAGCTAGGCTCATCGCCGGCAACCATGGAGGCTGGTAAAGCCGTGGATGCTTATGGTTCGCAACCTGGACACATAACACAACAAAATGACGGTGTCCAAGCATATACTCAAGCACTAGTGGAAGGGATTGAAACTTGGGTGGAACTTCCAGTTGATAGATGGCCCAAACAGTGGGTAGGCAAGTACAGACGCCCCGTTGTACTTCTTCGCATTGCCTTATACGGTCACCCTGACTCGGGGGGGCTTTGGGAAATTCACTGCGAAAGAATGCTCGTAGCGGTGGGGTTCATAATGCCTGACCCGGAAGGGTGGCCATCAGTATTCTTTCATCCTAAGTTGAAGCTCCTCTTGGTAGTATATGTAGATGACTTCAAGATGTCAGGTCCAAAGGAGTCAATGTCGAAAGGTTGGGAGTTGGTTGGATCCAGAATCGATATGGATGTCCCCACTGACATTGGTCGATATCTTGGATGTGATCATGTTCAAGAACTTCAAGTTAAGCTGACGGTTCATGATCACCCTTTCGCTCACCTTTTTGACAAGTCCCTTCCTGATCCCGCCGCCAAGGAGGCCGCAGCAGCGGAGAGGACTCAAGACTTTTGGGAAGTCGACGCATCCAAAGGAGTCTACATCAGACATCACTGTCAACCAAGAAATTTTATGTTCCAGATGAGGAAATTGTAATTGCATGTAACTTGACAGATGTTAGGTTTACCGACTTTGTGCAAAGCACGTCGGAAGACGATGCCGTTTCGGAATGGGACAAGTACCTTGATGAAACGGGGGGCTATGCACAGGGAAAACGAAAACCAGCATTGTGGGTAGGTGCCACTTACCTATTTACCAAGAAATGCAAAGATCCCAAGATTGCAGTTGCATCAATTAAAAGAGACAAAAATGATGCCAAGAAGAAGGCAAGAGCTCAAGGTTTCAGATACATGGACCAGTTGTTCAAAGATCAACCTTGTATGTCCAAACCAGTGAATGTGATGACATATGATATGCAACCCTTTTTGCAATCGTGCATCGACCGATATCAGTCACTTGCCGGTAAAGACGCCAAACCCCTCAAGCAGGTATCCACTCCTTTTCATGAAGAAAGGATTGCAAGACCTCTGGAAGGGGAGTCCGAGCCGAAAGGTGCACTTGCTCCGATAGCTGCCAGGGTTTTAATGAAGATCCTATTTGCCGCCCGTATGGCAAGATATGACTTGCTTAGAGCCGTGCAAGGACTAGCAGCTAGAGTAACAAAGTGGTCCACAGATTGCGATAAAGCTTTGCATAGACTAATTTGTTACATACATTCAACATTGGATCATAAGCTCAAAGCCTTCGTCGGCGATCGAATTCAAGAGTGCAAACTTTGGTGTTTTGCCGACGCCGATCATGCCGGTGAGTACGACAACAAAAGTACTACTGGATGTTTCTTAGTCCTAATAGGTCCCAACACTTATTTCCCACTCACTGCATTCTCAAAGAAGCAAACTTCAGTATCAATCTCTAGCACTGAAGCCGAAGTAGTTGCTGCAAATATTTCCCTCCGCGCTGTAGGACTGCCTTCATCCGGTTTGTGGGCCTACCTCCAGAACGCGGGGGGGGGATCAAGCACTCCGGGAGGTTTGCCAAGAGAAAGCATCAAGACCCAACCTGAGGGCAACGGTGAGTACTGGGAGTTTTACGGGATAGAAGATTGCTTGTCCGTGTTCACCCAAAGAACAGGGCCCACCTTTTCAATCCGACTGAGTCCAAAACCATTCCGATACCCATCAAGCGCATTGGATGTGCCAGAACAACTATTTTTATATCATCAGGAATGATGGACTTCATCCAGGACAATTGGAAAAGACGTGGAACAAGACCTGTTGACAAACAATGGACGGGAAAAACCTTCTTCCGTGTTTTTGGGCCTTACGAAAGTGATTATGAAGTTGAATCATCGGAAGTTCGGGAAGCACTTACTGATTTTGAATTTGTAGGGCAAGAGAAAATGGGTGATTATATGGTGTCACTCTTCCCTCCCAAGAGCATACGTGGCATCTTCGTCGAGGACAATCAAGCCACCATCAGGATTTTGGAGAACGGTAAGTCACCATCATTTCGTCATACTGACAAAACCCAACGGATCAACTTGTCATGGTTATCTGAACAGTATAAGAGGGGATGGTATGATTTGACTTATGGACCATCAAAAATGCAGGTTGCAGACATCTTGACAAAGCCTTTCACTAATGCAGAGAAATGGCGGTTTGCCTTGGCCCTCATGTCCCACGTAGCACCCAAAAGTAGTAAGACCAGTTCATCCGGTTCTGCTCATGCAACGACTGGTACGCCACGGCCCAAGGCTATGGCATCCAGTCGAAGCTCCGGGGAACCGAGAGCCGGCCTGAATCCCAATCGCTTGCTAGTGGAGATTTGCTGCAGTCCCATGTCCAAGTTGAGTGATGTTTCAAGAGAAGCCGCCGTTGGATGCAGAGTGGTTCAGTTTACCGAGAAACATAGCCTGCTGGACGAAGATTATCAATTGTACGTTGCAAGCATTGTGAATGATTTTCCAGTGTCCAAAGATGTCCTTTTGTGGCTGAGCCTCCCTTGCACGGGGGGCACTTCGTGGTCTCATGTGAACTTGAAAATCCCAAGTGCCGCTAAGAAGGTCATGAAACATGTTAAGACTATGAAAAAGTTATGGAAAGCGTTTGAAAGATTCATTCAACGGCTCACCAGAGACTTTGAGGTCGCAATTGAATGGCCTCAGAATTGCCGGTACTGGAGATTCCCGAGAGTTCTTAAATTTATCCATGAGTTCTCACTGAAGAGATATGATTTTCATGGATGTATGCTCGGCACTAAAGACCACGAAGGGATTCCTATCAAAAAGCCGTGGACTGTCGCTACTACAATTGATGAAATTGGTTTGGAACTGTCACAGTATCAATGCGACGAGTCACATGACCACGTGCAAGGGAGAGGAAAGCCACTCAAAGAAACTGAGAGTTATTCATACCTTTTCACTGACAGTGTGCACAAAGCTTTTGACCGGGCAGCTCAATCTGCTCGAACGTTCGCGTGTGCTTTGATCGCCTTTTCCGACTCGCCTGTCTTTGCCGTGATGTTGGATGCTACTTCTGCTTCGATTTCCCTTCCTCCTCATGTTGAAGGTGCGATGCAAGCTGGAGTACGTCTTCCGGAAGGTCGGCCAGGTTCGGAACATGCCAATTGGCGTCAAGATGCAAACTTCCAGGTGGAGCAGATCGCTCCGGAGTTTCGCCTGACGATCTATGAGAGGATTCTCCAATGGGAGAAGAAACTGGCCACCATTCGAGGCTCATGTGTGGCATGCATCTTTCCGGATGGATATGAAGGTGCAAACAAAATTGGAAGTGGGCAAATCCCGATCGGGGACGTGATTGATGGTCTCATTGGGAAGGACACCAACGAAACGCAGAGGACCTACTGTGACATTGTTGACTTGGAGAAGGACATCCCTGCTGCTTTGTTTGGTGCTGTTGAATGCCCACCGGAAGGTGAGGCCGACTTGATCATTGTTGGTGACTCATCTTTCGCACTCGTGGCCAACCACGACAACCCGGTGCTCTGCTCCAGGCTTTCATTTGGTGAACTGTTGCAGAGCAAGGAGTATGCGATTGGCCAAATCAGGTCTGTCTACCCCGGCCTCAAATGGGGGAAGGGCCTCAGCGCCATCAACCACCAGATCTGGGAGCTCATCGAGAAAGTGGAGCGCGAGAACCGCCTTCAAAATCGTGCCACTCTCCCTATCATGGTCGTCGTTGGATGGGCTGGAAATGACGTGCACGGAGATTTTGGCTATCAAGGTTGCACGTGGATTCATCAAACGAACTTGACGAAGTCTGAAGCCGACCGGAAGGTCGCGGCCGAGTACGTTGACAAACAGTACAAGAAGGTGCAGCGATCGTTGGAAGGACTTGTCGAGATCTCCAAGGACCCACGTGTCATGACTGTGCAAGTCATCGGGAACGGTGACCATTCCGGATACTCACTGCCGCCATCTTACAACCGCGAGATGGGCAAGCACATCAATTGGCTGGCAGGAAAATACGACAATTACCACCTACATGACCACAAATTCAATCGGAAACTGGTCTACCGCTTCTTGAGAGGTGCGATTACCTTCCACCTCAAATACGTCGAGCTCATGTCGAAGAAGGATGACCTCAGGTACTTTGTGAGGGAGTTCATCAGCAGCGAGCAAGACCGTGTGGCCGCGGTCCACCTCTTCCCAACGATGGTTCAATTCCGTCTGGCTTTACTCGGCACTCAGGAAGTCATGGAAGCCGTCTCCACGGAGAAGAAAACGGCAACCCCTGCCAGGTCTTGGACGAGGCAGATGAGGAGATTCTCATGTGGGTCCATGAAGGAATTCTTGAGGCAAACGAGGAAGCCACCCGGGAGGGACGGCCGAAGCCCACTGCTTTCACTGATGAAGAGATCAGCTCCATTGTGCCCGTTGACCCAACTGTCGAGGACTACGAAACCGAAGAAGTCAGGGCCCGACACTATCTCCAAGAAGATTTGAATCAGGCCGCTGCTGATGGTTTCTCAACCACGACCATTGAGTCAATCGAGATCAACCCGGAGAACACTGACGTTGAGGACGATGTTGAGGTTGTTCCTGAATATGACGAGTGGGACGTGATTGTTGATGAGAAGATCATTGTCAACCCCCATGACGAAAAGGTCAAGGAAGATGCCATCTCGGAGGAAAGAGCCAAAGAGGTTGAAGATCTCAACAAGATCATTGAGATCACATCCACTGAGGCGAAGCCATCGGGAACGACGGCCATTGTCCATGCTGCCGCAAAAGAAGCACTTGCCAAGGCCGACAAGGAGGGGGAAGACATGACTTCATCAAGAATTTCAACATGGAGTGTGGTTGGTGATGATGACTCCAAGCCCGGTGACATGACATCTTCCAGGATTTCGTCTTGGTCTGAAGTTGGTGGAGCTGGGGCAACTCCCATGGATGTTGACGCTGGGAAGAAGGATGATGATGCTGCCCGGGAGGGTGTGCCGACTGCCACTGCAAGTTCTGATGTTGCTTCATCTTCTGCAGGACCCGCTGACGACAAGACTGAGATTGTCGATCTTACCAAAGCTGTGAAGCAGGTGGAGGTTGACAAGCCAGTTGGAAAGCCGGCCGAGAAGAAAATGCCGAAGAGCGAAAAGCAGAAGGCGCCGGAGTCAAAGGCGATGCCCAGACAGAAGGCGCCACGACTCAGTGTCGAAGCTGATGCAGCTCTTCGCAAACTTGAAGAAGCAACAGAACGCCAAGAGGGTGCAGTGTGGTTGGACCCCAATGACATGGCCAACAGGATCCCCAGGGAGTATTGCGGCCAAGGGCGCCTGAGATTTCTTTCAACGAAGTTATCTTACGTTCTGAGGGGACATGCATTGAGCTATGGTGCTCGCAGCCCGGACATCGGTCCTATGGATATGTCCATGGATTTCGATGCCGTTATGAAGACCATGGCTCACTACGTCTCCTACCCGAAGGTGAGTGAGGTCCTGTCCATCGTGCGCAACAGTGACACCAGGCGCTTTCAGGTGAAAGTGGCTCAGCCCGACTTGCCTGATGCAACCTGGAAGGGTTTGCCATGGAAGGTTGTTGCCATCCGTGCTGTCCAAGGACACAATCGTGCCGTCGTGGAAAATGCCAAAATTTCCTCGCTGGTGAAGCAAGTGTTTACCTTGGACCCAACCTTTACCAAAGAAGACCTCGACACTCCAAAGTTGCCCAGGACAAACCTTCGGCCAGATTTGGTGCCCGAGATGTTGGCTGCACTTCCAAGGGTCATCTACCATAGCTGTGACCGTCTCGCTATGGAAAAGATTGTTGAGCATGGTCTCATCCCAGGTGGCTGGCCCCAAAGAACGGGAAGGGCGCACAATTTCTTCATCGCGTCGCACCCGTGGGACGACTCAGTCGGGGGAAAGAAGCTGGCGGGAACGCGAGCCGGAAAGCAATATTACATTGCCTTTGACACCGAGCTCATCGTCCAAAGCGGCTGCAGATTGTTTCGCACCGACGAAGCGATCATTAGTCCCGACTGGGTGTCCAATGAAAACATCATATGCACATATGATTCCATCAACCGCGAGTTCGCCTGGGTCAACCGCCCCTACGAGATCACTCGTGTCGGCTACAACGCCAAGATGAAGAACCATCGCGACCAGGACACTCCGAAGAGAGAAGCATTGTCGAAGAGCCCATACGCCAAGGCACGGGACAGCTTGAAGTCGTACCTCATGAGCGGCAAGTCCATCCGACCTGGTGAGATGCAAGTGACGGATTCTCCGGAAGAGCTTCCTCCACTTCTTCGTCGACGAGAAGGAACTTCAGGACCCTTTGAGGACAAGTTGACGTTGAAGATGGCGTCCTTTGGTGCCTTGTCAAATGCAGAGACCATTCGCAAAGGCAAGGGCCGAGGAAAGGGCAAAGGGAAAGGAAGCCGCCCGGGAGGGCAGGCCCAGCGCTCAACCAATGCTGAAGATTACATCTACAGCACAAAAATTGAGATGCAGCAGGTCCGATGCCACTTCTGCGGTGAGAGGAACATTGAGGGCACTCACAAGTGTCAATCATGCTTCAAATGGCTGATTGCTTGGTCGGATGGGAGGATCGCAACAGAGGTATGCCGGATGGAAATCTCGGCCAAGAAGACCAACAAGGTGTTTTCTCTGGACAAAATCGATTTTGAGAAGCAGCCTCGAGCTCAGCGAGTGTCGGACCGCACACGAGCAGACCAACGTCGAGCTGGACGAAGCAATTTCGGAAATCTCAAGGACGCTGCTCAGACCCATGCGGGAAGATACACAAAGCTCGGGTTCAAATCGATCCAGGACCGCATGGAGAAGGATCCATTTTATTTGTTTAACAATGCGGTCGGCCAGATCACTCCTGATTGTTGCCAGTTCTTGGAGGACTTGGCAAAATGCATTGCCCCTGATGTCGGCCGTACCCGAGAGAAGCGAGAAAAGCAGCTGGGAACAGGTGTCAGCACTCGTTTGATTTTTATGCCAGACTTCAACAGAGATATCCGACTTCCACTGGATGTCACAAAGGAAGCAATGGTGGCACATCATGCTCGAGTGTTTACACTTCCTCAGTTTGCTGTTCTTGCTGCGGACTTGCTGAAAGCGAGGGGGGAACCCACGCCGATGTTGTTTGGTTGGTCAGGCTCAATGATGCCTGTTGATCAACAATCTGCTCAGGATTGCTTCTTCGACCTTGTCGACTTTGCAAAACGTCAATGGAATGAGCAGTTTCACAACATCAAGGGCGAGGAGCACTCCCTGGTGGAAGAAGCCACGGCATCTGACGTGGCTGAGTTCCCATTGGCGAGGTCCACCAAGACGGGTACTGGCGAGGGGCGAGAAGGGTACCGGCGTCACTTTGACCCGATCCAGAAGCCAGCCAAGGGCAAAGGCAAGGGGTTTGGTCAACAGCAACGTCCAATCTTTCAGCAAGCCATTGAATGCTGGAAGTGCGGTCAGTATGGCCACAAATCCTTTGAGTGTCGCAGTGGATGGAACCGACGGCAACAATGGGATTCATATGGATCTTATTCAAGCCGCTTGGGAGGGCAGGCCCAATGGCAGAGCTGGAATTGGAGACAGGGCTACTCTGGCAAGGGTTGGACAGCTGATGACTGGGGAAGATCTACTGCATCAAGTTCCTCGGCAGCGCCTCCAGAGCCAGTGCACCCACCATCAACAGCAACGCCTGTGCCTGATTCAGCCCCCACTGCTGGCGCTTCTGCTCAGGCAGCCACTGGATCAGCTCCGACTACGGAGCAACCACAACAGGTGCCGCGAATGCCACTTCTGGTTGCAGAAGAATACTGTGAGATCAACGGCCAGCCGCACTTCAAGCGCACCTACAATGATGGGACGGTAGAGTATGAGTCGTGGTAGGTGTTTCACCTCATGTGCCATGATTTTATGCCTGCCGGAAGGTTTGGCCGATTGGATGAAAGCTGACCCATGGTCATTCAGTTCAATCAAATTGCACACATCTCCAAAATTGAAAATTCCAACTTGATTAACTTGAAAACGTTTCCCAATTGATTCAAAGAGATTGACACCAGCATCCGATCCAATACAGTAGATTGCGTGTATATAGCCGTGTGCATTAGCCTGCTACAGTAGCTTCTAAGTTTCCAGGGCAGTAAAGGAGTGGTAATGCTCCTATGCCTTGGCGGAAGCCAGGCCGATGACACTTTTGCTATGTCCGACACGTGCAATGCCTGGGATCGTTAAAACCATTTTGCATTCGACCTTTTGCCTCATGCATCCGTGAGCTATGAGCACCCGCAACACGTTAGCTAGTTGACAGTGATTCCTTTGTATTTCACCTCGTCCTCTCTCAGGTCACTTCTGGAGGACGTTCACTCTCCGCTCTCCGTGAAACTTCGGGGCGGCGGGGGGTGTTGTTTATAGGTTTCACTGGATACACCGTGTTGCATTGGCTCAAGAAAACAGAGTGTGCTAGCTGGTTACTTGTGGCTAGTTAACCTGTCAAACAAACATCATTGAACATCATTAAACATCATTAAACATCATGAACCATCATTAATTAACCATTAACCATCATTAATGAACCATTAACCATCATTAATTAACCATTAACCATCTTTAATTAACCATTAACCATCATTAATTAACCATTAACCATCGTTAATTAAACATTAACCATCATTAATTAACCATTAACCATCATTAATTAACCATTAACCATCATTAATTAACCATTGAACATCATTAATCATCATTAACCATCATTAGTTAACCATTAAACATCATTAACCATCATTAACCATCATTAACCATCATTAACTATCATTAACCACCATTAACCATCATTAACTATCATTAACCATCATTAACCATCATGAACCATCATTAATTAACCATTAACCATCATTAATTAACCATTAACCATCATTAATTAACCATTAACCATCATTAATTAACCATTAAACATCATTAATTAACCATTAAACATCATTAACCATCATTGGACCCTTGTGGAAAGAGATTGGGAGTCCACAAGTCCAGTACGAATACTACAAATTTCATCCAATATTGCAATTGCAGTGACAGAGCATGCAATATGTTTGCACTTTGAAATTTGAGTTTGTGCATCATTCATGGTCAGATGTTGGTACCTTCACGTCTCAATAGATTTTACGGCATGGTGAATGTGATACTTTTTGGCGATGTTTATATGGATTTTGTCTTGGCGAGGTACCGTGAAAACCGGAGCCGGAAGTTTTCGTGAGGAGGCGCTCGCAGACACGAAAACTGCACAAAAAAAATCTGCACGTGGCTTTGTATCAACAGACGATGGCAGCTTTCGAGCTGCAGATTTGCCTGCAAAAATCAAGGCTAGGCACCACTTTGAAACGGCCCGGGAACCTGATTCAAGAAGCCACGGGGGAGGATAAGTCTGGCAGCCAATGGGTCTTGGAGCCGAAGCGGTTTGTTGGAGACTGCAACATTTTAATGTGGTACAAACCAGGTACAAATCGTCAGCTAAACATTAAATCAATTTCCAAAAATTTTCCTGCTGAGTCTTGAAGTCTTGAATCGAGTTCACTCTAGCAGATCTAGCAGACCCCCGCGACCCCCCGAGGGCTTCACCTTGCACAACTTGAAATTTGACGAGATTTACCATTTTTTTGCAGCTCACTAATGATTAATGATGATTATATAATGGTTAATTAATGATGGTTAATGATGGTCAATGATGATGTCACTAGTCACTGCAAAACTCTTTGGATGACCTGTCGCTTTGCAGAGTGTCGAGCGGCAAAAACATTGGTTTCCACGTTGAGGTACAGAGTTCTCGAAGCGTGGCTTTGAGGCTGGGCTTGCCACCTAGAGGATTCCAAACATTTAGACATTTTTGAGCCAAAAACCCTATGATCATTTTGCAGTGTGGTAGTTACGCTAGTATGTTATAGTAACTCTAGTCATCGCAATCGGAGTCATGATAGTGTCATGACGTCATGGTGTTCTGAGTCATCTCTTTTTGAACTTCTCTTGTGGTGGCAGCTGCTTCTTTGGCGTATCGCGCCGTGCAAAGCTGCAAAGTGTGAGAGAATCAGAAGTGCTGCACAGTAAGCCCCAACGTGGCTCCAGTGCGGCTTTACCGCGTCAAGGCACAAATTCAGAGTATGGACTTGACATGACTTGAACATCTTGAAACAAAATGTCTAAGCTGGTGAGGAGGGTCGGTGTTGCTAAAGAATGAGAAAAGTGTTTTGCTCTAAAGTCTGCCAAATTTCTGAAACACTGAGCAGTTCCTTTCGCAGGTCATGTCCATTCATGAAAAGATACAACGTGGATCTGTTGGTTCGGAATTTGTTCCTTGACAGCACCCGATGGCAAGGGATCCGCAGGGCCCTCGCCTTGTGCTTGCCTAGTCGCATTTGAGTCGGCTTCCACAGCACTTCCTCAATTTATAGAGTCATTGTCATAGTCATACAGAGCTCCGCAGAGATTTAAGACCTTGAAAGGTATTTTTTTAAGCCTCTTGTGGCTAAATGTGTCCTAACTGAGACCAAAGATGGCCAAGGAACATTAGACCAACACGGTACTTGTATGATTTGAATATACTGGTACTAAATTTCAAAGCAAAGGCAGAAATCTCTGACAATTTGGCGACCTGGCTGGGCCTTTCAACGCTGTAAAGGCCAGCGCCACTTGCGCACGCACTGTGCTACTGCGCTTTGATCGATTTATGGCCTTCACAGGCAGCCGCCACGGCCGGCCACGGCCTTGCCCGATTTGTACAAAGGCGGTGACAATCACCACACGGTTCTTGGTTCTTTGAAATATTTCGAATTCGGACTCTTTTTGTATCTTTTTGTTCCTTGCTTTGCGAAATGCGTGAATCGTTTTCTTGGCAAGGCAGAAGTTTTTTTTTCATGATCTGGTGTATTCGAATTTGGAGACTGAGATCCGGAGTGCTTCGGATTGGTTCCAAGAGCGGTTTCAAATGGGGTGCCTGGGCCCGTGCAAACTTCTCGGTCAGGGACGTCGCCTTTTTGGATGTCCACTGGCCGTCATTTGAATGCTGGGCGTCCGACTGGTGTCTTCCGTTTCAGGCCTGGACGCCCCAGGCGGAGTTTTACGATGGTGAGGCAATGCAAAGGGGGCAAGTCTTTCACACCAATTTCATCCAATTTCTGTTTGAGGTGTTCTTGATAGCATAGATTCCAATTGATTCCAATTGATTCCCTGGATGTTGTTGCGAACATTGTACCTGTGCACCCTCCTTTTAAGCATTTCCATTTTCACCTGTGACAGAGCCTTCTTGAGCAGCCAAGGCCACTACAGTCACTAGAGTCGCTACAGTTCTAAAGCGTTCCAAAGAGTTCTGAAGAGTTTTAAAGAGTGTTTTGAAGGGTTTTGTGTCATTTTTGCTGCGAACATCTCGTTGACCCCTCAACGAGATTCAACAAGTCAGTCATGTCAACGAGTCACAGCGAATCGCCGTGGCATGCTGTGGCCTTGGACGGTTTCCACTCGAGCGAGCTCTAAAGGTACCGATTCGGGTACACGTTTCTCCCAGAAAGGGACCCACACAGGCACAACTGGGCACAACTGGGCCGTGGGCACAGCGCGTGCAGATCTTGCTTCGTCTGTGTCTCACGGGCTCATGGGCTCACGGGTTCATGGGCTCACGGGCTCACGCCTACGCTTTCACAACGCTTTGCCATGGAGAGTGAGCCCACCTTGTGGTGCAGTTGGGGGCGGGCTTTTGGCTGTGTATTGCCTCTGGCCCTCGACGTTGTACCACAGAAATGGTGAAAAATGTACGGCCTTTGATGGGTCCGAGCCAGCTCACGACAGAGAAAAATGGAACGGCCTGGTGTGCCAAGTTGCAGGATCTCCAGTCTATTCTTGGATGCAGAGACATACAAAATATAGAAAATATATAGATCAAATTGGCAGTCACTATCGTCTTGTACCATTCATAAAATATCATGAAATTCAATAAAATGCAAGGACTATTCAGCTTTGGCTCAAAGTCTATAGAACTTCCAGAGCTGCACGGGTGCACTCGGATAGTGCTGAGATCAGACCGTTGGAACCTGACCAGGGTTCCTTGGTTCGCACTTTCAGATCTTTCAGAGCGAGCCATCGAGGTCCATCATGAAATGTTCCAAGCAAATCGGCTTAAGCAACTTTAATATATTAATGGTATATTATCTTAAGCCATATATTAAGGATATTATCTTTAATATATTATTAATATCCTGGATCATTAATATATTATTAATATCTTAAGGATATATTATTAATTAATATCCTTAAGAATTCCTTAGATCATTTCGAATCCGTTTTCAAAACACTTTCGATGGATGCATTTTTGTGCTCGCACTCAGTTTTCATGGCTATGTTTCCCAAAGACATTGGAAGAAAAACTGCCTTGTTTGCATTTCTCTTGGAGTTCGAAACCTGAAACAAGTTTGGTTCCCTCATCACTTCCTCAAGGGGTGTCCTACCTGTCTTGTGCGGGTTCTGTTGAACAGGTAATTCTTGCGCAGGGAGCAGCTCTTCGACTTCAGGTGGGGAACGTTCGACTTGTTCTGTCATCTGCTGCGCTTCCAGCTGCTCATTTTACACAGTTTTACACGTCACCCGTCTAGAGGCATGGCGCTTCAAAGCTTTGTGGCCTCGCCCTCAGTGTTGCAGTGCACATTTCCAAAATACATGGTGCTTACCAATGGATCTCAGTACTGACCTGCTGCGCAGCTGCAATATCATTTTTTACAGAGCAAATGGAGGGAAAAAGATCCATGGTCATCCTGTTTTTCTGTGTTTTTCTCAAGTCTTGCTGAAAGCCTTTGCGGAGCAGTCTGTTTACAAGGCGCTGCCAGCCTCTCCTCCATCTGTCGCCACAGCGAATGGCCACACTTCAGGTCTTGCTTAGTCTTGTTTTCATCTTCCATGTTTTTTTTTTGCAGAGTCTGTCAGATATGAACGTGAAGACTTCCGAAGCAAGTGCTTCCATCAAACCGAGTTTTCTTCATCACTTTGGCCAAAGTCGCAGTCGGCAATCAGCATTCCTTTCCTAAAGGGCCAAGTGTGCTCAACTGCCATTAATTGTCAGTGTTTTTTCAGTGTTTGTGTTCTAGATGTTTTATAACCCAGCTCTTCATTGCAAAATATTGCAAAGCTGATCCGCCTGAACCTGTACAGCCTGTACAGTTTGCAGCCTGAATCCCCTCTCCACAGGTGTCACAGCACCGGTGACTTCTGACTCTGGTGCTGGTGCTGCCGCCATTGCAGGGATCAGTTTGGCATTTGGCCTAAGGTCCAAGAGGCAGGGCATGGCAGGGCACTAGCCGTCACTTCCCAGCACCCCACTAGGGGCTCAGGTGCGATGGTGCGATGGATTCGGTGATTTTTTTTCAAATGTCTTTCGCTGGTGATGTCATGTGATGTCTATGTCTGAGTCTATGTCTGAGTCTAAGTGATGTTTTACACATCTTACCCTCTGGTAAACTGTCCCATAACTATGGAATAATGGGAAAATCCACTATAAATGGCCATTTTCAATAGCAAACTGTTAGTCATTACCAGGCCGGGTACACTTACTAATTGCTGTTCGTCTGTGCCAGGACCCTGCGTCGTCAGATGGATCGGAAGAGGACAGTCACGAAGGATCCCTACAACCCAGAGTTCAAGGAAGCTTTTCAGTGCCTCGGTGCGAAACCTTGGAAACTGCTTTAAGGGAAGTTCAGAAAAAGGCGGCTACGTTGACGCCGCTGTTGGTTAGAATATGTTAGAATGAATATCAATGAATCATAATAGATCACCTTTGAAAATTCTCTAGATTGTATTCTGCAAAAATTGAAGGCTCAAGTAAGATTCGTCATTTTATAATCGGTAGGGTCATAGAGCTGCCATATCTGCCATGGGCTGCGTTGGATCGGTGAACGTTGACCATGATGCTTCACTCAGCTTCATGAAAGAGTGGCGGAGTGGAGGCAAGGGCAAAGACTTCCTTGTCATGGGCATCAAGGATCAAAATATGGTTGGAAAAGTTTACTTCAGTGGCGAAGCGACTTCAGACCCTGACTTGGTAGCGAGTTTAGATGCTGTTTTGAAGAAGACCCGCGGCGATGCACGCCGTGGCAGGGACGAGTATGATCACCTCTGGGATTTGGTGTGGCACAACACAAAGATGACCAGCGGTTATCAGTTCATGTCCATGAAGAAACCTTTTTTCCCCATTGGCAAAAACGTAGTCCAACTCATGGATGCATTGGGCACACATGGCTTTGTCCCCTTTGCTTCACCAAACTATGGAGGACCAGTTGGTGACAAGGCAAGTGTTGATTGGCCAATGATTATTTTGAAGAAGGACAGTGAGGGACTTTATAAGGCAGAAACCCTTTTCCTTGCTATGAAAGACCAGAATATTCCTGGCAAGCTGTGCGCCTGCGGTCCGCCTGAAGTAGTGGAGAAGCTCAAAAGTAATCTCACCAACGCCTTGCATCAACACTCCAAGGAAGTGCGTGTGGCCTTTGATGAGTATGACACTGCTAGCGAGTGGGACATTGTCTGGCAAAATACAAACATCACCTCTGGCATGCAAGCTTTTAGTCTTGCAAAACCCTATTTCCCCAAAGGCAAAGTTGTTCTATCTGTTCTGACTGAGATCTACAAGCTGGGTTGGGAACTGGTGTGTGGTCCAAACTTTGGTGGAAATTCTGTGGATTGGCCGTGCTTCGTCTTCAAGCGCTTGAAATCTAAAGCGGCGCAGCTTCCACTGGCTCCACTGGCTTTTGGAGCAATCAAAGATCAGAATATGCCTGGAAAGTTTTGTCTCAGTACAACAGCTTCACACCTTCAAGATGTCACAAAAACCATTAGTGAAGCATTGCGAAGGGTTAAAGGCAACGAAGGGCTGAAGGTTGAAAAAGATGAATATGATGCAGACCATGATCAAGTCTTGCGTAATACTTCCATTACCACAGGAATGCAGGCAGAGAGTTTCAAACGCTTGGCATGTTATAACATATTACAACATGTTATAACATGTTACATCATTTATTACAATGTGAGGCCCTCCAGTTATAAGTTGGTTTATAAGCCCCAGTAACTATAGTTATAAGTACCATAAACCATAGTTATGGGAGTTATGTTCACCAACTTAGCTATCGAACGGGGGCCTCACATTGTACATCATGTCAGAATCATGTCACAACTGGAAAACCATGGAAAACCGTCAGCCGGCCAAATCCTTAGGCCATTAACCCTGAGGCATTTTCCTTGCGGACGGCCTATTTCCCGCGAAACGACAGTGTCCTTGCAATCACCAGATCTATGGGCGAGAAGGGTTGGAAACTGGCTGCATGTCCCATGTTCGGTGGTATGGGTGCTTCTTGGCCTTGCTTTGTTTGGCAGTACACGGGCAAAAAGATGCAGACTGCTCTTGTTGCGATTAAAGACCAAAGTTGGCCCGGAAAAGTTTGCGTGGGTGGTGTCGAGCCCGAAGTGGGCGACGCCCTGTTGGTCGCCTTCAAGGCAATGTGTGGCCCGGATGTGAAAAAGGGCTTGGATCTCTACGACCAGGACTTTCAATTCTCAATCCGCAACACCAAAATGACCACTGGCCAGGCATTCTGCAGCATGCAAAACTCTTGGTGGCCCTATGGCTTCCCCATGGAGGTCATCTTGGGTGAACTGCAGGCGTTTGGATGGGAACCTGCTGGAGGGCCCGCCTTTGGGAGCATGCAGCTGAGTTGGCCTGCGGTGATCTTTCAGCGTGAGGTGCGTGAAGTTGAAGCAGCCTAAGTTTTTACATGGCTATGTCTGAAAATGGGGTATACCGTATATACCCCCAATGAAATAGCCATTTTTCATAGGGATAATGATCAGCAAAACCATTGGGTTTTTTGGGGTTTAGCCAACATTTTCAGACAAACCCACATGTTTTTACAGAGGTTTCACAGCCGTTTCACCGGTTTCACCGTTTGGTGGCCTCCATGGCCTTAATGGTCGCCGTGGTCGCCGTCGCCGAAAACAGATGGGATGTCAACGGCTTCAATCCATTTGGAGTACGAGTCCACCTGAGGTTCAAAGATGCCTACCCAAGTTCAGAGAAAATCTACCAAGAGGCCAGGAAATGTAAAAGGAAATGTCAAAGGAAATGTCAAAGGAAATGTAAAAGGAAACATCACATCAAAAATCATCAAGATCATCTCACTGAGAGTTCCTATAAAATGCCATGTTTTTTGTTTGGTTCTTCCTGAAATGCCGCATTTTGATGCCAGGTCATCTATGAGCCCACGGGTGAAACATTGCGCGTGCCCTTCCGACGCATCCACCTCACAGACGAGGACCCAGGTTGCGACCATTTGGATGTGTACGACACTTCTGGTCCTGTTGGCCCAAGCCTAAGTGCTTTTGCGCAAGCTGTTCATCTTGTAAGCTGTTTATCCTGTTCATCCTGTTTTACCGTGAGAAGTAAGAAATCTGCAGTCCGGCTCATCATAGAGGCTGCATTGCTCTCCTGGCCTCCATGCTATGAACGTTGACAGTTGACAGCTGTGCTCTGAGGGACTTCTCCTCGGGAGGGCTTGCCGAAGCTGCGAAAGGAATGGGTCCAGCGGCGAGCAGCTGCAGCAGGGATCCCTGGTGAAAATGCTCTCTGAAAGTTTTTCAAAAAAAAACAAAATACTCTATGTGTATATAATATATAATTATATATATTAATACATATATATATATATATATGTCCCTGTTTTTTCAATTTGTCGCTCTCAATATCCTGTAGAGTTTGCCACTTGGATCCACTTTGGATCCACTTGGATCCACAAGAAAATTCACCGTTTTCGGCTTCAGAGTTTTCGCTTTGCGCCTTGAATCTTTGTGACGACTCCGCCAGGAAGATGGCACATGCACTCAAATGTACTACGCCCAGCAGGGCATCATTACCGAAGAGATGGCTTTCATTGCTGCGTGCGGAGCCACAGCATGGCGACCGATGGCGACCGAAGGAGGGGATATGGTGTGAAATCTGGCAGATCTCGCGCCGAAGTTATGAAACTCTGGCGTTGTGTCTCAGGCGTGAGGGTATGGAACCTGAATTTGTTCGCTCTGAAGTCGGTCGTGGACGTGCTAGAGCCTTAGACACTGCGGCGATTCCACGTTTCAGTTGAGTGGCAAGGCAAGGCATCGATGAATGTGAACAGAATGTGAATGCATTTGTGCCACATTTCTGCTCCTTCCGATCGTTTTTTTCCATGCGCCAAGTGTTTGGGACTTCTGTCTGGTGGCGTTTGACATCGTTTGACTTGTCTGTGCTGAGGCCATCATCCCTTCAAATCGCAATCATCCAGAGTTGGACAGCTCAGTGACGACCTTAAAGAACGTGACCGGAGAAAAGCCTTCGCAGAAATTGAGGTCTGAACCAATGATCATTGGCCGGCACTTCAAGGCGACGGGGCGCTTTATGTTGGGATTTTCCACGGGATGTTCCACATTTTCCAGTTGCTGTTTACTGATATAAATTCAACAGAGGCTCTGCAGTAGATGAACATCATACAATTCTGGTGGTTTGGAACATTAATTTTATTTTCCATTTCATATATGGCTATGGATCAATACCTATACATACCATTTTTAGTGGGATGAACATCCATTTACCAGCTATTTTGATGTGAACTACAGGGGTACAAGGTTTTGACACACTGCCATATTAATATATGGGATGTCATCCTTCCCATTGACGAACTCATATTTTTCAAGATGGTTATTGCACCACCAACCAACGTGCAGCAAGTCTCCATCTCTTGTATTATTCTTGTGATAGAGTGTAGTGCATTTTAGTTTGAGTATATATATAATATATATATATACATATGATATATGTATAATTATGTATATATCATATTTAATATGTGTAATATATCTGTATATATAATATAATATAATATAATATAATATAATATAATATGTAATGTAATGTAATGTAATATAATACAATATAATACAATATGATACAATATGATATAATATAATGTAATGTAATACTTTATAATATAATATAATATGATATAATATAATATAATATGATATAATATAATATTATATGATATAATATAATATAATGTAATGTAATGTAATGTAATACTTTATTATATAATATAATATAATACAATACAATATAATATAATATGATATAATATAATGTAATGTAATACTTTATAATATAATATAATATAATATGATATGATATGATATAATATGATATAATATAATGTAATGTAATGTAATGTAATATAATACAATATAATATTTATCGCTTAGTGGGTTGGAGTCTGCCAGGTGAAGATCAACTCCAACATTGGCAACTCAGCAGTAGCTGGCGGCCTCAGGGACGACCTAGTGGACTGATTCGATAGGTGCTGTTTCTGCTAGCCTCTGGTAAACTAACAATTTGCGAACTGGAAAATGACAATCTTTTATAGGTAAATCAAAGAACTAAATTAACTAAATGGTTCATTTGAGAAGTAGCTACGAAAAAAAATACCAGAGGCTATTTGTTTGATGAGGCCTCCACGATTGAAGAGGAGGTTGAGAAATTGCAGTGGAGCTCGCTGTGGGGTGCCGACTTGCGTGGATTGCAGTGTGGATTGCAGTGTGGATTGCAGTGTGGATTGCAGTTGATGGCCATCAGGGCAGTGTTTTTTTCGCAAGAGAGGTGGACACAGTTGGCAGAAATGGTTCAATTTTTGGTTTCAAATTTGGGATGATTTCAATTTTTGATTCCAATGATTTGCGCATATTTGCGCCCTTTGGAATGTTCCAAGACTGAAGAACCGACTGAACAACCCCTGGCGGCTGAGATTTTTTTGTGGCCAGGTGCCGACACCCTTATGGACTTGAGCACTGGAAAGCACATCCATGAGACACGTGAGTGGATCATTCGAAACAGTGTGCTCTCCTCAGGGACAAGGTGGAGGGGTTTTGTTCATTCGCGTCAACTAAGATAGTGTTAATATATGTTACCATCTGGTTATGACTAACATAGCCATGGAAAATGGCCCATAGAAATAGATGGTTTACCTGGGTTTACCTATAAAACATGGTGATTTTCCATGGCTATGTTAAATAACCAGAGGGTACATAATCTTAATAAGAGAATGTTAGTATATGTTCATATAGGTTCATAATAATATCCCATTAATATCCCAACAATATCCCATGAATATCCCATTAAGAGCCACAATAAGAGCCATCTCACCGTGGTCTCGCAACATCTCACAGTGTCACGAGTGCCAGTTTCGAGGCACTGCCGGTGGGAACTGTGCCCATCTACCAGGCTTTGGAGAAGGCGACTGGTGGCCATGGGGGCATTCATCAGTGACACGTGACTGTGATCAGACGTAGCATTCTCTGACAGCTACAGTATCTACAGTATCTACAGTGTAGTGTGATATGTGTGATAAGATGTGATAAGTGTGATAAGATGTGATAAGTGTGATAAGATGTGATAAGTGTGATAAGATGTGATAAGTGTGATAAGATGTGATAAGTGTGATAAGCATATATAAGTCATATTAAAGCATAGCATAGCATGGATAGTCACGGCGCTGAACGCTGAATCAGTCCTTGGTCACGGATCGCAGGTCGACGGCATTGCAGAGAATCTGACATGGGAGGTGCGATCAAATCCACACATCCCCAACCGATGAAATCCAGAAATCCCCAAATCATTTGGCTTTGAATATTTCTAAAATGAAATGGATTTCTGAATGAAATCTATATGAAATCTATTTAAGTTGAAATTTATGAATGACATCTTTCTGTTTATGTTTGAATGTTTCAGACATCTTTTTTTTTTTTTAAGTTGAAATCGGTTAGTCAAAGTTTCCTCTAACTTTCACAGCGCCAGGTCTTCCGCGAGACGCTGATTGAGCAGGCTGAACAGGGTGTGGACTATTGGTGTGGATCCCTGGAACGTCGATACGAAAATTGATTTCCTGCCGTTAGAAATATGTTGGATGCTGCCGGATCGGATTGAAAAGGACTATTAGTTATACCAGTTATACATTAGTTATATACCAGTTATAACAATGGTATAGTTTACTAGTTATTATAGAATTATAGAATAACCATTGACATGTGAGAACTATATGTGAACTATATGTGAACTCGCTATAAAGACAACCCGAAGATGCCCAAGGACGATTCATGCCGGTGTGTTGCTACGCTTCGTGCCACTCACCGCAAAACGCCTCACTGGTATTGCCGCTTGGACATGACATGGAACAACAGTTGAAAATCATTGACATCATTTGTGACATAATTTTTGTGATGAAGCTTGATGAATTGTGATGAACCATAATCAGCATATAGTCAACACAAAGAAGAGAAAGAAGATGCTCTGAATCAACAGCCAATGGAGTATTCCACATTCAGGAGAACTTGACCGCATGCAGAATTTTTGCAGAATATACCGGAATGTACGACATTGCCAGAGCGAAGAGTCCTAAGAGCCTGTGAAGGAAACCGTCACAGGTCAGCCGTGGTGGTTCCATTCATGCCAAACTCTGCATCTCCAAGCACGAGGTGCCAAATTGGGACTTTTTTCTAATATCATTTTCGTCTCTAGAATTCGTTTATCAATATGATCAACATGATCAACATGGACGGATGATGGCCAATGCTGGATCTTGATTGCAGTCCTTGAGAAACTTCCTTGATGTTTGGGAGCATGTTTGGCCACAAAGTTCTCTGCTACTTCATTCAGTAGCAGTTCCACCATCTGTCGTTTGTCATTGGTTCTTATTCATTGTAGCAATGTCATATAATGTCATACTGACAGCATACTACAGCTACCCAGTTTTGCCAATAATTCCGTTACGCAGCATGACAGCCATGACAGCCATGACAGCCATGACAGGAGAATTTTGCATATCAACACTGGGATGACATCCTGGACATTTGCAAGCAATATGATGTGTGACCTGCTCAGCACGCTCAGCACCCGTGGGAATGACGTTCCTCCACCACGTATGTTGATAAGGGATCAAAATGGATCAAATGTCCCACCCTCTCTGGACAATATGGGATATGATTTTCAACTTATCATCATAAGGGATCAAATGCCCTCCCCAAGCGATATTAATTAAATGGGATATACATATACATACATGTTTACCTACATGTTTACCTACCCTCTGGTAAACTAACATAACTATGGAAAATCACCATTTTTAATGGGAAATTCCACTATAAATGGCCATTTTCAATAGCTATGTTAGTTTACCAGAGGGTACATGTTTACCTACATAGACATATGGAAATACATGGAAATACGCAACACTTCCACAGCTTTTACGCAGAGGTCCCTCAGCATCGGGGATGGACTTCGTCCTGGCTGTATCAAGGCTCGACATCTCGACATGTGGAGTGTGTGACCAGTTTCGTACATCGATGGGCTGGGAAAAAAGGGACAATTTGTCAATTTAGATATCCAAAATTGACGATTTTTTGAGGGATTGAAAGGTGAAAGAGTCGGCGAAACGTGAAACTGGTGAAACTAGAGTCGTTACTATGTGTTACTATGTATCTTATGAAAACTTATACAAATAAATTGCTTGTCAGAGGAGGCCGCCTGAGATTCGCAGGATGCCAATGATGAAGCCCAGTTCAGTGAGCTCAAGGCGTGGAGATGTCAACTGTATCAGAATCAGATGTATTCATCCCCCTTGATGGGTACAATGTGAGGCCCTCCAGTTATAAGTTGGTTTATAAGCCCCAGTAACTATAGTTATAAGTACTATAGTTATAAGTACCATAAACCATAGTTATGGGAGTTATGTTCACCAACTTAGCTATCTTGGGGGCCTCACATTGTAGGTACCATTAGGTACCCTTAAACCCCACCATTCCATTCCATAGAGCTTCAATCAGGGGGGATATTTTTGTTCAACCTATTCAATGTATTCATCAGATGTATTCAACACGAAAAATGTATAAACAAGAACGTCCCTTATAGCTGTGCAAAGCTGTGCAGGTCCAGGGTGATTTGACAATGCGTGCCTGGCAAAAGGGCGTCCAGGCAGGGACTGGGACTTATGGGACCTGAGCCTTTTGGAATCTTTTCGGAATCTTTCGGATACCGAGAATCCGCTTGGCCTTTTGAATCAACTTTAGCCAACCAGGTAACCAGATGCGAGGTGATGGTTTTGCATAGTTTTGCCTGGTGATCTCAAATTTTTAACAGTTAGCAGCTCCTCACAGCTGCTAGAGGAAAAAATTTTCGGCGTGATCTGATTTTTTTTCTTCAGGTGCCACTTGTCCCTTTACCCTCTGGTTATGTCAACAGTTTGCTATTGAACATGGCCATAGAAATAGTGGATTTTCCCATGAAACATGGTGATTTTCCATCGTTTTTTGTATGTTTACCAGAGGCTAGCCCTTGCCGCAAGCTTCATATGTTGACGGCCGCTGAGGTGATGAACGAAGGACCGGGACATGTGCCGCTACACAAGATCCCGGACAACATGCGGAAACAGCTCGACTGGTGCCACGAGGAGAGCTCTTGAGTTGGGAGTTTGGAGCATTCTTCATGTATCGTTTAGTATGGGGTAATGATGGTTAATAATGCTTAATCAGCTTAATCATGGTTAATAATCACTGGTTTGTAGCCTCTGGTTATGACTAACATAGCGAACTGGAAAATCACCATCTATAGTGGGTAAATCCACTATTTCTATGGTGATTTTCAATAGCTATGTAACAAATTACCAGAGGGTAGCTACAAAGCTTCTATACGTTGATCACGTTGCGTGCCAGGCACCATTCTACACCTTGGGGCCTTTGACCACAGACATTGCCCCCGGCTACGATCACATTACGAGTGCCATCGGTGCCGCCAACATCGGTGCCATGGGGACTGCTGTGCGCGTTTTGTCTGCCATGCTGAAGCTGCCGTTAGGAAACAAATTGCCTTGGCCGCGAGGACAGCCATGCTTTGCTACGTGACGCCAAAGGAGCATTTGGGGCTGCCAAATCGAGAGGATGTGAAGGTGCTGAACAAAAGAAACCCTCGAATCTTAGGGTCCATAAATGTGACATATGTGACATGTCCATACTCTAAAATTGGAAAAGAAACTCCAAGGATACCAAGGAACTAGAAAAGTTTGGCTTAGGAATGGAGTTTGGAATTGTCGTTCGATTGCAAGTAGAATTTGCAAGTACTTTCGCACGAAGGATAGAAAACAAATTAGTGCTGTGATTTGTGCCAATATGTGACAATTGCTGCTCTTCGTTCGAGTGCCTGCTGTCCATGACAAAGACAGCTGTGCTCTGAATACCCCCCCTGAATATAGCTTGATTTCGAGTGTTACGAGCATGCCACACGTTGTGTCGCGATCCACTTTTGCGATTTGCACAGTCTTGGCCGAATCAAAGCTTTGTACTCCAAAGTAGTGGCTGGACTCCCTCCCTGTCGTTCAGGTGTCGCTCCCGTTAAAAGCCAGGAAGGGAAGTCAAAGAGAGGGTATGAAAGGATGTCCAACAATTTGAACAGATTTGAACGTGTAGCCGGTGCAAACGGTGTAACGGTGCAACCGGTGCTGCGCAAAATGCTGGACACTACTTGTGTCAGCAATGGAAAAAGGACCATTAAAAATTGCCCTCCTTTAATAAGTCTGCATCTTACCCGTTGCCCAGGATAAATGATGGGCAGATATGGCTGGATGGATTGCTTCCAAGACTTGACACCGTGCCTCTCTGTTGTTTGTTTCTCGCTCGGCTTTTGGTCCTCTTCCAACCCTCTTTACACCTGATACACCGGTTATGCGGGTTACACTGGTTACACGGTTGCACTGTTACCGGTTACACCGTTTCAGCGTATCAGCGTATCAGCGCATCATCGTATCAGCATATCAGTGTATCAACGTTCCAGCGTATCAGCGTATCAACGTTCCAGCGTATCGACGTTCCAGCGTACCAGCGTACCGGCGTACCAGCGCATCAGTGTATTACGCTGCAGGCTTGCAACTTATCAAGCACTCAGCAGAACAGCGTATCAGCGTCGAACCACGTCCGACACGCATTGCCACAACTCTCCTTTTTTCCAGAGTTTGTAGCTGCTCTGGCTTTTGTGGCAAATGGGAGAGTTTGGCTGCAAAACGCAAAAAAAAAGCCGGGAAAGTGCCCCAAACTGAAAATCAAAAGAATCGCTAAAAAAACAAAACAACAATCCCCCCCCAAAAAACTGCAGCCCTTATTAAACAAGGCTTTTGCTGTTCCTGGTCCCATGCTCCAGGCGCTAGCTCTTGCTCCTTCATTGGGGGTTCGACTGGTAGCAGCCCTTCATACATTCCTGCTTCGTATCACCTACTGAGCCACCCAAGTGCCAGCGGGCATGATATTTAATTATTCATCTTAGCAACACATGTCAATATGTCAATATACATCAATATATCCAGCTACTGTCATTCTCCCCATCATTTGTGAATCACCCATCCATTTGATGAAATGATTCTCTGAATCTGGCAAGATCTGGCAAGTAAAGAGTCGCTCAGTCGCTGAACACACGCATGCAGCCGACTTGCTCCGTCCTCCTGCCGCCGCCACCGCCGCATGGCGAGGCCGGCATCATAGCGTACCGTATTGCTGCCCACGCAGCCGACTTGGCAAGGACCTCACAGTGGAGACAGGAGAATGAACAGAATGAACGGACGAAAACATGCCATCATAAATTGGGATGAAAAGAAATGACAAGAAAATAATATAATATGTTAATATATGTTATAAAGTTATAATCCCATCATATAACCATATATAAGCACTATTATTGGTATTATAACCACTATTGTTGTGGTGATGAAAAGGAAGAAAGGCACTTGTTCAGTCGCCCAGTTCAACGTGGTGATTTGACCAGATGGGAATCTGTTTTTTTTTTCGTCGGGTATCTATGTCTCAGCTTCCCTGGGACCGAATTGATTACCCTCTGGTAAACTAACATAGCTATGGAAAATCACCATTTTTTATGGGAAAATCCACTATAAATGGTCATTTTCAATAGCTATGTTAGTCATTGCCAGAGGGTACTTTGGAAAAACGTTTCTGTAACTTCTGCAACTTCTGTAGCTGTCGATAGCTGTCGAGTATGAAAAGAGTCGAGTCGCCGAGGCCAAAGGACATCCACGGGCACAGGAGTGGGACGATACTTTGTCCAAGGCTCGATTCGAGTACGATGGCTCAGATTGCTCAGATTGCTCAGATTGCTCAGATTGCTCAGATCCAGCGTTTGATGATTTTTTGACCATGACGAAAATCAATGTCAAGTTTTGTTTCTGAAGAAAACTGTGGTAGGTCAGTGGTAGGTCCGTGGTAGAAATGGCGTGTTCGCGTTGGTGCCTAATGTGGCTTTCAATGGATTTCTCTCAGGTTCCGCTGGAACGATCAGTTCAACCTTGCCTTGGTCTCTCGGTTGTGGGAGGAGTCGACTCCAGGTTTACGTTCTGTTCATTTGAATACCATCTGGTTATGACTAACAGTTTGCCATGGAAAATCACCATGCTATTAATAGGTAAACCCAGGTAAACCCAGGGAAACCATCTATTTCTATGGGCCATTTTCCATGGCTATGTTAGTCATAACCAGAGGGTATTCAAATCAACAAAGAGGGGACACATGATTGAGGTGATAAATTCTATACACCCACATACACAGAAGGATTTTCAGATTGGCTGGACTCCAGAGTTTTTAGGACATCATTCTGGATACCCCTTCTCCCCAGCATCATCATGCCGATTTCCCCATCACTAGGATCAGCAAAATGATCAGCAAAATGATCACCATCATCCTCATCCTCATCCTCAGTATCCTGAATCATTGTCACATTCATCCTCATCCTGACCCTCATGATGTCATCGTTATTCTCTCGACTACAAGCATCTACAAGCCTGACCTGTGCAACTAGCTCATGCAAGAGGTGACACATGTCGGTAATTCGCAATATTTTACCAGGCATTCAATTCATATGTAAATGGATCCCAGAACTCGTGACCAACAGTCACTTCCAAGCACTTTCAACTGGTGCAAGACACATTGCTTACAACTTACTGCAAAGTAGGGTCTGCTTCGTTCACTCTCTCACTTTGTCCAATCTGATTGCCGTGCAATCTACAATTCATAGAATTGGATGATGGGAAAATTACTGGAAAACCCCATATATTTGATGGTAAAAACCATGGTTTCCTGTAGATTTTCCCAACAAAACCAATCCAGTGAATAATGAGAGCGATGTGTCAGCTGATGAGAACTGCTTGATGATTTAAACATCGCCCAGGATCCCGTCACCGCCCGCGAGATGCATGACGAGACGATTGCTCATGATGCTGGGAAGAACGCGCATTTCTGCTCGATGTGTGGCCCGAAGTTGGGGCCTCAGGGCCCAAGTGTAGCCTGGAAGTCGCCGGAAAACAGACCGCCGATTTTGGCACAATTGCGATTTTGGCACATTGTGTACCCTCTGGTAAACTAACAGTTTGCTATTGAACATTGCCATTTATAGTGGATTTACCCATTAAAAATGGTGATTTTCCAGGGTAACGTTTCTTTGTCACATGTTTTTCACGTTCCACGCACCTGGCACAGGTTTTGCTCCATGAAGATCACTGACGATGTCCGCGCCTATGCTGCCGAGCGCGGCTATGCTGAGGATGATACCGAGAAAGTCCTCGAGGAGCAAAACTGCAAAGCGGACTTCCCGAAACATCAGAAACATCCTAAGAACTTTGAGCGGACTTCATGAACCATCCTAAGCTCATCCTAAGCTCATCCTAAGCTCATCCTAAGCTCATCCTAAGCTCACCCTGAGCTCATCTCAGCTCTAGATAGTTGTGCGACGTCATGTGAGGGCGATTTCCAATCCAACTGGTAGAATGGTGTTGACATGCTTCTTGCCGAGCTTCATCGCTCTAAAACAGAACAGGCAAGCCATTGCAGCCATTGGCCTTGTCGCTCCGGTTGTCTCAAAATGTATTGGCTGAAAATGCCATCGGGGACCAATTTGGGAGAACACTGATGCACCATTCAGCACAAGGAAAACGCATCATTTCTGAACGCGGAAACCAGCTCATTTTAGAACCCGGAAACTAGCTCGTTTTGGAACGCGTATTTGGCATGGGTTTTCTGCTTTCCTGCTTCCCTTCCCGTTTTCCTGGTTTCCTGGTTTCCTTCCCCCGGTTTTCCCGGTTTCCCGGTTTCCTTGGTTTCCTGGTCTCCCTGGTTTCCTGGTCTCTTGAGGTTATTTCCTGGTTTTATTCTTTCCTGGTTATTTGTTTTCCCGGTTTCCCGGTCTCCTGGTTTCGTGGGGTTTGCTTGTTTGCTGGTTTTCTGGTCTCTTAGTTTTTTGTTGATCTCTTATTATATAATTTCCTGGTTATTTAGTTTCCTGGCTTCCTGGTCTCCTGGTTTCCCGAGGTTCTAGTTTCCGGGCGTCGAAGTTTCCTGGTTTCCTGGTTTCTGATTTCGCAGTGTCAGTCTTGGCCCTTTTTGTTCCCCAAACAGTGTGTCCAGACTGAGGGGTTCTTACGGTAGGTGTAGAGGCCGGTCAGGGTGCTCATTCTGGGCGCCGGCATTTTTCCTATACATTTCCATATGAAGTGGCTCTTGTGAAATGTTCAAGTGCATTTCGACTGCGCAGGCGCGCACAAAGTGTGGTCCTAGGTTCTGGGGCGCGGCATTTTCCTGTAAATTTCTGTATAAAGTGGCTCTTGCCGGTGTTTTTGTTCGTCTGTATGTTCAGAAATGATCCGGTCTTCGTGTTCAAAATGAGCCGTCTACCCAGCACAATGGAGCTGCCTTGAAGGAGGGAATGAAAGAGATGAGCAAGAAGTTCGCTGAAGTTGGGAGTGAGGCGCAAATGCCACGGGTGCACAAGCCCCAAACAATGACCTGTGAACAAGATTGAACAAGATTGAACAAGATTGAACAAGATTGAACAAGATTGAACAAACCCCAAACATCATCAAACATCCAAACATCCCGAAAATCATGTGATTTTCTAATGTAAACCATCCATTTTGGGGTATCCCCAGTGGAAACCTCATCATCAATTGATTCCTTCACGCCGGGTTACAGAGTTCATCGAGGTGCAGTCAGAATCTGCACAGGTCGAAACTAGGTTTGTCTTTCTCAAAGCGCAAAAGAACCGTACATAATAAGACACATATGATGTAATATGTAATTAATAGATACAAGAGATAATGATATAATAGTATGAGTATAGTATATGAGTATAGTATGAGTATGTGTTCAAAATTATTCAGAATTTTGAAACAAAATTCTATGCGTTTCGTTGCTCGCCATTGACTTGTGGAAGCTTAGGATAGAAGCATAGCAGCTGCATAGTCCATGATTCAGGTCTACTTACCACTCGAGGACCTCAAGGAAATGTGACCGGAGCAGACAGGAGCAGCGAGCAAACGTTTCTGAAGGCTTTCTGCTTCCTAATTTCTAAATATTTCTTGTCTGACTGCGGCAGCCCATCGAAATTGGCCTACTAGGCCCTAGAGTCCTAGGCCCTAGTCAGTTCTGTGTGATTGGAATGATATTGAATGTATTTGAATGTGATTGCTTGCCACCACCAGATCTCACAGAATTTCGCTTGGGTGGAGCAGTCACCCCCTCGGACCGTGGGCTTCAGTGCGAAGTCGTCCGAGCTTCACAGGGGACCAATTTGATACGTTCCACGTCCCTTTAGAAAGAGCATTGCCAGCGTCGAGTCGGAGTGGAGAACACCTCCGTCCCGATGTTTGTTTTTTTGTGTTGTGGATTGTTGTTTTAATGTGTTGTGGTTTGTTGTTGCACATGGATCAACAAATATTATGGATCCAACATGATCCATGTTGACATGTTCGGATTTTTGAGGCTCTGAAGCGATCTCTTCAGATCACTTTTTTGGCTCAGATATAGAGGAAGAAGAGTCGAGTACAGACGAGAGAAAGCAGCGCTCCAAGATATCAAAGTTGGGCATCCCAGATCAGATTTTTATCAGTGATCAGATATCAGATGGATTTTCCAATGTTTCATCATATTATTATAATGTTTCATAATGTTTCGAGTCCCGCTGTCAAAGTCCGTTGAGGATCCAGACTTCCAGAAGTATTGAATTTCTATGGTAAGACAGGCGGATTCTGAGGATGACTATGCGGCATGTGCATCATATATTTAAATTATATTTAATATATTCATCATGCACGCCATGCACGTCATATCACGTCATTCTACAGAACTCTGGTTGGTTTCCGAGTCTAATCCGGCTTGATCACACCCAGCTACCCACCCAGATCCACCCAGATCCAACCCTGTGCCTCTGGCGCCCTGCTTTCAGGCCATGGCTCATGTGGCCAGGGAGATGTTGAAGAAAGAACTGTGCCAACTGATGAAGGCCCAGATTTCATGATGGCTTCCTAATCGTCATGGCAAATCCCCCAAAATATCGCTGGATGGTTGATTTAACATTTATTGGAAAATCCATGAAAATCCGCATCTCAAATGGATGATAAATGACGATAAGATATGATAACTAGGGGTGTACACCCATGGAAACCCCCATATAACAACTATGGTTTATGGTTTACGCACATAACGATAGTTAGTTACTGGGGCTTTTGTTCACCAACAAACATCACCACGGGGGGCCTCACACCCTTGGGATCTGCATGGATCTTCACTGGAGCCGGTGGAAATCACTGGTCGCGAATGCGCGGCGCAACGATGTGACGTCAATTTTTTTAAACGATCTGAAATATATCTTTTTAATATATCTGAAATATATCTGAAGATTTTGAAGCGATGTGTAGGTTCGAAATGTTTCGAAGCTCAACCTGCTGCGAACTGCGAAGCCTTGTAGGACGAGAGCAGCGGCTTCTCCGTGGGTCTGGATGATGACTCGGAGCCACTGCATGCCACTGCCACCATCCGTAGCACATTTCTTGTGGTCTCGTTTTATGATGTTTTATGTTTGGGATACAAACAAGAGGTACAGCATGATCAGCATGATCAGCCGCAGCATGCTCAAAGGAGCATGCCCTTGTATAGGACCTATAGGGTATTATAAAGGTACAAGGGCTTGTAGATGAAGCAATATTGAGAACTGAGATCTAGGAATCTAGGTGGCGGTAGCGTTGATTTTTTCATTCTCAACCAGTACCAGTTGGCAGGACTTCTTCAAATGGCGAGTTGTATTTGAAGGACCTCAGGACAGCTTGCTCGATCCCGAGTTGCCAGAGTTCTTCCTGCAGACGGCTGTATGAGTACACCATATTACCCTCTGGTAATTTGTTACATAGCTATTGAAAATTGCCATTTAGAGTGAGTTTTCACACAAGCTTGCCCTTCTTTTCAATGCACAGGCTGCACGGGTTCAGGGAAATTTAGAAGAAAGATATAGAAAGATCATGAAATCATGAACGAATATGAACGATACAGAAAGATAGGCTGCGACAGTGCGACATTTTCGGTGCAATTCACTCACCGAAGATCTGAGGTACGAAGGCGGCATCTTCAGCGCAGTCCTGAACTTTCCGGCAGACTTTCCGAATAATCCTCCGGAGATGAAGCTTGGCCCCCAGGAGAGGCAGTCCACTGGCAGTCTGGCAGTCCTCTTGGAACGTTGCGGCAGGTTGCCACTGGCAGGGGATGTATGTTGTGACACAAATTGTTGTGACACTTAAGTGATTAAGTGACACTTTGTTGTGACACATTCATGTTGTCGATGTCTTTATCTGCTGAAAAGTTCTCCCCAAACTTAGCACAGCAGTCGGTGCGACTTAGCCATACTCGCTCGACGTGGACCATCCGAGGTTTGAAACAGAGATGTGGCATCCGAACATCTATCCTGACGGACGTGTGTGCATCTCCATCCTTCATCCTCCTGGGACAGACCGCTTCAATGATCAGGACCGTTACGAAGAACGTGGTGGGCCAACATTTCGTGCCACGATTTTAACGCCTTTGAATAGCTTTTCAATCACTTCATATCACTTCATATCACTTCATATCACTTCATATCACTTCATATCACTTCATATCACTTCATATCACTTCATATCACTTCATATCACTTCATATCACTTCATATCACTTCATATCACTTCATATCACTTCATATCACTTCATATCACTTCATATTCATATCCCTTCAATCCTTTCCAATCATTTGAATCTTTTGTTTTTCGCTGGCAGATGAACGAATATCGCTCCCCACATTGGCGCCGAGCCAAGCTTCAGGAAACCGCTGATGAGCGATGGCGACCCATCCTGGGAGTACACAGCATTCTAATCAGCGTTTGGTCCTTGGAGTTCTTGGAGTTCTTGGAGTCGGGATTTGATCATGGCACCGTTGAGTGGGAAGAACTTCGGAAGAACCGTAAGAACCGGTCGTCACCCGGAAAAATCGCGACAACGGAAGGTCTGTCAAATTCTAAAGTGAACATCCTAGAGGAGATTTTTCCTTTGGTTTTTGAACAGCCTAACTGTTGCGAACGATTTTTATTAAAACCCGAAGTCGTCCGTTCGGTGGGACAGGATCCAGAGGAAGGTACACCGGAAACCACTCTCCACGGTTGGCCAGATTTGGCATGATTTGGCACTGGAGTCGAAGTCAGAATGGAACTTTTCTAACTGTTGGAAACGAACTTGCAGATTTTTTACATTGAGTGCCAACATCATGAACATTTGATGTTCAAACTTTGATTTGCTGTTCATGTTCAAACATGGCTATGGATCAATACCTATTAATACCATTTTTAGGGGGATGAACATCCATTTACCAGCTATTTTGATGTTCACCAGGGGTACAAGGTTTTGACACACTGCCACATCTTCAAACTTTTTTTTTGCCACCAGTAATTTTCCAACGTTCACACTTTACGTTTTTTACCGGACCGCTTGGCAGAACGAGGTCATTTCGATGCTGGTTGATCCAAACCTGAACTCACCTGCCAACATCGATGCTGCGGTGCACTTGAAGAACGACCCAGAAGGATGGAAGAAAAAGGCATCCAGGATGGCTATTTTTTGACGAGAAACGGCTAATTATTCACCATGATTCACCTAATTGTATGTGAGGAGAAAAATATGCACATAAACAGAAATTGCTAGAAATTGCTTGAAAGATCTTGAAAGTATGGTTGGTCCTGAATAGAGAGAGTAAGACTGAGTAAGAGCTACTGTGATGACGATTTTGTGAGTGCTCCAAGTGCTCACAGCTGAGCGAGTTGTTTCGGAGAAGCGTCCCTATGGAGCTGCAAGTCCCCAAAACTGGTTACACTTTGGCAGGTGCGACAGTTGACGCGAAAGAGCGTGGAAGGTTGAAGTGACTCGGAATCTGACTTCGGCTTGTTGTCATGTCACGTAAAAACAAAGAGACTGTCACTTGCAATACTGAGCATTTGTTTCTATACCTACTATTTTTGCATTTTTACCTACGTGGACCAAGCTATTTCAGCTTTATCAGCTCAGCTATTTCAGCAGTTGGCGAGGTGACCTCTCTTGAATTCGTGGTGCAGTGGTGCAGTGGTTCAGGTGGGGGCACTCAACCTGCGAACTCTGATCGTTTTTGGGACATCATTGGACTCTACACACCCTCAGAGGGTGTATCCATGTGTATCCCGAGGCGTGCAATGGCCCATGGCTCCCAAAAAAAGCGGTGAAGGATGGTGAAGGTGTGAATCAACAAATTACATATTCTGATTTGCCCACACTAATCAGATCTGATTTGCCCAAACGCGGTGCGAATCTGTGCGTCATTGGGACAGACCCAAAAAGTCGGCGGCAAGTTGGTCACGTCTGGGATGGCTTCGCGAATGCCATAATAGTTGGATTATAATGAATGCCATTATCATTCGAGTTTAGCCTTTTACTGTTGGATTTATCCTCGCCATGTATAGTTTTGCCCTTGGGCCTCATGGTATTTTTTTTTCGTTTTGCGATGACGGAGTCAGTGACAATCCAACATGTGCACTGTATGGCAAGATGCTTTTGGAAAAGTCCATGATTGACCCCAATCTGATCTTGGTTTTGGTCGCTGATTGCAACCTGATCAATGGGACTTGGCACAAGGCCAGCTGAGGGCCTTTAAACGAATGCCGCTCAAAGTTGAGACAAAGACACATGCATTAAAGACAAAGGAACCAATGAGTCACGAACATACTGTAAAAGAAAATACCCTCTGGTAATTTAACATAGCGAACTGGAAAATCACCATTTTTAATGGGAAAATCCACTATTTCTATGGCCATTTTCAATAGCAAACTGTTGACATAACCAGAGGGTAGATTTCAATCCCCGCGGTTCGAGCCGCCAATGTGGGTTTTGGGAAGCTCAATCTTCAGGCAGGAGTGAACCACTGCTTCGGAGTGGTTTTTTCCAGCGGTCACTTGAAGCAATCGCAATGGCTCTCACATTTGTCGGGGTCATTCTGGGGATCTTTGCCCTTGCAAAATCTGAGTGCCTTGGCGTTGGAAGAGTCTACGCTCAGATACGATTTGGTGCTATGTCCATTGGTAACACTTAATGGTGCAAACCAGCAATGAAACACTTGCATGCATTATCAATGCGAACTGCTTCCTAAGCACACCATTTTTGATGATGCTCTAGTGATCCAGTTTGAATCGGACACCATTTTGGGTTAGTTCGAGAAGTACCGAACTGCTTATTTCGTTCCTCAAAACCCAGGAAAAATGTGTGATGGACCTGGACCGAACAGAACACTGCACCGTTTGCAAAGCGAGCCGTGGGTCAGGTTCTCGCTGGCGGGAAAATCTGTCTATTTCGTCGTGGTGGACCGATTTGCTCGTAGCGGCACACAGGTGCCTTTGGTGTGATTTTTAACAGACTTTGAAAAGAGGTTTTCAGTGTAGAATTCCACAGTTATGGCGCGGGACAGGGTCCCGCGCCATAACTTGAAATTCTCTCCAAAAGATTCCGAGAATCGGGAGACAATCTCTTTTGCAAGATTTGGCATAGATCTGAGCACTACAAGATACTACAGATTTGCTACAAGTTGGCATGTTTAGCACTTTAGCCTTTCATGTCCAGGCTTTGAACACGACATATTGTGACTTGGCGGCTGATTGGATCAACAACACTGGTGGTGGCTACTGCGGGGGCACGCTCAGTGGGATCATAGATCGTTTGGACTACATCGAGGTCTGGGGGGATTTTGGGGATTTTTCTGGCTTTTTGTGGCAGCTCCCGGTGAAGTGGGACCCAAGTTGACTTGTGACTGACATCTTGTGACAGGGCATGGGCTTTGATTGCATTTGGATCACTCCCGTGGTTGACTCAAATGGATTTATGGGATACGACGCCGTGAACATCTTTGAGATCGAGCCACACTTTGGCAGCAAGGAGATTTTCATGTTTCGAATAGGCTGATGGATTCAACGAAAAGCTTCAACGAAAAGCTTCAACGAAAAGTAGGGGAACAGGCTGAAGACAGGCTGTGTTTAGAGTCACACATTGTGTCACACATTTCACAAGATGACAGGTACGGTTTTCCATCCATAGTTTTCCTGAGCTTTCCTGCAGGAAGACTTCAAGCGTCTGTCGCAGAAGCTCCACGAGCGTTCAATGTGTTTAATTCTGGATATCGTCCTGAACCACATGAGGCGCCGCTGGGGATGACAGATGACATGGGATGATCCGATTTCAAGCTCGGATGCTGCCAATTGCTGGCTCCATGGCACATTCATGGCACATTCATGGCACCACATGCGGGAATTCCCCTATCCTGCATGAGAGACTTGGTTTTGGGTCGCCAAGCGAGCACAAATGGGCAGACGAGAGGCCGTTGGTTGTCAATGGAGAAGTGAATTTGTCCACTATCGTTCCTTTCAACCACGAAGCTTGGCCTGCACCAGCTGCCAAAAGTTGCAGTTCTTGTGGGAACAGAGCTTTGATTTGACTATTTTGATTTAAGGATTTGTAGAATAGAAAGGACTGAGCAAACTGAGCTAGATGTCATCCTGTTTCACAGCTTTGCAGCACAACAATTTGGAGTGTTCTGCGATGACCATTGGGCTCTGTGCTGAGGAGAGCCACTACAACCAGCGCAATCGCAGCAACAACCAGTCCTTTGAGGAGTGACAACCAGTCCTTTGCATTGTGCTCACAGATACAGTCTTTTTTGTCATTTTAGCAAAAGAAGCCAAACATGCCGAATGATTTACGTGAGCACGATACATCGAGTGTGGAAGACAAGCCACTCATATACCAGTGTTTTCCCTTGGTCGCAGCAGGAGTATTTGATATCTTGGCCACCTCCGCCATTTAATCCATCAGAGGATAACCAACGGCTTCAGACTTTAAAGATGACAGGAGAGGCAGGACTGCGGGGTGTGCCTTCAGGTGACCAAATTGCGATGCTCAGTACTTTGACCTGAGGAAATGTTGATGCATCGACCATCCAAAGAAATGCCACTTTTGTTCATACTTTTGTGAAACTACATAAATGATATGTCTAGCGATAAAGTTTAAAACTTGACTATGAAGATCTATGAAGCACTTTTTCTTCACCAACTCATTAGCCAGCGACAACTCATAGATGTATCACATCGGCCAGCTGGATTGTGGACATCATGTCGCAGATCACACAGAGTGTGCTTGCTTCCCTGGCAACATTGGCTTCAGCTGCCCATCTCTCATTGCTGAAGACTTCACTACAGGCAGGGTCTTCAGCTTACACGGCACGGGCAGCAGACTCGGTCATGCATCGAAGGACTGAACTCATCTGGGAAGAGGAAGCGCTACAAATCTCCAACCGTCCTTCATTCTTTGCGTACAAACACAACAGTCACGAAAACTGATCTAAATTTGTATCTCATTGAACTCGCTTTGGTCACAGGTTACCTTGGGGTTCTTGGCGACTTGAATCATAGCAATCCCTTCGTCCGACGAACTCTCCTGACCTGGGTCCGAGAGATGGTTCAAAATTACAGTGCCTTGGCTGCCTTGGCTGCCGGGTTAATGGTGGTTAATGGTGGTTAATGGTGGTTAATGGTGGTTAATGGTGGTTGATGGGATCAATAGCACAGTCAGTTAATGGTCATCAAAAATCTGGGGCATTCTGGCCGCAGACAGCTTGCCGCTAAACATCGTCATGATCTGATGGCCGGTGATGCCGCCGGAGGTCTAGACGCTTTGCGGCTCGACACAGCCATCTACCTGGACCGGGACTTTCTCCCAGAGGTACAGGACAGATGTCACTAAAAACCGATGCAGATTTGTGGGATCGGATTTTCGCACTCCACTTGGATTATGGGCTTGGGCATTTTTTGTGATTCACGTGCCCAAGCCCTTCTTTTTGGGCCGCGTATTGTTGCTGCTTTGTTGTGCGTTCTTGTTTCACTACAGGAAAGGCTCAGAGAGGGCCACTTTTAAGCGTGCCGAGGTCAAACAGATGTCTACGGTAAAAAGCTGTTGCTTTTTAGCTGTGTGTGAACGAAGGCAAAAGCGATATTTGACATTAATTTTCACATATTTCACATAGGTACGTAATGAATGCAGCCAAGGATGTGAAAAGTGCAGACAGTGATGACGGAAAGCGTTGGAAACGCTGAGACGTTTATCTGCGGGAGCCATGGGGGGGGGGGGGGGGGGGCAGGGTGATGACGGAAAGCGTTGGAAACGCTGAGACGTTTATCTGCGGCAGCCATGGGGGGGGTGGGGGGGGCACGGTGATTTGCAGACTTTTGGGGGTCAAAATCGGTGTTGGAAATGTGCAAAAAAACACTGTAAATTACAGGAAAAATTGCTTCTTGCGCATGTTTGCGGGGATGCGCTCACGTAAAAAAAACGCGTTTTTCCTGCTCAATTTTTGAATTTTTGGTGCTATGTTGCATGCAGCCTTTGGGATGTGTGATGTGCAAAAAAACACTGTAAATACCGTGAAAAAATTGCCTTCGGAGCAATGTAGAAGCATTTTTTCAACCCCAACGGGAGAGTAACGTTATTAAGATTCATTTGGGGTGTATTTTGGGCCTATCCTGCGTCATTTCAGGGTCAAGTTGGGGGTTTTGTTTGGCAATTTACGATTTTGTTGGGCTTATATTGGGCCACTTCGGGCCTATGTTCGGCCCTACAACATATTGGGTCAGTTGGAGGGCTATATGTTGGGCTTATCTTGGCCCAAGTGGCCATGTTGGGTCATTTCAAGGCTATGTTGGGCCTATCTGGGGTCATGTGCGTAAAAAAAACCGCGTTTTTCCTGCATGGGAGCTAAATTTTTGAATTTTTGGTGCTATGTTGCCTGCAGCCTTTGGGATGTGTGATGTGCAAAAAACACTGTAACTACCGTGAAACCTTCGGAGCAATGTAGAAGCATTTTTTCAACCCCAACGAGAGAGATTGCTTCTTGCGCATGTTTGCCGGGATGCGTTCGCGTAAAAAAACGCGTTTTTCCTGCTCAATTTTTGAATTTTTGGTGCTATGTTGCATGCAGCCTTTGGGATGTGTGATGTGCAAAAAACACTGTAAATACCGTGAAAAAGTTGCCTTCCGAGCAATGTAGAAGCATTTTTTCAACCCCAACAGGAGAGTAACGTTATTAAGATTCATTTGGGGTGTATTTTGGGCCTATCCTGCGTCATTTCAGGGTCAAGTTGGGGGTTTCGTTTGGCAACTTACGATTTTGTTGGGCTTATATTGGGCCACTTCGGGCCTATGTTCGGCCCTACAACATATTGGGTCAGTTGGAGGGCTATATGTTGGGCTTATCTTGGCCCAAGTGGCCATGTTGGGTCATTTCAAGGCTATGTTGGGCCTATAGGCGTATTGGGCCACTTGGAGGGCTATGTTGAGATCTTGGAGGGCTATAAGGCCATATGCGGCTATTTCGAGCCAAGTGTGCTAGAACTAGAACGTTCTTTTTGGCATCAACATAAAGACCTAAAGGAAGATGTGCGTTGACGCGATACGGGGGCTTTTTTATTTTGAGGTCTTGGAGGGCTATGTTGGGTTTGTCTAAGACCATTTTTCCTGCATGGGAGGTCAATTTTTGAATTTTTGGTGCTATGTTGCATGCAGCCTTTGGGATGTGTGATGTGCAAAAAACACTGTAAATACCGTGAACAAATTGCCTTCGGAGCAATGTAGAAGCATTTTTTCAACCCCAACGGGAGAGTAACGTTATTAAGATTCATTTGGGGTGTATTTTGTTACGCTGTGCCCCTTGCTGACTCGGTTTCCGTTTTCTTCCGGACTGGTTTGCAGACCATGATGTTTCTCATATGGAAACAGATGGAAACGGTGAAAGGGCAACACGTTCGTATACACTTTTTGGGATGGGAACCTTCCAGGAAGTAGCTGGTGTCCAGGTCCTTGGCGAAGCATCTTGGAGAAGCGATGGGTTTGGTTCTGTTTTGCCAAAGTTGATGAACGTTGTGCAATGCTCTGTTTATACATGTTTATACCGTAGACACAAGGATATTGCGATTCTTGATCATTCTTGATGACCCTTTAGAAATCTGCCAGCCCTTTAGTGTTTCTGAAATCATACTTGGTGCTATGCGGTGCTTCTTCCTGCACGAAAAATGGCAGCACTCCGTATTTTTGGGACACCATCGACATCTGCAACTGGTTGAGGAATCATCTGAGGCTACTGTCAACAATCTGACATTCCAAGCATCGCTGATGCATGGTGGGACTCTTATTCCTAGTGACTGCTTCCCCAACAGAGATGGTCAAGCCTTAGTGATGCCATCCTTTGTTTTCAGTGGTAAACTCATGGCTGGGAGGTGAAGCTCAGAGTGGCTTGTTGGGTTTGTTGAACTTTCCGCCCTTCTACCAATTGCCGCGCGCTTTCTGCGGCTATCGAATGGGCGGAGACTTTGGAGACTACTCCCTGCAAGGCATGGAGTCCCGGGAGCTGCTCATCCAGAAACATGTCATGTGAGGAGTCAAGGGGTGCCCGTTGCACTGTGAAGCCCCAGGAACCTGGTATGAAGAAGCTGACATGGAGGGCCTTGGAAGTGTTCTTTCCTTGCAACTCTCCTCCAGCATGCACTTGGGAAATTCCAACCTTGACATGACACCTGGCAAATCATTGCAAATCAAAGTTGTCGGGTTGTCGGAAATTGACAGTGTTTTCGAATTGATTTGGAAGTTGGACTTGTGCTCAGCAGAATCACGGCTGTACAGATAGGGCAGATGGGGTCAGATGGGGACGGATGGGGATGGGGATGACGACAGTCAGACAGTATCCGCTTTCCACCAAGGCTTTAACTTGCAATGAGGAAAAACAAATATATCTTCGAGTAATCCCCACCAACTGAATTTTCATCTGACATATTGACTCTGACATTCTATCTGGCATTCTATCTGACAGATATTCTGACATTCTGCAGTGCCCACTGAGATCTGGCACTCGCGGTTGAGGCCCAGCCGTGCCCGCTGAAGAAGGAGGAGGAGGAGGAGGAGGAGGAGAGGATGCACTTCTGATAAGATCTAGAGTCTAGAGACCCTCACCTGGCAGGTGGGGAATGAAAGTCTCCAGGGTGGATGGGCTGCTCTCACACACAAACAGCTGATGAGGATGGGCAATTTTGCCGACAATCACGACGAGTTTAGCAGGCTGACGTACTACTGTCGTTACGATAGTCTCAGGAGTCCCGGCTGCTCTGTAGGGAGGGAGAGAGATGTGCTGCTACGTTTGATTTCTTTCTTTGAACATTGATTCATATTCATTATATATAAATTATATAAAATTCATTTTCAGTATCAGTACTTAAATATATCAAATATTCATTCTACATGATTATTCTATTTGTTTAGATTTGATTTTGATTGCCTTTTATCCTTTTGGGGAGCTCCTTTAAGGATCCGGCAAGCCTTGGTCTGGGTCTTTCTGTCTCGTGGCATACCCATTCTGTACTACGGCACGGAGCAGGGACTGGATGGACACCAAGGGCCTGAGAACAGCAAGGGACAAGACAATCTACGCGAATCGATGTGGCACACAGGCAGGGCGTTCATTTTTTTTTAGGGCAAACCGTTGGGGCAAAGCAAAAACAACATAATGGGCTCATAGCCATCAATCCCATTATGGGATCATTCATATCCAATATCCCATTAATGTATCATTATATGGTGGGTTAATAATATCCAAGCAAAAACAACCAAGATGTCAGGAGATGTCAGGGACTTGTGCGGTTGTGGATATGGATGATATGGCAGCTTCTGTGTACCAAGGCTATCGTACAGATACCTGGCAATATCGCTTCATACAGAGGCTGATGCTTTGGTGTGATAGTGGTTCACTTTCCTGTCCCTTTGAAAGTTATCTTCTCATCTTTAGATTTCAAGCTGCGAGTCTTTGTTTGCAATTCCGGTTTTATAATGTGATATATATATATATATTATAATATATATATATTATAATATATATATATTATAATATATATATATTATAATATATATATATAATAATATATATATATACAGTACATCATATACACATAACTATATGTTTAACACTTAACATGTATATTTGGATCTGGCTCCGTGCTCCTGCCATGCCAAGGAACAAGCTGCGAAAGGACTTCGGTGTCGGTGTTGGTGATGCAAAGATCAGGCAGACGTCAAAGACGATGCTTGGCGGCAGAGTGATGTTCATCAGGTCCACGTATTCGCTGCGCCTCGGACTTGCCGGGCCAATGCCGAGCTAAGGACTTTGGTCTTTTCCCGCGAGACAACCAAAGCTGGCACGATTTGGGTGTTCCTCAACAATGCTAAGAATGCAACCGAAAAGGAAGGACAAATTTACTGCCCGGGCCCTGGCTCTGGCCACGGGCTTCGAGGCAGATGGTTCGATGCCTTGTCAGGTAAACCCATGAATCGCTATTTCAAGGCGGGCTGCTTTCAGGCCCCAGACCGAAATCCCAAAGTCTTGTTTCGGGGGCGACACGTGCCCTAGACTCTTGCTTTGTGTAGAAGGCATGCTCCAGGCATGCTCCTTGTTGCCCTTTGCAAAGTTTTGAGACCTTGGCCCTGTGATCGTCAAAAATCTGATGCTCTCGAGGCCTTTTCAAAATTCCTTTTGCTCGTAGGATTTAGGATTTTTCACTCGCGGCTTCGGTTGACAGCCTGTCAATGTTCGAAAATTGGCATGAACATCAAAAAAAAGCTTCTATCGAAAGCATCGACTCAACTTGAGCAAATTAGGATAGTTTTTTGACCTGAAAACTTGCTGGAATACTCATGTTGTGAGTGTCTATTTTTTTTCTCCTGAAGCCCCGACAAACAAAATCAAAATAATGTCACTCAGAGCATCTCTGAGCACACCATACTTCATAAGATCATGACCGTCATAAGCCAAGACTCTCTGAGTACATCCCATTATTCGAAATCAGAAATTATTTCTTCGTGTTCCTTTTTAAGCATGTCAATGGGGTACTCGGAAGCAACATGGGTGCCGCTCGAGGGGCTTTGCAATTAGAGGTGCATGATCAAAGTTTGCAAAGTGCGGAAACGTGCGGAACTTCCAATATTTTCTTTGGACAGTCTGGACAGTCTGGACAGTTTCAATTCACCTGTGTCCTTGGAAGAAGCATGTTCCTGCGCAAAGAGCGCATGCGTTTATAGTGTAGCCCAGAAGTGGCTCAGTGAAATGTCTATCCATAACTCGTACCCGAGCAGTCGAGACCTAAACATGAGCTCAACTGTTGGGGTGACAATTCCTGAGGCAGGATTTGCCCTGCCTGCAGATTCGTCACGATTCGTCGTACTTCTCAGTCTCATTGCGCGCGCAAAACAGGGCGGTATACCAAACCAGGCGGCAATGCTGTCACTTCCTGCATGAATTTGGGCGGTGTTCTGCACATGCAGGCTGAGCGCATGTCTTGGTGTGGAAGGAACATCGTGAAGTCTCCAAGTTGTCACGAAAGCTAGCGGTAGCTAGCTGAGTAACTTTTGCTTCAGCAAGGGGAGGGGCAGGTCTGAGTCCAACACAGTGATTTTTCACTTGAACCCCCGCCTGTTTTTGTTTCGACCTAATACCTACAGAGGTACATGCATAGAAAGCTTCCGCTGCTAGCCTGGCAGAGACTAGAGACGCCCCTCCTGAGGGCTTTGTTTGAAAAAGAAAATGAAGAGTGTGCAGCTTTCAAGTTGCTGCATGAAAACGAAGTTGCAGGAGAATCTGTAGCCCTGTAGCCCAAATTCGTCTCAGCTCTCAATGACACCATGAAAACATGATTCCAGCCATAGTCTTCAAGTATCTCAGTCTTCCGAATAGACACGGCTGAAGAATTACAATAATACCATACAGGTCTGGGTTATTCTCAGTTTCGTTTCAACAACTTGATTACCTACTGTATATACAAAAACATATATGAAGCCCCTTATGATCCAAGATGAAACAGCCAAGTGTTTGTTGGTTCAACTGCAGGGCGTACCAAACAGCCAAGTGTATTGCCAGTGCATTGCTCAATGGATTGGTTTTGTTGGGAAAATCTTAACCGGAAACCCATGGGTTTTTACCATCAAATTGATCGGGCTTTCCGGTTAAAAATTTCCCATCATCCAATTCTATGAATTGCCCTTTTGGCATGAAGACAACCATCGCGAACAGATCTTTCTAGACATCCAGCCATTTGGCCGCTTTGGCCGCTTTGGCCTAGCTGCCCGCGCCATCATGGATGACGTTGGTGCTGGTGTTCTAGATGCAAGGTACAACATGACAGGGACCTACAGTGCTTGGCTCACCAAAGTGAAAGGCGGGGCAGCAATGCACCAGGGCAATGCGTCACTTTGGATTTTGGATGACCTCTCTTAAAGCCTAGCGCAAAGAAATCCAGCGTATGGCGTCGTGAAGTTTGCAGTTTGTTGGAGAGTGATATCACACCGTCAAAATCCGTCAAACACATCTCAAACACATCTCAAACACATCTCAAACACATCTCAAACACATCTCAAACACATGATTTGGGATGATTGGGATGTGGCTCTTTGGAGTCAAAGAGTGCTCTGACAAGCGTGGTACAGTGGTACAGTGGTACAGCACAAGTATCCGAGCATGGCAATCGGCCTTGCCAGGAGAGGGCGCAAAAGCACGTTGGCTCTCCAGCACAACAAAGAGATACTTTACGATTGATTTCACTTCGCAGCTCTTCTTCTACGCTCAATCTGAGAGCCAAAAGACAGTTTCACATCCTATTCGGTTCAAGGACTGATGGGTTCAAATTTCAAGCGGTGTTCAGCTGCCTTGCAGAACCTGTGAAGAATTCCACCTTTACAGGCACAAGGACTAGGCACTGGAGGCACTGGTTCTGACACTTGCCTGGAAGAGCATTCTGATGTTCAGATCAAACCGTACCAGTATTGTCCAGAAGATGGGCAGCCAGTCTTGTGTGTTGTGCACTCTCAGCACCTCCGAAACAATCGGGTCTACCAAGTGTTCCTGGAGCATCGCAGGTTGTAGTGATCCACCACGTAAGCAGGACACCAACATATAAAAAAACCACCAAAATTACGCCATTTACCAAGATGGCAAACAGGATTCACCAGAAACCGAACAAGGACCAGCACAGCAGGATGGAGATACCGCGCAACATCCATCCGCAACACTGGGCACAACCCGCCAGGGCTGGTGAGCTAATTGTACAAAGCCCAAAGTTGTAGGCGTTTGGGGCCGTCTATGGCCATTGGAATTCTTGTCCTTTTCGCCTTCTTGGAAAATATAATGATATGAAAATATCATTCTATCATATTTTATCCCTTTTCTATCCTTTTCCTCATTTCGCTATCTTTCCAACTGGGAGCAAAGTGGACTTCAGCCAAAGCAACGCCTTTCGTGCCACGAGTTTGAGTTTACTATTTCCCAGGTCGACTAGGTATGCGATGTATGCGCAGGTAAGCAGAAAACCCCCCCAAAAAAATGAAAACACTTGGGCCACAAACAGAAGCTGCATGGCATTTTTTTTTTGTGGGAGGACATCGTTTCTGCAGACCAGCTGCCGGATGCAGGGTCGAAGAGTCATGCACTAAGAGAGACGGTTCCAAACGGAGAGAACAGATGAGAACAGTCCAAATCTTCGACTTTGCATGACTTTTCCATCTAACGAATTTGTTTCTGCAAAAAGAACGTGCTTTTCTGAGCCGGGCTTAGGGCTTTGCAGTTTTTGCTGACACGCCCCTTGGTGCCTCTTGTCTTCCAAGGCGAGCATCCGTTTGGCTTTTCCATTCTGACAGCAGAAAGGACCTATGAACTCTTTACTCATTCCTATCAGGCGGGCCCAGCATGGTTTTTGTTGCCTAAATAGCGAAGGTTGGGCTTTGCCATGCTGCAAAGCAGTTCCTGAAAAAAAGGACGTGAAAGCTCTGCACCACATTGCCCATTGGCCCATTTCCAGAGGGAGGGGCCGGAAGGGAGAGTGCCTTTTGCAGTGCGAGTTTGAAGGTTCTTTTTCTGTAGGATGCTGAACTCTGGGTCTCTGCACTCAATGCGGCCCGGGACATTGCCAATGGGAAGGTGCCGGGGCAGGCGCTGGAATGAAGCTCCGAAAAGCTGTGTCAGCACAATACACAGAGATATGAAAGGCATGTCATGCAGCGCAATATACAAGTGATACAAGTTTGTGTAAAGATTTGAATTATTGATTTCCATCACCGTCAAAGTCCTAAGTCAGCTCTGCTTGGACCGGGTGACCGGGTTGAAGGCACCGAGCTCAACAAGACACAGCCACGAGTTCTCAAGGCCTCTGGGAGTGCTCCTGGGACAGCATTCAGCCAGGATTCAGGTCACAGCCTGCAAAGCTGAATCAGAGTTTTGAGAATCTGCGTCATACCAAACCAAACTGCTCCTAGAGTCCTAGACTCAGTAGCGAAATGTTGAGTGATAGAGCTCGCTGTACCCTTGAAACATAAAAAACTAAAGAGATCCAACGTTTTAAAGGACCACTCACTGCTTCCGTGTTTCCAGCATCTATCATCCAAAGTATCAGTGTCTCAGACATTTTATCTGAGGTGATGTAGGCAAGAAATTGCATGATGAAATGAGGTAGTGCAATACTTGGAATCAGGTCCTCACTTTCGACGTCTACGTCAGATTGCGGGGGCGATCACAGCTTGGATCCCAAGAAAGCGCAAAGTGACTCCAGTGGCTCGCTTTCTGTCGAATCACCCAGTCTCTTTCCTGCTCCGATAGGACTTGAAGATGGCCGGGCACCTTGGGAACCTCCACCAGTCACAACGAGGCTCTGTGGTGTTTATGGACTTCCGGTGTGCTTCCAATTGGACTTCCACGGACTTGCATCTGCTGCCCAGAATATCATAGAATATCTATACAGGTAAAGCCATGTAAGGCCCTTTAATACCGAAGCTTCTGTTTCTGAAGTTTGAATATGTTGGAATGCTTTCATTGCAACTCATGTCATCTCTGAAGCCAGTTGTGCTACAAGCCTTGGATTTGCAGCTGCCAGTTTCGCAGCTGCCACTGCCAGGTGGACACAACCGGCACCGGTCCAGCAGGAGCTCTAGGGAGCTCCCTGTGATTTTCGGTGAAGACATTTGAGTCAAACATGAATAAACCATGTAGAAAGGGGGAATGATAGATCTGAGATAGATCTGCGATAGATCTGATAGGGGAATGACGTCGGGAGATCACAGGTGTCGCTTACCCTTTTCAGGAGTTGGCTGCGCCGCCGCCACCGCCTGTGGACCCCTTTGCCGCCCTCGATGCCTTGGAGGAATTGGCTGGTCCAGCGCCTGAAGATTCCGCTGCAACTCCCGTAGCACCTGAATTACAGGTGAGAAGTCCTACTCGTGTCACAAAAAAAAATGCATGGGTCACATGATGTCACATGCACATCAGGACATTGTATGATAGTCAGGACAAGATCGTTTCTGAATGCTACTCATTTCCCTAGAATTTGATGGATTTTTCTACTCATTTGACTGAATTTGACTGTCTAATGTCAGCGCGCTGCCAGGGAGAGCTTCTGAAAGAGGCCCGCGCAAGAGTCACGGGTGCACTGACCTCAAAACGGAGCCTTCAGGACGGGTGACGCTGACCGAACGCTGACGCGTATATCGAGGTTGTCAATATTAACGCGAATACAATACTATACAACATAAATCAATATAAATCAATATAATACATCATAATACAATATATACATACACATATACATATATACGATAATGCACCTGCTTCATCCTGATTCATCCTGATTCACTGATTCACTGATTCATGACATTCTCATGACAGTTCGACAAATCTGTTTAGAAATTTCTCATTTTTTGAGGAGATAGAAGCTGCTGTGGCACCACCTCCATGGCGCCCAGAGGTGGAATACCATGTGACAGAAGTGGCAGAGGACGAAGCTCCCCGGGCGCCTTTCGCGTCATCTCCAGATGTGGTCATGGCAGACGTGCCGTTGTCCACGGTGGCGGCCTTCGTGACGGGCGCGGCACCAGAGCCAGCCGTTGGCGCCGTTGGCATGGCGGGTATAGCGCCACCTGCGGGCATTGGCGGCATTGGCGGCATTGCGCCCCCAGCAGGCGGATGAGACAGAGAATGTGACACACCTGACACACCGTACATATCCCGATATCATATCCCCTCCTATCTCAGAGATCTGGATTTGATGATTTTGATGGCAATGAAATCTTGCCAGGTATGGGAGGCATTGCCCCGCCAGCTGGCTTTGGAGGATTTGGTGAGGAGCATCGGGCCTTGGCAGCTGCATTGCCTGCACCCGCTGCTGCACTCGCTGCACCTGTGCCCAATATGGAGATGGCTGGTGCCTCAGTCGCTGCCCATGTCAGCCCTCACATTTTTCCAGTGCTTGAAGCGGAGACTGGATCTAAGGCACCATCTCCACCTGAAAACAATCAGGTTGCCTTACACAGTCGTTTTGTGTTGCAGCTTGTTGCCTTGTCAGCGCCTAATCGCAGTTTCAATTTCACGATTTTGGCGTTCCAGCAGATTCTGATTCTGGCCATTTCTGGCCTTTAGTCATCTTTGGATATCTTGGGTTCCTGGAAATCAGCACCAGAAATAGGACAAAGTCACGACTGGTCGTTTTCATGTACGCTGATAGGAGTCCTGGGACGATCCTCCGGTCGCATCTGCTCCCCTACCACCACAGGCATAGGATGCGTTCGCATTCATTTCCAATGCGATTTTGGTGCCACGGCCATGTCTTATCGTTTCACCAAAAGATGAGTCCCTCGGCCTGTCTATGGAAGGCACCTATACCTCCATCCTTTGGTGATGGAAATCTGGAAGCTGCTGGAGATCTCGAGACTTTGTTGAAATTGGAAGCTTGCACCTAGCACACCTTTTCAGACGCACTTGCTACGTTGGGTGCAAAGTATCAGGCAAGAACAGGCAAGATTCGAGTGAAGGCAATGGGAGTGGACACAACAAAAAAAGCAGAACCGGAGTGATCTGAACTTGGCTTAGCGGCACGGAACCAAAGGATTTGAGCGAATCTAATGGAGACAAAAAATAGACCAACCAAATTTGGCCTGGCAAAATCTCCCTTACTGGTTGGTTAGTTGGGATGATGATCCAATCTGACGAACTCATATTTTTCAGGGGGGTAGGTATACCACCAACCACCACCAACCAGCTTAAGATGGGGGGCTCTTCCCCGTAATCCCCCAAGGATGATCTTGTCGGCGAGATTATGGCAGTCACTTCAAAGGAAGCCGGAAGCCATTCGTGGCTTGCCCAAGCCAAGTTAGACAACACGGTTTTAACAGGGATGAGTTCTGTTCTTGCTATGCTTTCGGCTTGTCAGCGTTTTCTAAGCTGTGTTGGAAGTGTTTTGAACTTTAGACCCCTGTGGCAAAGTCAGTTTTGGACAGCGGCTTGTTGCACAAGATCAGCTAAGGTTATTGGAGCATTTCCATTGCATTGGTTGTGACTTTCAGGTTCTTTGACCTTTTATGCTTGCTTGAACTGTTTTGCAAGGGAATTGAGTTGACTCCCGTGAAGTACTGATTCAAGAAGTAGAAGTAGAAGAAGGAGAATGATAAGGAGAAGGAGAAATCAGAAGGAGGAGGAGAAGGAGAAAGAGAAGGAGAAGGAGAAGAAGGAGGAGAAAGAGAAGGAGAAGGAGAAGAAGGAGGAGGAGGAGAAGGAGAAGGAGAAGGAGAAGGAAAAGTATAAGAAGAAGAAGGAGGAGGAGGAGGAGAAGGAGAAGGAGACGGAGAAGGAGAAGGATAAGAAGAAGAAACAGAATAAGAATAAGAAGAAGAAGAAGAAGAAAAAGAAGAAGAAAACAAGGAGGAGGGGGAGGAGGAGGAGGAGGAGAAGTAGAAGGAGAAGGAGGAGGAGAAGAAGGAGGAGGAGAAGGAGAAGGAGAAGGAGGAGGAGGAGGAGGAGAAGGAGAAGAAAAGGAGAAAGAGAAGGAGAAAGAGAAGGAGAAGGAGAAGAAGGAGGAGAAAGAGAAGGAGAAGGAGAAGAAGGAGGAGGAGGAGAAGGAGAAGGAGGAGAAGGAAAAGTATAAGAAGAAGAAGGAGGAGGAGGAGGAGGAGAAGGAGAAGGAGAAGAAGGAGGAGGAGGCGGAGGAGGAGGAGAAGAGGAAGAAGAGAAGAGAAGAAGAGAAGAAGAGAAGAAGAAAAGAAGAGAAGAGAAGAAGAGAAGAAGGGAAGAAGAGAAGAAGAGAAGAAGAGAAGAAGAAGAAGAGAAGAAGAGAAGAAGAGAAGAAGAGAAGAAGAGAAGAAGAGAAGAAGAGAAGAAGAGAAGAAGAGAAGAAGAGAAGAAGAGAAGAAGGGAAGAAGGGAAGGAAGGGAAGGAAGGGAAGGAAGAGAAGGAAGGGAAGGAAGGGAAGGAAGGGAAGGAAGGGAAGGAAAGGAAGAAGGGAAGACGACGACGGCGATGATGAAGACGAGGACGAAGGCAAAGACAAAGACAAAGGCGGGGGCGAAGAAGGAGGAGGTGGAGAAGGAGAAGGAGAAGCTGGAGGAGGAGAAGACGAAGAAGGAACACGAAAATGCAAGCTCTTTGGGAATGAGGTGTTGAGAAGACTGTAGATTCAGTAGACTGTCGAAATTCTTGCAGTGCACCAGAGCTTGACGTGGTGAGTTTGTTGTTCTCTTTGATTCTATCTACAATTTTCGGTCAATTCATGTTTACTTTCATTCAATTTCACTTGCCATCTTTAAACAGCAGTTGATCTTAAGTTAATCATGCATAAATCCGTAACTTGTTCGCAGTGCAGATAGGTCCCATATGGGTCCTGCTCTCTTTTTGCTGCACCCCCTTGATTCATCTTGATTCGCTGGGAATGTCTGACAGGTCTTGGTGTGCGAGGATTGCGTGTGGACTGATGAGGTGGACTACATGCTTCGTGGCCAATTTTCCATACCCTCTGGTAAACGTTTACATAACTATGGAAAATCCCCATTTATAGTGAATTTTCCCATGAAAAATGGGGATTTTCCATAGTTATGTAAACGTTTACCAGAGGGTATCCATTGGTCCATGGCATAACGAAAGAGCAGAATCCGGGGATCCGGTCAGACCGGGAATCCGCTGAGGTTTTTCCGCAACAACTACCCAAACATTGAAAGACTCAGGACAGGAAACAACAGGAAACAACAGGAAACTACCCATATCCAGATACAGAATTAATCAGAATTATAGATACAGGTCTGGCAGGTCTGGCTTTTTGTTCGGCCGGTCTCGGACTTGTTTGGCTACTTGCTTGACATTTTTTGCCTCTTTTGTTGGCACATCCAGGAAATGTTTGGTGCGGCAAGAGGATTGTAGAGCATACTGTTGCCCTGTGCTGAGCGTGAGATCAGAGTCTGTGCTCAAAGAGGTTTCATGTCTTGGCATCAACTTTTCTTCGCCTTCTTCGCCTTCGCCTTCTGTATCCTCACCAGATCAACCAGATCTCACCAGTGCTTTGGTCCGAGGTCAGTGCTCATGGAAATCCGCTCGTAGTGTAAGCAGCCTCCAGGACGGCCGTTTTTTCAGAGTGCAAGGGAGTGGAAGTGCGAACCAAACGGGGGGTTGCTCCAAAGGTTTTCTGACATCAAGTCAAGAGGTACCAAGCATACTGAAGCATGAGTTACTGCAGCATGCTCATCACCGACAGTTGCTCGTATTGATATGTATTGACAGCAGCTTTTCTCGCAAAGCCTACAGTCTACCACTAAAAATGCTGTCAAACGATTTGTCAAGTTCCAGCGGAAAGTTTGTCTCCCCAAATCCAAAGGAATCTGTGCTACTTCAGTCGCACTTTGTAACACGTTCAGGAGGTGGCGGATGGCTTGCGATGGAGGAAGATTGCATGATGTGCGATGACAAAGAATAGAAAGGTCAGCCGCCAGTGCGCAGGATGGAGGAGTGTTTCTGCATCATGCCGTCATGCCTCACAGTTTCTGGGATGCAAGGCGTTGTGTTTGATCAAACAATTCTCGAAATTCGAGACATTAGATGACATTAGATATCTTGAATGATTGGAGCGCATGCCTTGTTTCTTGACCTTCTCCGACACTGGAAGGTGCAATGTCACTTCCATTTGGATTGGGCAAGATGCCAGTTCAATGATCACTCGCAAAGTCAAAGACTTTCGCCGGGTGAAGGCCCCTTTCTCGGGAAACATCATGGGCTTCCATAGCTTAGCGACATCGAAAAACAGACCAGAGACATCCGGTGAAGATGAAACGCGAAGCACGAAGCAACTTGAAAGTCAGAGACTAGCGCCATCTAAAAGTCTTGCCATCTGGAGACTTATGAAGTGGCGAGCATTCACATTCACAGAATCAAATTGCTGGGCTTACCCTAGAGGTGACGCTACATCAGACAGTTCACAGGAAAAGCATCCGGAGCAACATGGCATGTTTGGGCTCAAGCCTATTCCGTGCATTGGCATTTACCAATTTCAATTACTTCAAGTCTTCTACCATTCTTTTTCCACTTTCACATGGTGTTCTTTTTAGGCCCTGTCCTGGAGGTGCTGAATAGGAATAGTCAAGCTTTTTTGAAGTGGGCTCAGATTCTCGGTATGAATCACTAATGCCAAAATACAATGATAGTAAATCTGATAGAAAGACATCTTTTCTTGGGGGCGCAAACGTGCCAACCTTTGAGATGGACAATCCGCGCTTTCCTCAGTTTGTTTTGTACCGAAAAGTTTTGGTAGGCCCGGTAGGCTTTGTTGATTTGTTGCTGGTTGATTTGGATTTGACGTTTTGCCTGGATTTTTTTTGTGTGCAAGCTGTTATGTGTTCTGAGATCAGACTCTGAAGATGAGGAGGCGACCACACTGGCTCAGTGGATGTCCAGATTTCCCATATCCAGCCTTCTCCTTGTCACAAGCTATGCAAACAAAGTGTTGAATCCGCTTGCCATTTCGCATGGCTTCAGAAGCACAATTTGCCTAGGCGCAGTGCATTTTGCTTGCCTTTATGCATTTCATTTTAATGTTGATGCAATTCATGCTGTTGTGTGACGAGCCAAGACACATTTCTTGGTTATGCAAGCGTTGATTTTCGTTCGTCCAGGACAGCAAAAATGCTGTTTTCTCTAGCTGCAAGCTTTGCTCGTGGGGCACACAGTTTTGATAAAATCCCCAAGGGAAAATCATGGAAAATCCAAGTCTGGCACTTATGTGTTCTCAAATTTGGACTGCACTTTCTTGTGCATGGTTGCTACAGTGGCAATGCTTGGCTGTTTAGTGGCACATGTCACCACTTTGAGGCGAAACCGCGAGCTGGTCAAGGTTTGGCCGCTGTTTGGTGCGTGGATGGGCCTTGTGCTGCCTTTTCCTTTCTCTTCAGAATTCTAACCTGCTCAATGGACTCAATGGTTTCGCGATTTCGCCTTGCATTTTTTTGAGATTGTCAGTGCACTCAGTCACTCGTCATTCTCAAATGGAACAAAGAAAGCCTGGCGGAACTTGAGTGGCTAGAATTGTCTTGAGACATTGTCGACATGTGCAAGACTAAGACTGGTTGGCTAGCAAAACTATCACGGAAGAGATTTGCAATCCCGCAGTAAAATTGGAAACACTTTGCCAAACCAAATGGAAGCAAAGGGAAGCAGCCAGAACTCTAAGAACCGGAAAGCGTAACGGCGTAACCAGCCTGAGAAACTAATGCCGACCGATGCGGACTGACTGCTGTCTTTGCGTTTTTGCTTCTTCCGGAGGTGCTCTTGGCTTCCGGCCTGCAGATGGCATCAGTTTCCTTGCCAGAGACCTTTGCATTGTGCTCAGATAGTACTCAGAACCCATGCAGAACCCTTATATATAGATTTATGATTTATATAATTCTTTCATGTTCTTTCTGTTTTTAAAAGTTAAATGTTTCCATCGCTTCCCATCAGGCCATGCGCAATATAAAATTCAGAGTCTGTTTTGGGGAAGAATGGCAAAGAGCAAGTGCTCCCAGCGACTTTTCTTCTCGCATTCCGCCACTTTCTGCAAACGAGGAAAGGTACAATATTTTTGTATGCTTTCTGTCGGTAACAAATACTGGCAATGGAAAAAGGTATGGATTAGAGATATGATTAAGTTGTATCGACAGCACCTGCGTAGATTCTCCATGGCTATCCAAGGGTTGCTCTTTTTTTAGGTGATTGCACTGCTGCGTGCAGAAATCTGGGGTCGTGTGCTCAAAGACAACAGATTAACAACAAAATATGGATTTGATTTTGCAGCTTCTCACTTAGGCCAGGCTATACATCGGTAGATGCATGTTGATCGTTCTTGGAAATTCTTTGTCGGATCGAATTCTACTGACAGGTTGTCAGTTGTGATGCAGGAGTGTTTGCTTGGCCTTCAAAACTACCAGCCTTCAAAGGGTTCCGTTTTTGCAATATTGTGATATAATTAAGAGTGAACTTGAGTCTCATCTGACATGTCCAACCCACAAGCGAGCTTGTCCGGTTTGGAAAATTGGATGGGTGCTGACATTTTTTGAAATTTTCAGCTTGAACACCTCCTTGCTATTTTCGCTGCTAGCACAACTTCCATTCATTCATAATTTGCCGTGTAGCAGATGCGAGGTCACAATATGTCGTCCTACATGGCGTATGCAGCCATTGGAATCAATTCTGCCACACACTCATCCAGTGTATCATTTGGCAGTACAATTCCAGCAGAATCGACGCCATCGGAGTGTGGATTGCCATGTTGCCATTGTCATAGAATTGGATGATGGGAACATTTTAAGCGGAAAACCCGATCAATTTGATGGTAAAAACCCATGGGTTTCCGGTTAAGATTTTCCCAACAAAACCAATCCAATGCCATTGCAGTTGCAGCTTTTCGAACACATCGATGTTGCCATTGCAGGTGGCAGTGATCTTTGGAGGCCCATTTGGCCGATTTAGTCCGGCAACCAAGGGCCTAAAAAAGGCCTAAAAAAAGGGCTTTTTTTTCGAGACACGACCAAGACCAAGTGAAGATTTGTGTAAACATTAGTGTTCACATTAGCTATTCATCATTTATACGTTAATAATCGTAAATATACATAAATATACTATATACATACATACTGATGTACCTTTGTACCTTACCTTTGTATACCTTTGTGCCTTTTTGTAGTGTCACTGCACCCGAAGCGTAGTGCACGCTGCAGGCGACTGTGTCGACCGACGATTGGCAGCAGCTGTATTTGCCATTGGCACTTTCGCTCCAACCTGGTTGCAGCCTTGAGCTGACCTTGAACAGAAACGCGGCAAGGAAGAGCAGAATATATAAGCTTATAATAACATATAAACTGTACATATATATATATATATACACACACTTGGTAAGGTATCATGGTGAACTATATCCCATATGTTATGGGAAGTATACATAGAAATGCTTTTATACACTTGGAAAGTGACTTTTTATGTGACAATTTTGCGAGAAGAAGAGTTTCTCTAAGACTTCTCTGGGTACCAGTATGCCTTGGCACATTCATGATTGGAATGGATACTTTTCTTTGAGTTTTTCAGGTCATTGCTCATCTTTGGCTACACAACTGCAAAGGTGCAAAATGGATATTCCGAGATCCTTCAAGATTCTGCAAGTCAAATAACAAAACAGGATTGCAACATATTGTATATAATTCTACAATAATATATATCCTCTGGTTATTCAACATAGCCATGGTATAGATGGCCCTAATCGAAATAGATGGTTTGCCTGTTAATAGCATGGTGATTTTCCATGGCGAAGTGTAAGTCATAACTTCATAACCAGAGGGTATATAACTATACTATAACCATATAAACATGATTACCATATGATTAACTCATAGAATTGGATGATGGGAAAATTTACAGGAAACCCCTATATTTGATGGTAAAAACCATGGTTTCCTGTAGATTTTCCCTTAAACCAATCCATATGATTAACCCTCTGCAGGCGATTTGTGACCTGTAGCAGGGTTGACCTGTAGGCACTTTGGATCAGCACCATCGTCAAGGTGTTGGGCTCCTACGGTCTCACCAGTGGGTTGACTCAGTGCGTTTTCGACAGAAAACAAGGTGGAAATGAGTTATGACAGTTATGAGATTTTTTAGAACTGGCAATGGATGATATTGGAATATATTGGAGTATACTTTGTCAACTTTGTCAACACTTTTTTTTCACTCTCGTGGCACATGGATACTGTTTATCGCTTGTTGCGATGTCGAGGTAACGTCATGCTTGCCTTGATCAATGATGTGACACGTGTCGAGGCCTGGGAACATGGGAACACGTGTGTCGAGGGTCCGATGGCTCGATTTTATGTCCGATGCCAGGACCGAGAAGAGGCAGTAGGCCTGTACTACGCGGCGAACAATTTGATGAGCCTCACGTTCCTCAGCTGCATTCAGCTGCATTGTCTGAAGAATAACACACCAAGTTGACAACTGAAAAAGGGCACGCTGTTGGATATGTCGCAGACGACCAAGGTGAGAACATGGTGGCTTGACACTTGAATATCCTTAATACAATTGATGTTCTTGTAATCCAAGGATGACTGGCATACCGGTGCTTCTGGTATTGATATTGCGGGCACCGGGCTCAGCAAATGCACAATAGAAAGAGTTGGCTAGGAAGACAGGCATGACCTTATCTTTTCATGTCGAGTTGTATCATTTGGAGAAGACTAGAGCGAGAGTGTTGAAGTCTTGACTTGGACGTAGCCTGATTGCCAAAAGCCAAAAGGTCACCTGGGCAATTCTGGTTCCCTTCTGCTGTGTGTTCCACTGTTGTGTCTCCGTCCATCATGACAATATATATAAAATATAGTATAATATATATAATAGTATAATCTATATAATAGTATAATATATAATATAGTATAATATATAATATAGTACAATATATATATAATATATAGTATAATATATATAATATAGTATAATATATATATAATAGTATAATATATAATATAGTATAATATATAATATAGTACAATATATATATATAATATAGTATAATATATATAATATAGTATAATATATATATAATATAGTATAATATATATAATATAGTATAATATATATAATATAGTATAATATATATAATATAGTAATATATATAATATAGTATAATATATATAATATAGTATAATATATATAATATAGTATAATATATATAATATAGTATAATATATATTATACTATATTATATATATTATATTATATATATTATATTATATATATTATATATATATATATATATTATATATTAATTTATATATATATATATATTATATTATATATATTATATATATTATATATTATATATATATTATATATATTATATTTTAAATTATATATATTATATATTATATATATAATAATATATATATATTATACAATAATATATATATATATATAATATAATATATAATACATACAATATATATAATATATACAATATATATATATAATATAATCTATAATATATATATAATATAATCTATAATATATATAATGTATATAGTATATATAATATATCTAATATATATATAATATAATATAATATATATAATATATAGTATATATAATATATCTAATATATCTAATATATCTAATAATGGTGTCTATATTTAATTTATAATATGTATAATATATTTATATATGTATAATATAACATATTTATTAGTCATATGTCATTCAGATGCAAAGATCGCCCCAGCCACAGTCACTGCTGGAGGTTATTCCAAACAACCCGACCATCTTCTTGGTTGTGCAGGCAGGGCCACAGAGAAATGGTTTCTGGATGTTTCTGGAAAATTCTGGATGCCTTGTACCCGTCCAGTTGTCCAGTTCTTCAACATGGAAAAATCCACAGCTCATCAGCCAGTTACCAAGCTGACAGCTGGCAGCCAGCGCCGAGGTCGTCCTCAGTACCCTTTGCCTTCTTCTACTATGCTCAGTCAGGTTGCAAGACCGACAAAGTCAAGCAACTTGCGTATTGAGGAAGCGTTGTATTACCTGTCAGATCCTGTCAGTTGTTACTTGAATATCTTGAATCAAAGCAGTCGCCTCCGACTTTTTCTGACATGGAGAGGATGAAGAGGTTCAGGATTGCAAGATGCTATCTCGATCTAGCTTGGCTGTTGCAGGTGGAAGCGCAAAGAAATCAATTCAGAGGTTCGACAAGCCGAACGACGTTCCCTGTCCCCCTTTGTCAGAAACCTGGGCGCGACAGGATGACAGCAGCGACGACGAAGACGTATCCAGAGCAAGGCCACAACAGGGATCCAACCCAGACCCTGCGATGTGTGTCAGCCGTCAATTAGTCTGGTGGGGTGAACAGCGTTAACCTTTGAAACATCTTTTTGAGTCCTCGGTTGATTTCCTGGTGCTCTTGGTTTTCATCCTCTTCCATCCTTTGAACTAGACGACGGATGGCCCGAAATTACTCAGGTGTAAGTAAGTAGAAGAAAAGACGAGACATTGAAACATGTGTACTGATGCAGAATGACAGCAAGAAGATAAAAAATGCAAGAGCATGGCTGTATGAAGGAGACAAGGTAGTAGGAACAGAGTGACGAACGGAAAGAAAAGGTGGAGAAGATGTAAATGTGAAGATGTAACACAGACGCTTTTACACACAGACGCTTTGACACAGAGACGCTCTTGCCCAAAAACGTTTTTACACACAGGCGCTTTTACACACAGACGCTATTACATACAAACACTTTTGCACACAGGCGCTACACACAAACACTTTTACACACAGACGCTTTTACGCACAGACGCTTTTACACTCGGACGCTTTTACAAAAACACTTTGTGTCACACAGACGCTTTTAAAACACATACACTTTTACACACAAAGGCGCTTTTCCACAGACTCCTTTACACACAAACACTTTTACACAAATACGCTTTTACGCACAAACACTTTTACGCACAGACGCTTTTGCACACAGATGCTTTGAACACACGCTCCTTTATACACAGATGCTTTGAGCACACGCTCCTTTACACACAGGCGCTTTTACACACAGGCACTTGCACACACACAGACGCTTTACACACGGACGCCTTTTACACACAGAGGCCTCTTACACACAGAGGCTTTTACCAAAAGACGCCTTTACACACAAATGCTTTTACACACAGACGCTTTTGCACAAAGACGCTTCTACACACAGACACTTTTACACACGGACGCTCTTACCCAAAAACGTTTTTACACACACAGACGCTTTTACAGACAAACACTTTTGCACACAGGCGCTGCACACAAGCACTTTTACACATAGACGCTTTTGCGCACAGACGCTTTTACACACGGACGCTTTTACACAAAGGCACTTTTACACACAAACACTTTAACACACAGAGGCTTTTACACACAGATGCTTTTACACACAGACGCTTTTACACACAGACGCCTTTCCACAC
>CAMXCT020000777.1:0-82500 GCA_947184155.2 Cladocopium goreaui | reverse complement strand
TGATGCGCTTGGTGTCTGGGTCGGAGCACTCAAAACAGATAGCGCTGATGGATGGTGATGGTTCATTCGTCAGCACTCTAAGTGTTGATGTTAAAGAATTGATGGTCGTTTTAGCGCTGAGTTTAAAATCTCCTCTCAGGCTGGCCCCTCCTGGTCGTGTTGGCGAGGCGTGGCCAGTATGTGTTTGTGGCTTCGCGAACCTCTGCACCCATCAGACTTTACCAAAGATGACTGGCAGCAGTTCATTCAGCTAGCGAAAGCAGGTGCACAGAATCCCTTCAGTCAGTTTGAGTTGATTCCTTGCCAGTCCTTGAGCGCAATCGGCATAGCAGCACAACTAGCAAGCCTCATTGGCAATGTTGGGACCTTTGCCAGGGAATACAGCTCACATCACATCCAAGGATAAAAAAAAATATTTGCTCATGCAAGCAAAACATCATGAATGGGTTTGGACAGCAGGAACACCACTGGAATGCTCTTGGGCTTTCGTAGGCCCTTACACATTTTTGATCACTGTAGCAATTCCTTGACTATTCCCTGGTCTTTGGCTTGGTGTCGTGATTTCATGACTCTGAAAAGCGACAAGACTTCCAAAAGGTTAAAATTACATTGCAAAGTCAGTTTCAAAGCAACTTATGTGTGTGTATATATATATGTATGTGTGTCTAGATAATTCTAGATACGCACATGGAATTTCATGTGTTTTTCCGATCTGATGTCACAGTGCTCTGTGGAACATTTCAGATGAGGCTGCAGTGGTGGTCATCAACCACCACTTGATGGGAACGGCCATGGCGAATCCGCTGTGGAACCTTGGCAAAGATGCTTGAGCCAACATCAAATCGAACTACACCCTGAGACTCTGAGGATTTAGGGTAAGCAACTCTGAAGCAGTGTTGTGCCAATATGTGCCATCTACATCCAATTCTTCTTGTCACATCCGAGGATCTATTACCCTATTTGTGGCACACTGACCCTCATGGCAATCCTGCCGATCCGTGGGTTTGGGGGCCCAAAGTCACCATGGAGGATTTTCCGACCTGTCCTGTTGCAATATTGCAAATATACCGAAAAATCTCATGACACACACAAATATAACATATATAAATAAAATTTGATGAGATATATTTATATTTAATGATGTATATATATAGTGACATTAATTTATCTAATGATACATATAATGATATATATATATATAATGATAAATACATATATTCAATGATATATATATATAGTGATAATATATATATATATAGTGACATAAATATATAATGATATATATACATAATCATATATATATATATCACGATGTGTATATATATATATATTGAACTATATATATAATGATATATTTATAATGATATATTTCTCATGATATACATATATACAATGGTATGTATATATATATATACGTATAATGATATATATATATACATAATCATATATATATATGTAGTGATTTATATAAAATTATATATATATAAATAATGATATATATAATTATATAACGATATATATATAGATATTTGTAATGATCTATAATATAAATATATTTAATAATAAATATACACTGGTTTATATATATAAAATACATATATTTATACATATATTTAATTGTTTAATTTTTTCTACATATATTTAATGATACATATTTTTATACATATATTTAATGATATATATATATAGTGATACATATATATTTATAGTGATGTATATATATATATATTTATGTATATTTTTTATGATATATATAATTTATGATTTTTGTATGTAATGATATATATATACATAGTTAATGATATGTATATACTGTTATAAAAATGTATGTGTAATGATATATATAGTTTTTGATGTTTTTATGTAATGATATATATATATACATGTATATATATATGTATATATATGTATATATATATGTATATATATATATATGTATATATATATATGTATATATATAATGACATATATATATATAATGACATATATATATACATATAATGACATATTTATATATCCAATGATATATACAATATATAGTTTATTGATGTATATATGTAATGATATATATTTAATGATATGTATATATAAAATGATATTTAGGTAATGATATATATATATATATTCAAACTGATATATCTATATATTTATATTGATATATATATATATAATGATATGTATTCACACATATATCACTTGTATATTATTTATTTATGTATCTCTTGATATGCATGGTATCTCGCCGTATCTCTTGTTGATCTTGCTGTTTAAATGAGTTCAAGACACTGCCGTGCCACACGCCAAAGTCTTGTAGGTTTCGCAACTGTTTCGCATGATTTGCCGTAAACCTATCCACCGTTAATGCACCGAACTATAAAATACGACACACACATGATTGATAGAAAAACTGATTCGGATAATATCTCTTTAACGTGCACGTATATACATGTATATATATATATATTTAAATACATATACATATACAATATGATTAATATAATAGACTATACATGTAATTTGATTTTGCAATGTACAGTGAGACACATCGCAAAGGCCGCAGCCTAACACGATTCTGTAACGCAAGACACAGGTGTTCTGAGCTCCGAGTTGAGGACTCCTTATGGTGGCTGGGGTGCTGCTTCAGGCATTCGCCAGGAGGGGCTTTGAAATGTTCGCAGACAGGGCCCCAGGTTCTGGGAGGTCTGCGTGAGTTTTCAGTGTGGCCTCTACGACTTGTATTCCTTGTGCCTTTGTGGGGGTCCAGCCAAAGCACGATTTGCCTCTTTGGTTCTGTAATGTTCTGAGATCGAAATTCTTTGGAAATTTTGGAGATTGTGGAGATTCTCGAGCTGATCGCCACAGTCAGCTGTCAGCAGGGAACAACTGGAGCTGTTGATCTTCCGAATTACTCTTTTCCTTTTGAGGGCTGAAAAGAGGCCTAGATTTGGTCTATCGACACGTCACCCGAATTAAACTGATGAAGGGTATAGGAAGGGTAAAATGCTGTTCTTGCGTTATGGTTTTCCTTTGATGATGAAAGCAGGACCAGTGGGTTGCCGTGGTCTTCGCACATGTGGCGCAACAGCGCTGGCGCAAAGAAATAGCCAGGCGGAAGGCAGGAGAGCTCGGAGAGCTGGGATGAGAGCACATCATAGTTACGTCATTATGAGTTGGTTACGTCATACGTCGTCATACGTCGTCACACGTAGTTCCGTCAAGTTGTCACAAGTTGTCAGTCGTTGTCAGAAGCTGTCATAGTACGTTGGATGTATCCATTGGATGTACATTGGATGTATCTTGGAATATGTGGGTACAAACTTCTGTGCCTTTCCGTGCACTCTGCCTTAACGCGCAAGGTCATTCTGCACTTCGTCCATCCTTTCTCACACTAGTACATGATGAAACTACTGGATTTTTTTTTCTAGAGACTACATTGACCAAAGGGTACTCCAATAGAAGGCGTTTGATACTATGTCCAGGCCTGCTTACATGATGGTGATGAGGTGTACCAGTGATACTCCATTTGCATCAATTTGCATCATGTGATGTTGCTGAAAGAGCACTGCACAGCAGCTCTCAGCCACCTTAGTCAAGGGCTTGCGAGCTGAGCGATGAAAGGCAGCGAGTGAACGCCCAGTGTTCCAAGCGTAGCTGAGCTACTCCACTGCCCTGACTGGCTTGCCTTGGCCAGCGCTGTCAGAGCTTGGATTCCACGATGCAGTGACTCTGTTTTTTCTTGCGATGTTTGAATGGGCTGTGCAATGAGCAATGCGGTGATGCAAACACGCAGTGATGCAGAGCATCGAATCGCGTCGGAAAATACGCCGCGGCAAAGAACATGTGTCGAATACGTGTGCGCTGCAGTGCTCAGAGTTGTGCTCGTCTTCGTAAGTGACCACTTTGAAGTGCACGTTTTCAGTGCACCTTTTTGATGCCTTTCTTGATTGTATTCCACGCCATGAACCAGCACTGTTTTTTTTTTTTGTGTTGGTATTATTTTTTCGTAGACTGAACCCTTTCGTAGAAAGACCATTCACCATGACTCCCAATGATACCCTGAAAAACCATTCTGAACGGCACACTGCAGAGGGGCATGTAGCATGTACACGGCCTATACGCATATTTCCGCAGACGTTTTTGCAGAGAAAGAGATCAGACGCGACGTGAACCGACTTTCTCAATTCAGGACCCGGTAGAATGTGGCAAGTGAGGTCATTTTGCTTCAGCAAAAAAAGTCACTCCATGTCACTCCATGTCACTCCAATTCCAAGGAAAGTCCAGGTTCTGCCAAAGCAAATGGGGAAAAGTTCTGGTTGCAAGGAGAAAATGGTGGAATTTGGTCTCGTGGATGAGATCATTGTCCCCTCCTGCATCATAGGCCTTTTTTTGCTTCAGTCTGAAGCACACTCACAAATACAGAATATTGCAGATGTTGAAGGAAAATTCAACATGAAGCAGCGTTGCAACATGTTGCAACTATCGACCATCACGATTGATTTTTGAGATTTTTAGGATAATCAGGGTGCTCCGAAAGATCCCAACCCAGATTTTGGCAGCAGTCGCAGTCGGTAGTCGGTCATGATTCAATCCGTAGCAGCCGTGTTCACTGGTCATTCACCAGGCCTGTTGGCAGCCTTGGCACAGTTTTTGATCATCAGGCGACGACCTGGCTGTACGGATGGCTGTACCTGGCTTCTCTCTGATTCGGGGTGAAAAACATGGTGCAACACAAGGATTTTTGAATTCGGGGTGTTGGCATTTGCCTCCGATATGAAAAAAAATCCTTTTGGCCCATGTCAGATTGGCAGGAAAATCTCTTTGGACCCAGAGAAGCAGGCTTTTTGTGGGGGGAGTGGTAAGGAGCAGATATCATGGCAGAAGTCCTGCAAGAAATGCTGTGGCGTTTAGTGGATGTGACTGGCGTTTGGACTGATTGAATTAGCAGATCAACAGGCAGACAAGACACCCTTTTCGTAGTTTTTCTAGGTGACTGGAAGATAGAATTGGAATGAATTGGACATATACCACACACACAGCGAAGTCTCTCACAAACAGAATGCAAGATCTAGAAGTGTTCAGTCAGCTTCATGCTCACCCAGAAGAAACGCTCCACAGCTTCAGGGCCTTTCGACGTCTCTGACTTCTGGGGTTTCTTGAATTCAGCGGAAGTGCGAGGATTTAGAAGCGATGGAATTGCATTTGTTTGGCTGCAGACGTCTCCAAAGACCCAAGAACAGGGTTTCTTTGGGGTGTGAAAATTGTGAAGATTGTGAACTGAGTACCGAAGTAGCTGGTGTGGTGTACTGTGTGTACTGTGGTTCTCTGTTGAATTGCCGGTTTTGAGAAAGATCACCCACGAAAATGGTCGACGGGAAGGAGTGGTTTGATCCAACTGAGGAAGCGCCAGAGAAGCTTGTCCCAGAGATCTATGCCAAGTGACTTGCCTCCGATCAATGTCAATTTAACTGTGTACAGTTTGAGTATGTTAAATTTCACGCTCCTGATCTTTTTTTTTGTATGCAGAGTGCTTGGTAAATCTTTGATTTTTCTTGATCACCCCATTGGGCCCATGGATTCCAGAACCGTGTCATAGCTGCAACAGGATCATGGATGGAGCCATCCAGTTTTTGAAGGCAGGGATTGAGAGATTTGATAGGGTGATAATGGTGATAGCTGCGAAGAAAGAGGCTGAAGGAAAGGGTACTGTAAAGTGGGTAAAAGGCTTTTGTGGCGGCTCCCATTTTCTTTGAGAATCTTGATACAGGTCCGATGTGTCTAACTGTTACACCTGATTTTTCCTGAGTGATTTTTCGCGATGCTGCCCTTGTCAAAGTTTCAAGGCCTGCTTTCTGCAACACATCGGTGTTGCAGCGGGTTCCAAGATGTGTGATTTGGCTTTACCCTCTGGTAAACTAACATAGCTATGGAAGCCATGGCCCATAGAAATAGATGGTTTACCTATTAAAGATGGTGATTTTCTATAGCTATGTTAAATTACCAGAGGGTACTTTGGCTTTACCGCACTGGTGCCTCAATCTGCAGATGCTTCATGTTTCATCATGTTTCTGGATCCGCCAGGTGGAATATGCCATTTGCACCTTGTTCTGCCTTGCCTTCTCGCTTGTCATATACTTCTTGGTGTCCGGGCCCTAAATAAAGGTCCAAGATGTCCATACGCAGGGGACATGAGCATTATGAGCATCATGATTCATAGGGGAAACATGGGGAAACAGTGAAATTTTCTCTACCATCCTCTGATGTTCTACCTGTTCTGCCAGAATCTGCCAGAAGGCGATCGAAAAAACGCCACCGGACTCTGGTGTCTGAGTCACTGAGGTCCTGGGGAACACACAGCTCAACGCAGGGCGGGCTCACTGCTGGTGCTTTCTTGACAGGCGCGGTGAACTCCGGGGGATCTTGGGTGGATCTTGTGCTGTGGGGGCTGTGGCCACGGGGATGAAACTGGGCGCTGCAAGGTGCCTTCACTTCCATGTTGTGTGGTTTCCTCGGCATGATGGTTGCTACCTACTCCAATGCGCGAACCACTTTGGCATGTGCCAAGAAGGCTGTGGGCAATCGGAACGATGCTCTTCTCGAGAAAAACACATATTTTATAAACATCAGAAGCTTTTCGTGATGCATGTGCTACAGAAAGTGGTTCTGAGATGCTCTGAGTCCTGGACTTTTTTTTTCTGTCGCCAGATGCATCCAAAAGATTCTCAATTGCTGGAGGGGTTCAACAGTACTGTGCTGCAAATCCAGAGCGAAGCGCCAGGGCTATACTGAGGGCTTCAACACCGCTTTCCGCGGAGGTAGTGTCATGGGCTACGCCTTGTGCTCTTTGGGTGTGCTCGTGCTCTGGATTTTGCTGACCGTCTACCGCAAGGCGCGCTCTGGGTGGCAGAAAAACGATCCGATCGAGGCTGCAGTAGCGGTTCTCTAAATCGCTCCATTTCATCACAGCAGACTGAAAGCATTGTACAGCAGTATATCCGGATTTTTTTCTTATATCAGTATCTATAGTATCTCCCATTTTTTTCCATGACCTGATCTAATATCAGGAAAATTTGATATCCAATTTTTATATCCAATTTTTCTTTACTCTCAGTTTATATTACAGTATCTGTACTGATCACGTCTCCCTGATCTCCAGATACCCTCTGGTAAACAAACATAGCTATGGAAAATCACCATTTTCAATGGGTAAATCCACTATTTCTATGGTCATTTTCAATAGCCAACTGTTAGTCATTACCAGGCCGGGTATCACCGGTGCAGCCTCCAGGTCTACCCAGAAGCAAATGACTGGGAGATGCTTTTCGATTGCGCTGCTGGTTATGGTCTTGGCGGCAGCACAGTGGCCATGTTCGGTCGTGTGGGTGGTGGCATCTACACGAAGGCAGCAGATGCCTTAGATCGTTGCAGTCGATTGTTCCAAAAAGCATTGTATAATTATTGATTCATATTGAAATATAGTAATATAATGCATTATAATTATGTAATATATGGTATATTTAGTATATTCTATGAATATTCCTCAATTGACTTGAAATCTATTTCTTTCATTGGAGCAAGAGAACATGAAACAGCAGAGGCTTGGCTATTTGTGTCATTTGCTGTGACCTGCATGGCTCAAGCGATCGCTCACAACTGAGGCTGATGTGGGTGCTGACCTTTGCGGCAAGGTGCTGCGGTGGAATTCATTGTTTTGATTCGACAAAAGAGGTTCCATTTGTGTATACATATACAGAATACATATACATACAGACACACAGACATACAGACATACAGTCATACAGACATAGATAGTAGATAGATAGATAGATAGATAGAGATATCGATAGAGAATTAGATAGAGATATAGATAGAGATATCGATAGAGATATAGATAGAGACATAGATAGAGATATAGATAGAGATATAGATAGAGATATCGATAGAGATATAGATAGATATACAGATAGAGATATCGATAGAGATATAGATAGAGATATAGATAGAGATACAGATAGAGATATCGATAGAGATATAGATAGAGATATAGATAGAGATATAGATAGAGATATAGATAGAGATATAGATAGAGATATAGATAGAGATAGAGATATAGATAGAGATAGATAGAGATAGATAGATAGAGATAGATAGAGATAGATAGAGATAGATATAGATAGATAGAGATAGATATAGATAGATAGAGATACAGATAGGGAGAGATAGATACAGATAGATACAGATAGATACAGATAGATACAGATAGATACAGATAGATACAGATAGATACAGATAGATACAGATACTGTAGATACAGATAGATACAGATAGATACAGATACTGTAGATACAGATAGATGCAGATAGATGCAGATAGATGCAGATAGATGCAGGTAGATGCAGGTAGATGCAGATAGATACAGATAGATACAGATAGATACAGATAGATACAGATAGATACAGGTAGATACAGATAGATACAGATAGATACAGATAGATACAGATAGGTACAGATAGATACAGCTAGATACAGCTAGATCCAGATAGATACAGGTAGATACAGATAGATACAGATAGATACAGATAGATACAGATAGGTACAGATAGATACAGCTAGATACAGCTAGATCCAGATAGATACAGCTAGATACAGCTAGATCCAGATAGATCCATAGATCCATCCATCCATCCATACTACATACGTACATACCTACATACCTACCTACCTACATACCTACATACCTACATGCATGCATGCATGCATCCATCCATCCATCATACGTACATCCATCATACGTACATCCATTATACGTACATCCATCATACGTACATCCATCATACGTACATCCATCATACGTACATCCATCCACACATACATCCATACATGCATACATGCAACCATGCATACATGCATACATGCATCCATGCATCCATGCATCCTTGCATCCGTGCATCCGTGCATCCATGCATCCATGCATCCATGCATCCATGCATCCATGCATACATGCATCCATGCATCCATGCATCCATGCATCCATGCATCCATCCATCCATGCATACATGCATACATGCATACATGCATCCATGCATCCATGCATCCATGCATCCATGCATCCATGCAGCACCCATGCATCCATGCAGCACCCATGCATCCATGCATCCATGCAATCATGAATCCATGCATCCATGCATGCATGCATCCATGCATCCATGCATCCATGCATTCATGCATCCATGCATCCATGCATCCATCCATCATACATGCATACATACCTACATACATGCATGCATACATGCATGCATGCATGCATCCATGCATCCATGCATCCATGCATCCATGCATCCATGCATCCATGCAACCATGCATACATGCATCCATGCATACATGCATCCATGCATCCATGCATCCATGCATCCATGCAACCATGCATACATGCATCCATGCATCCATGCATCCATGCATCCATGCATCCATGCAACCATGCATACATGCATCCATGCATCCATGCATCCATGCATCCGTGCATCTGTGCACCCATGCATCCATGCATCCATGCATCCGTGCATCCATGCGTCCATGCATCCATGCATCCATGCATACATCCATCCATGCATCCATGCATCCATCCATCCATCCATGCATCCATGCATCCATGCAACCATGCATCCATGCAACCATGCATCCATGCATCCATGCATCCATGCATCCATGCATCCGTGCATCCATGCATCCATGCATCCATGCATCCATGCATCCATGCAACCATGCATACATGCATACATGCATCCATGCATCCATGCATCCATGCATCCATGCATCCGTGCATACATGCATCCATGCATCCATGCAACCATGCATCCATGCATCCATGCATCCGTGCATCCGTGCATCCATGCATCCATGCATCCATGCATCCATGCATACATGCATACATGCATCCATGCATCCATGCATCCATGCATCCATGCATCCATCCATCCATGCATACATGCATACATGCATACATGTATCCATGCATCCATGCATCCATGCAGCATCCATGCAGCACCCATGCATCCATGCATCCATGCATCCATGCATCCATGCATCCATGCATTCATGCATCCATGCATCCATGCATGCATGCATACATACATACCTACATACCTACATACTTACATACATACATGCCTGCATGCATACATCCATCCATCATACATGCATACATACCTACATGCATGCATGCATGCATACATGCATACATGCATCCATGCATCCATGCATCCATGCATCCATCCATCCATCCATCCATGCATACATGTATACATGCATACATGCATCCATGCATCCATGCATCCATGCAACCATGCATCCATGCATCCATGCATCCATGCATCCATGCATCCATGCATCCATGCAACCATGCATACATGCATCCATGCATCCATGCATCCATGCATCCATGCATCCATGCAACCATGCATACATGCATCCATGCATCCATGCATCCATGCATCCGTGCATCCGTGCATACATGCATACATGCACCCATGCATCCATGCATACATGCATCCACGCATCCATGCATCCATGCATACATGCATCCATGCATCCATGCATCCATGCATCCATGCATCCGTGCATCCGTGCGTTACATGCATACATGCACACATGCATCCATGCATCCATGCATCCATGCATCCATGCATCCATGCACACATGCATCCGTGCATTACATGCATCCATGCACACATGCATACATGCATCCATGCATCCGTGCATACATGCATACATGCATCCATGCATCCATGCCTCCGTGCATCCGTGCATTACATGCATCCATGCACACATGCATCCATGCATCCATGCATACATGCATCCATGCATCCGTGCATCCGTGCATTACATGCATCCATGCATACATGCATCCATGCATCCATGCATCCATGCATCCGTGCATACATGCATCCGTGCATACATGCATCCATGCATCCATGCATCCATGCAACCTTGCATACATGCATCCATGCATCCATGCATCCATGCATCCGTGCATACATGCATCCATGCATCCATGCAACCATGCATACATGCATCCATGCATCCATGCATCCGTGCATACATGCATCCATGCATCCATGCATCCATGCATACATGCAACCATGCATCCATGCATCCATGCATCCATCCATCCATGCATGCATCCATACATACATACCTACATACATATATTATATGTGTTTGTGTTTGTATGCAATAGGTTGTTTCGTTGTTAGCTGATCTGCGTTCAGAGGTCGTGCCATGGTGAGGTCGTTGCTGGCTTGGATGAGGATGATCCCAACAACCCAGCGACCATCGCTGACAACGTGCCATGGCAATCCATGGCATGGATTTTTGTGAAGCCTTCGCTGATTTTTTTAATAAAACCATGACAATCGATTGCAATGAAAAATGTCCATCAAAGATATTCAGGTGTCACGTTTATGGAGAAAAATTAGTGCCCGTTTTTGAGACGTATTTTAGGGGATTTTAAGTGATTCTTTCTGATTTGCGAAAAAAACAATCAGGTGGGTGACAACGTGGGTGACATTGCTGGTATGGGTGCAGACTTGTTTGGCTCCTTCGCAGAGAGCACCTGTGCTGCGTTGGTCATCGCTGCTGCGGCCGTGGAGCACTCCAACAACACACTGTCTGCTGCTGGCTGGGACGAAGCTTGACGACTTTAAAGGGAGTCGATGTAAAGGTCCATGTAGGTTAGCTACATAATTATACAATATTACACAATATATATATAACTCATAGAACTAGATATATCATTGATCCATTTATTAAATTTATTATAAAGACCGGTGTTACATGAGACTCCGCATGTCTCCGCGAAAGTTTTTCTTCTGAGTTCGCGAACGTTTTTTTTTTTTTTTTTCGAAAGATTTGGCGACAGTTTTATTTTAATGAGGTGGTTTATCATATTGTTTTTATTCGGGAAGTGAGAACCTTCTGAACTGTGAATGGCAGGGAGACAGTAGACCCATGAATGTATAGAGAATTACGGTAAGATGGCGTACACAAAACGATGCATTTATGCCATCCAAGAGGCGTTCATTCCCTCACTGTGTCCTGTTGCTTATGATGGCATTCTAGGAAGCCCCCCCCCTTCTGTGTGCCATCATAAGTAAAGACACCAAAACTATCTAAAACTATCTAAAACCATCCAAAACTAGTGCCGCTATTCCCCGCATCAGTTGAAAGCGGGGTGTGCCATCTTAGTGTGACTCTCCATATGCAAGAAGTATGCACTTGTCTTGGATTGGAAAAATTCCATGTATGTTTTGGGCACCTTTGCTGCGTCAAGGGAGCCTGGAAACAACGAAACCCTTCGATGTTTTTCGGGTGGAACTGTCCCAACATGGCCTTGTATTTGCCCTTGGCCCCCAGATCAGTCACATAGTTGCCGCTAAAAAACGCAGTTTTTTCAGTGTGTCTCAGCAGCACAATAATAGTGGATAATAAAAAACTGGATAAGCATAACTAGCATAACCTCTTAAAAGAAGAACGAGGAGTCGAGGAGTCTTTCGCGCAAAAGCACCGAGTTTTTATCCGCGTAGGGTGGATGTACTGCGCCACCCTTTGACATAATTTGACCCACACCACTCGTGCCATCGTGACATATCGTGACCATCCGATACAATCCGTGAAGTCACCTGAAATCACTATCTTCCAAGGCGATGCTGAAAAAACCCGGCTTTTTTCTGGCTGTAAACCAGACAATGGGATACAGTTGCAATAGGAAACAGAATGACAGAATATGATATAATATGATAGAAGAGGGACGAGCTCGAACATCTGTGGCTGGAGGCGATGCTCTTCCCCGTGTCCATCTCTGCTGCCGGTATCGTTATTTGGCTTCAATATCGCAGTCGGAGAATGAGAAACATTTTATGATTTTCATGAAATGTTTAGCTGTTTAGCTGGTTCCTTTCTGATTTTGGTCCCTTTTGGTTTTGTTGTTTTTCAGCTTTGGACTGAACCAAACTGCACCGTGGCAAACTTGCAAACTGCACATTCAGGTGATTTGCATCCTTTGCGGATTCGTTGCGACAAATGTGGCTCCCGTGAAGGCAAGACATAAAAAAATGACCGAGAAACCATGAGAAATTTTCAGAAAATATGTCGTATATGTCAAAGCATTTGTCAAAGTACCCTCTGGTAAACGTTTACGTAACTATGGAAAATCACCCTGCTATTAATGGGTAAATCCACTATTTCGACTGGGCCATTTTCTATGTCGCAAACTGTAAACGTTTCCCAGGCCGGGTATGTCAAAGTCAGTTTTTCAGAGATTTGCTCCTCAGGTGGAGGCCGACATCGAACGTGTCTTGAAGGTCCAGATGGTCCTGACAGCCCTTCTCATGTTGCCAGTGATCTACTATTTGGCAGTGCCTTGATTGTGGCATGAAAAAAGCCAATCTGGTGGTGACTGGAACATGAATGGATGACATGACTTTCCAGAAACAGTTGGGAATGGAATGTCATCATCCCAATTGACGAACTCACTCCATCATTTTTCAGAGGGGTAGGTTGAAACCACCAACCAGCAAAATTCTCACGGTTTTGTTTAGCAGTTTGGAGACTTCCTAAAGTCCTACAGTCCTACAGGTCCTGCTGCTGCCGGAGCACTTCCGTTTGGAAGGTGTGCGCCTCACCGAAGATGGCAGCCAGGCAAAGATCCACGGCACTCCTTTCAAGGCGTGGGTTCGTTTCGCAGATTTGGCACGTCTCATGATGCCCATGAGCACTATCACTAAGATCTCTAAGTCAGTATATACATTAATATGTATGTGTATATATATATATACATACATATGTAATGTAATGTAATGTAATGTAATGTAATGTAATGTAATGTAATGTAATGTAATGTAATGTAATGTAATTAATGTGATATCGATAATATCCAGTTCATTCCAGTTGTTACAATTACTATCTACATTCGAGGGAAGATTACCCAAGTTTCTTGAAAACTCATCAGGTGTCAAGGGATGGACATCGTAGGCCATGCCAGGCATTCATTTGCGCCACGATGGGGTGCGTTGGTGGACTCATCATCGGTCTGGTGACAGAGCATCTTTTTTCTGCACTGAGGAAAATGTGAGTCTGTGAGTTTTCAGATTACCCTCTGGTAATTTAACATAACTATGGAAAATCACCATTTATAGTGGATTTTCCCATGATTTTCCATAGTTATGTCAGTTTACCAGAGGGTAGATGAACAATGATGAACACACATTAATAATCATGAAGTCACTTGTTGGATTTTTGCGATTGCTTGTTCTCCATGTTTATTCTTCATGACGACATGACTTTGACCTGCTGGCATGGTTTTTTGGTTGCGATGTTTTTTTTTTGTTTCGCTCAGGTACTTCACTTCTCACTCTTTCATCCCCACTCGTGAGTTGGCCTCTGCCTGCAAGTTTGGCACGGCCGTCAACATCATCCAGGGTCCCGTGGCTGCCCATATTTTTCAAGATGTTGACCTTGGATGTCTGGCAGTAATGACTTTGGTTATGGAAGTCATGGTGCGAGTTGAACACCTGAGTTCTGCTGGTGAGGTCTTGCATTGGGCTACAAGAGCTGCATCATCCCAGTCTTCGTGCTTTCCTCCGCCATTTTTGTGTCCTTCCAGCTTTGCGATCTGCAACTTGACTGCGTGGAAGGGTGTGGAACTCTGGGAGTGCAGGATGAATCACATGGTTTGTCAATTGCTTCTTTTGGATAGTTCCAAACAACATGAATGTCCGCAGCTTGAGTTGTGCGGAGCCATGCGGAGCCACTGCCTGGGTTTTACTTCTTCTGAACTGACTCATGGGGACAGTCAACAACGACAGCAACAACAAAAATCCCAAAGACGACGACAACGACGCTGATGACAACGACAAAGACGAAGACCACAGCGACAACAACAACGACAACAGCAGCAGCAACAACAACAACAGCAACAACAACAACAACAGCAACAACAACAGCAGCAGCAGCAACAACAACAACAGCAGCAGCAGCAACAGCAGCAACAACAGTGACAAGAACGTCAATGGCAGGGACAACAGAGTCGCCCCAATTGGAAGCCCCAATGTTCAGCATGGCATCAGTGGTGATGGCGACGGGTCATCCAGGGGGTCGGGGTCCAACTTTTTTTTGGTGCCAGCTCTGTGCAAGAAATGCACTGTGCTATCACTTTGTGAAACGTTTTTTTGCCATCAAACTTCATTGTTAATACGTCATAAGTATTCATCAGTCATAATTATAAATGTATTAGTTTTTTTTGTGCATCATTATTCTGGGTTACGTGTTTTGACAGGCAGTGCGCCGCCAGGGCAGGTATGTATGATTATGTATGTCAGTGCCTGATAGAAATCAATAGAATAATTGAGAATAATTGAGAATAATTGAGAATCATTGAGAATAATTGAGAATAATTGAGAATAATTGAGAATAATTAATAGTCATTAATCATCCATAGATACCCGTACGTAGTGTTCTTCCAATGTTTGTCATGCCTTTTCCAAAACATTGCTACTGTCTGTGCCACGCAAGGTACGGTATTGCCCTGGCAGCTCTTGGCATGCTGGCAACTCTGAGTTGCGGTTTGACCATCGATGGCTTCGGCCCAATCAGCGACAACGCTGGCGGCATTGCGGAAACTTGTTTCAATATGCTTCGAGGCGCAATGTCGATATTTGTAAAGAGACTATATTCTGGCCATAATGGTATTGAAATGTATTGAAATGATGCAGAATGAATTCGATCATCACAATTGCTGATTTCGGGGAGGTAGCGGCCACTGCGGCCACTGCTGAGGAGATGGCCCTTTTCAACCCAGAGGTGCGTCGTCGCACTGATGCTCTTGACGCTGCGGGCAACACGACTGCCGCCATTGGCAAGGCATGTGATCCACTGTGATTCCAGTCACCTTGCCAGACGGAAATCTCAGAGATACTCGTACAGTATAGATCAGTATAGTATCTGATTGCTGGTTTGGAACATGAATGGATGACATGACTTTCCAGAAACAGTTGGGAATGTCATAATCCCAACTGATCCCAACTGACGAACTCACTCCATCATTTTTCAGTGGGGTAGATTGAAACCACCAACCAGTATATATATATAATAATATATATATATATATTAACCATCATTAATCATATAATAACCATTTTCATAGTAACCATCATATAGTAACAGTATATAATTCCATGCGGCAGCCGTTTCTTTTACGTATTTTTTAACGAACGTTTCCACACCTTCTCCAGTGGAAACAACAGGGATTCGCCATTGGCTCCGCTGCATTGGTGTCCTTGGCGTTGTACGGGGCCTTTGTCATCCGCCTTCGTGTGAAGACTGGCGTGCCTTGACGCCAAAGGCCAAAGGGACTCCCGCTGAATTCGAAGTTCATGACACTATCAAAGTATGATTTATGAAGTATAACATATATACATATATATACACATTATATATAATATATATATATATATATTATTATATATATATGTATATTATTATATTATATATATGGTGTGTCATATTCATCAAAGAGTTTAAAAAACAATTCAGCTGTCAAACTCCTGAGGTGAACATCTTGGAGCCAACCACCTTTGTGCTTCACTCAGTCGTCGTTTCGTGTCGTCGTCGTTTCGTTTCGTGTCGTCGGAGATGGCCACGGCAACGAGGCCTTCCTCATCATCGGCTGCATGATCCCTTACTGGTTTGCCGCCCTGACGATGAAGTCTGTTGGAAAGGCTGAAAGATCTGAAAAGATCTGAAAAGATCTGAAAGTGGAAAAAATTGACCAAATTCACAGATATTCCCAATCGATTGATTGAACTTTGTTCGAGAAATCATTCTACGTAAGAAACGCATGGCTGTTATGGAGACGAAAAAGTGATATACTGTGATACATTGTGGTTATGATGACGACGATGATGGTAATATGATGATGATTATTAGATGATTAGATGATGATTATTAGATTAGATGATTATTAGATGATTATTAGATGATTATTAGATGATTATTAGATGATTATTAGATGATTATTAGATTAGATGATTATTAGATGATTATTAGATTAGATGATTGTTAGATGATTATTAGATTAGATGATTGTTAGATGATTATTAGATGATTATTAGATGATTATTAGATGATTATTAGATGATTATTAGATGATTATTACATGATCACCACGATGACCACGATGACGATGATAACGATGACGAAGAGGATGATCGACGATGACAATGACGATGACGATGATGACAATCATTATTATATATTATTTTTTTAAACATGTTATCAATATGTTTATTATTATTATTGTTATTATATGATTATATATCATTATAATTATCATCAATACCTATCATATGTTCCATTTTATTATTATATCTTACATATACATAGATGACATGTTATGATACAACATACATCATATTATGTTATGATTGCCGCCTGTCCAGGCCTTTTGTAAATCTGGAGTGTGCCAGTGCGCCAGGCAGCCGGTGAAATGGTCGCCGAAGTGAAGAGGTGGCTGAATCCTGTTCCAACCATGCTGGACATCAAATAAGACATGCCCATGATTTATACATAACCGGATTCATTGTATGGGAGATCCAAGTCGGCTTGCCTTGAAAGCAACGTTTTTCGTTGCCTCCTTTTAGCTTACAGCGTCTGTTGTCGCAGTGTCTTTTTTTCGTTTCCCTTAAAACGGTTGAGGAACCACTGCTCAGCTGTCCCATGGCTGATCCAGATCGAGTGCAGGCAATTTAGCAAAGTGGACTCCAAGGGCAAGACGTTGTTGACGGGCAGCACTGAGCTGAAACCCGACAGCAAAACGTGCATCCAAATCAGTACTCAGGCGTGCCGTGTAGTGTCGGGTCCCATGATGTCCGCCCCACGCAGACTGTCCAGGTCTATCAACGTCTATTTTTTGATTGCTACATATTTTTCTTGCTCTGACATTGAACACAGCGATTTGGCGGATTGTTGATCATTGTTCGAGAACTTGTGCGTATCCATATGTGTTCAGATGTAAAAAGGACATTTGCTTGGTAGAGTTTGATCTGTTTGGCTGTTGCTATTCCAGCTGCGTAACGAAGTTCGACTGTACAGGGGCAAAGCATGGCAAAGCTCTTCTGGTAGGCCTCCATTCGAGAGATGGTGGCGCCAGCGTGCCTAGCAAGGAGCTGAGTCACCAAAGTACCAATGACTCTGCAGCCATTTGCAGCCTATTTCGTTTATTCAGAGCTTTCATTTCACTTTCATTTCGCTTTCATTTCGCTTTCATATGTATATTATATATATATAGATGTACAGCTTTCCTTGGCGGATACTGCGTGCAACCATAGCACCATTGCACTCGTCTAAAAGCTTGACCGCCTAAGCGTGACAGCTGTGAGGTGATTTTGTCTCCTTTGGCGGCAGGGACTTTCTTTGGCGTCCAGGCCGTTTTCGGTTTGTTGACGGGTTCCTTGGGCTCCTCCGTGCAGCTGGCCATCTCCATGTCTAACTCCGGCGGTGCATGGGACAATTGCACCTCGGACACACGGAGTCAAGACATCCTGGAGAGAAGATCATCAGAAGACAAGCAGGTTTCAGACCTTTTCCAGGAAGCAAAGAAGTAAAAGAAGTAAAAGAAGTAAAAGAAACGGAACAACTTGAAGAGCGAGAGGCAGAACAAGTGCGAAAAATTCAAGAGACGTGGAAGCACTGAAAGAAAACGGGATTCTTCATCATACTATATTCATCTATATCCTTGTACAGGATGTACCGGTTTCCAACCAGGTCACGCAGACGCAATCACAAGGCATTTTTTCTTTGATCGCAGCTTAGGCAAGAAGTACATCAAGAATGGTTTCTCTGAGGATGTTGAGTCACTGGGCAAAATCAAGAGCCTGTGGTAACTGTGGTAACTGTGGTAACTGAGAATATCTTGTATGCGATACAGAGCATGAGATGGAGTTTCCGTGTGTTGAATGGCATAAAGATTCACGCAGCGCTATGTCGCTATGTCGTCCGATGTGGGGCAGCCTCTGCGGACGGGCAACCGGACACAGGACACAGGAAATGCTTTGCCAGTGACTGCCATGTTTGCCAGGCTGCGATACACCAAGAACCCTCAGACAGAAGAGGAGAAGAAGGCTGCACCAAAGGCACAGACAGAGTGGACTTCCGTGGACAGAGGACTTCAGTGGGAGAGTCGAAACCTGTCGAAACCTGTCGAAACCTGTCGAAACGGGCGTCGTTCGACTGACGAAATTGCAAGGCCAAGGAGGCGCACGACGCCGCAGTGCAGGGAGACACTGTGGGTGACCCCTTCAAGGACGGTGATACACACGCGTTGTTGCGTTGTCATCCAGTCCATCCAGTCCATCCAGTCCATCCAGTCCATCCAGTCCATCCAGTCCCCGGTGAACGTCCCCATGCGGTGAACGGACAACTTTCGTCAGGACACCTCTGGCCCTGCCCTGAACATTGTTATGAAGCTTCAGGCCGTAGTCGAAAGCATGAACCCAGTGAAAACATGTGAAAACAACAAAACAGCTAGTTCTAATCAGATGGAATCAGATCGAAATGGATGAAAGTAGTGCGTTTCGATGGACTTTTGTGATTTGTTCAACCTGGATTGCAAGGCCATTGTGTCTTTGGTTTTCGCTGCCTACTTTGCAGCAATCAACCGCGGGCACGGACTGATCTTTGTGCAGTAGGGTGAGTTGATCCTCATAGGTGCGGCCAATGTCAGTAGGCCCGTGCGGCCTTTTTTCTCCAAGGCCCTTGGCCTTGCAAAGCCCGAGTCGGGAGTTGCTTCATACAGAACTGGGTGTTTTCCGAGGGCCTTGGAATGAAGATAGCTCTCAACAGTTCTCAACGGGTCAATCAAAGGTTATATGGGAACATGAACCGAATTCCCCAGTGAACAGTAGAAAACATATGAAAACATAAGATCACCTCGGTCTCAGCTTGACACAGGCTATAATTTGAGCCCTGCTGCAGACCTAGTTCTTTCAAGCAATCCGCATGGCAATACAAAAAGACACAAGTGGGAGCATATTAGATAAAGATCAAAGAAAACCTATAGCCTATAGCCTTTTTTGCACTTTCTGAAGAATGAGCTGGGTCTGGTCGCACCAAAACTATCATAAACTATCCAAAATTGACCAAGTTTTCCAAGACAGATTTTTCGTGTGCCAGTGCGATCGCTAAAGGACCAGGACGGCACGGCTCCATACTCTCTTGAACCCAGTCCGGTGGTTGGCCGGAGCTGGTAGGTCTGGGGCAATCGAGTCCTCAGGTTGTCAGTGATCAGAACACAGAGAATCTTTGAGACTTTGAGATGATGAACTACAGGTCACCATTCAGACTATTCAGACAACCAGGAAACACGACATTGCAAAGTCTTCCCCAACAGAAAAGATATAGAATTGCAAGTTTTCTCAGCCCTTTCAGTGAGCTTGTTTTTCTTGGTGTGGCAGTTGGGATACCACAGAATTGTCGGAGGGCGCTTAAAACCTTCAAAACTGTGGTCCTGGAGCAAGAGGAATCTCTCTCCTTTGGCCCCAAGATTTGTGGAAAGTTGTCTGGACCCAACCAAAGCCTTCATGGAAGGACTGTCTTGATGCAGAGAGTCCTGAAGAGAATATCATCATTTTTGAGAAGCACAGCCGGTTTTTCAATTGTTCGCAATGAAATGACAATGATGCCAAACATTAAAAAAACATGTTCAGAATAATTCAGAACTTCTGATTGGAAAAGAAGAGTTGAAGGCTCTGACTTGGAGATTGACACGGTCAGAAACAGCTGATGGGCGTGACCGAAAATTGATTCACTACCGCGAAGAGCATGATGGTCATGATGCACACGGTGAGCAGAGAAAGCAACCGATCAAACCGATTGTAAGGATAGCAGATATGAGCAGATATGAACAGTATATGAGCAGATAGCAGGATAAGTTGCTCTAAGTTACTACTCGCAACTAGGTTGCATAGGGGGAATGCAGCTCCTGGAAGACGTGACAGCAATATCATGAGTGTCGTTACAAAAGCAGATTAGGCATGAATCAATGGCACAACGTGATCTTCTCAGCTCTCTAGCTCTGAGGTCTCTAAAGTATGATGGCATGAAGACAGCATTAAGATACCATTGGAATCCATTGGAGATATTGCAGAAGTGCAGTCTTTTGAGTCACTGATCAAGACTCTAGGTGACTTAAGATGCCTTTAGATGTCTTATGTCTAAAACATGTTTGACCTCCTGCAAGCGCTCGACATGTAGCCTTTTTGAAGCACATGAGCAGGTGAGGTGCGAGTATGCACAAAGCTGGACCCTTGCTGAGATACTTGCGATGCTATCTTTGCTATCAGAATCTTCAAACATTTTAAACAAAGGACAGCAAGCAATATATTACAATCACCATTTTCTTTGACGGAGGGCAACATTCTGCATCTCTGCATCTCTGCGTGTCCATTGGCATTTCGGATCAGATGATGTTTTTGTAGATCGGATCGTTTGATGCATTTCCGGGTTCGCTCCTAGCCGTCCTAGCCGTCCTAGCCTGGCCGTCCTAGCCTAGCAGGGCCTAGCCGCCTAGCCCATTATCATCCATTATCCCTGCCTTGACCGGGTCATGGGATGTTCATCGAGCAAAGCCGACATGCCTCCATTCAAGCCTACGAAGCCACAGCGATGTGATTCTGCACAATCTGCACATGGTTTCAACGTGTTCAATGTGGTCGCCTCAAGGGACGACCGCTTTGACCCTGACAAGCTTGAAGATCCAGTCTCCTCCTGGAATCTGAACTCCGTGCCTGAAGGATACCCGCGAGATAAGCTCTTGCCACCAGACCGCGAGCTGCACGAGAAGCACTTGAAAAGGCTCAATCGGTTTCTCAAAGATTTAGAGGACGCTCCCATCAAACTTGGAGAATCTCGCCGTTTTAGAGTGCGCAGTCCACATGTCCACCTCGCCCAGCTCAGAGCATCACAGAACATGCTCCATTTGAAGAGTTTTATCTTTATTTTATCTTTATAATTTATATTAATTTTGTAATCTTTAGATTTCTAGATTTTGCTCTTTGGATCAGCAGAGAATCGGCATGGTCACAGCTTCACAGAAAGCCCTAAAGGTGGTTTGACGAACAGGTTTTCAGACTCTGAAGAGCGCGCTGATCCATTGATATCCACTGCATCATCAAACAGACCATGTTTCTCACGACTTCATGTTGGAAAAGTTGCACGGCATGCCTCTCTTGGCAATAAAAACAGGGCTTTACCCCCGGAAAAAAAGATCTGATCATGATTTTTCATGGGACAAATCCACTATAAATAGCCATTTTCAATAGCTATTTTGACATAACCAGAGGGTATTTGTCTTGTAAACGCTCAAAAATTCCCGCCCACTGCACACATCGTCTGACGAACGGCATTTTTGCATGAGCGTCTCATGACATCTCATGACGGCAGTGTGATTTTGTGTGCGCGTAGAGAAAAGAAACGATATGAGCTATGGATCAATACTCATGGTTAATAACCATTAATAGGGGCTAGTCATCCAATGGTTCATAGGGATTTATAATAACCATTATTTTTGGATCCTTATTATGGATGGGATGACCATCAACCATATAGTGAGTATTGACCATGGCTCATATCAAATCACCGAACATGTTTTCTTCTCTGTATGTTTTGGGCCCACTGCTGTTTTGTGAGTGGCAGCATGTTTTTTTTCCTCTTCTCGGGGCAAGATTTGCCCCTTCAAAAAATGTTTGACTTCCAAGTTTCCATGACTGGCTCCTACAGCGACAACATCATGCAACATCTGTCTTCACAGGAAGCTGAAAAAAACTGCGAAAATTCTCTTCACTGTGAGTTTGTTGAGGAACGAGTCCAAGAAAAGCGAAGGATTCGAGAGGATGCAGCTGATGCAGCTGATGCAGCAGCTGCAGCTGATGCAGCCGACGCTGAGTGGGAAGGGATGCCCGAGATTAGCCTTTGATGCTTCGCGCATGGCGCAGCGGCGCATCGTGACCCGGACTCCACTCAGGCCCCCCTTTGGGGAAGGAATTGCCACTTACTAAGCTTGTGGAGGGACTGAAGATGTCAGAAATCTTCCAGTTATTGAATATGGGTATGGATCAATACCTATTATATAATACCATTTTTAGGGGAATGAACATCCATTTACCAGCTATTTTGATGTTCACCAGGGGTACCAGGGTTTTGACCCATACCCATGTCAGAAATCTTCCAGTTATTGAATATCATTGAACCACATCGAATCCATGCAACCATGGTTGTGGACCTTTGGCGGAGGAAACGATTTTCTTTGCTGATCGGAAGACAGTCGCTGATGAAGGCAGTTGCGGAAGAATCGTCGGCCATTTAATTTGCACACCGGTCGTGTCCGATATCGTTTGTTTCCGCTGAATTGTTTTTTTCGTAGTCGTGCAGGAATTTTCAGAAGAGTCATTTAAGATATCATTTGATGGGTTTTGGGTTTTGAACGGTTTGAGTCATTGACAGTCATTGTGTCTGAACTTAATCATTTCAGGGTTCCCTGCGTTGATTCTGTGAGAGTCTAAAGTTGTCCCGTTCTCAGGCATCCTGGCAGTCAATTGGTGAATGCTTCGGACCTGTACACTTTATGGAGACTTCATAGCTTTTCCATAGCTTTTCCCAGGTCTATGTTGTTTTTTTTGGGCATTCCATCAGTTGTGCCCTGTATTCTTACACTGATTGGTAAAGCCATTCAGTGTTTCGGTCCTTTTTATTGAATTTGGCTGGACGGCAGAGATCTAGCAGCTCCACTATCAACTTTGAATAACTTCGACCACGAACATTGACCACGAACATTGACCATTATGCACTCATATGAAGTCATTTGCATCTTCATTTGACATATCTTGAAATCATACATCATATAAACTCGTAGTATGTTTAACATGGTGATCTCCAGCCATGTTGCAGTTTTTTTGGTGTTTTCAAAATATCCCAGATCATGCCAAGTCCCTTAGCTGCCAGATTAAGCAACCTGTTTGAGTGTAGTTGAAGCTGTTTGCTGTTTCAGGAAGAATTCTTGCAGCGCGGAAAGAGAGTTTCCAACTTTTAGAAGGCCATTGAGACATACATGACATATCATGACATACTGCCACTGAATAAAGAGAAGTACAACCAAACATGTGCACGGTCAAAGTTCTACATCGGTTATAGACTTAAACGCACCCTGCCTTTCGAACAAATGCCCCTTTGAATGCTCTTGGGAACTCCGGCGAAGCTAGCTTGCTAGTTTTTGATAGCGTGCGTCGCAGTTAAAATGCCTTGTCTTGCGCAAACAAGAGACGCATGCCTAAATCTTTTCTTGCATCTTCGTGCTTCAAATGGTGAAGTCCAAATCAGAAGCCCTCTCTAGAAACATCTAGAAACTATGTGCCGGAGCATGCGATTTGGCTCCATCAGTTCTGAGATAACTTGAGCAGATTCGCCAGCTATCGTATTGCTCTTCCATGGGATGTTCCGCGAGCCAACCACAGCAACGCCCTATGGCAAGTTGCTGGTCAACACTGCTTTGATGCCGCCGTAGCAAAGAAGCAAATTGACAAAGTCGAGGAGGAGGCGATCGGGCAAAACACAGCTCCTTAGCAACTCTTCGCAGGCAGGACCTTGAAGCCTTGAAGGTTGCAGATGCTTTGGCCAGAATGAATGGTTTGAACGGTTTGAACCGTTACATTTTAGCATTGTTGCACCACCCTGCACTTGTTTTGCAACTGGTGAAAGGGAGAGTTGAAGTCATGGTTTAGTAACAAGACGTTTACATACATGTGCATCTTTGATGACACTTTATGATGCTCTTTCTAATGATGCTCACTTTTTGTTAATCTTCCATTCTGCTCTCCTTTCGTAGACTCAATCTTTTAAGCTACGATGACACCAAGTGTCGCCGGGCTGTCTTGTCTCTAAGTAAGACCAGGATTTTTTTGGCAGCACATTGTCGAAGCCGCTGGTACTACTTACATCTCGAAAATGCAGTGCAGATCGAGTTTGTGTGTATGTGTCCAGGCGACGAAATACATCTTCTTTCTTTATGTCAGATTTGGCATTTACAGAATGCTACAGCAGCACAAATCCATGTTTAATTGTCCAATTTTTCGACGGTCTGCTGTACACAAATGTTTGTGTACAGCAGACTGTCGAAAAATTGGACAATTTCCCGAGCCACTTTGGGGGGATGATACTGGAAAAAAGAGTAGGTTTGCTGATTTTTTTTTTTAAAGGAACATTTTGGGTCAGAAACTTAAGTTCTTTTCTCTCAGTAGTTTTTTTTTGACGCTCATGGGTGCTGTTGTGAGTGCAGGTTCAAGTTTCAGATATGAGCGTGCTATGTGAGACTTGAATGAAGATCAGGTAGCTGCAAGTGCATGAGTGTAGAAGCCAGCGAGGCCATTTCCGCAATGGGCTGTGCATCAAGCACGCCACCAAAAACTATGAAACCTTCGCCTGCATGTAACGCCAAGTACATGACAAGCATATGGGTATGGATCAATACCTATAGATACCATTTTTAGTGGGATGAACATCCATTTACCAGCTATTTTGGGGTTCACTAGGTACCAGGGTTTTGACCCATCCCCATATGAAGAAGCTGAAGAAATTCCGGGAATTGATGATATTGATGAATAATTCACAGTCTCCGGTGAACTTGGCTGAAGTTGACAGGAAGTTAGAAGCAGAAGTAGAAGTCAAACGTTTGTCAAACTGTCAAAATTGTGACTCTCCGGGAGGCTCTGCAGCAACTGTGGAGGTGGCTCTTTGAGATGCAATTCTCACGCATTCTCAGTGCAGCAGTGAGAAGCATCACCGCTGGCCCAATCCGTTTTTCCTCGCTTCGGGCAACTCTTTGTGCCGTCCAAAAAGCGATGTGTTCTCTGTGTCCATTCTGCATGTTAAGATTTTGAAGTCGCCAAAGGCAACAGACAATTTGATGATTTCGATGTGCCAAACAGATTGCTTTACTCGTGAAAAAAACGCGCCATTTGGAGGTTCACCCTTTTTGCCGGCAGCAATCTGAAAGCTGACATGACACTCAAAATACTCACGTGACATCTCTAGACTCTTTCTTTGAGCCACGTGGCCTACTATGACTTGGCCGGTCACAATGATGGCTTCCTAGGGTTGAATCTGAGAGGGTTTCACTGCACTCTGCAGAACCTGGTGCTCAGTGAAGGTCTCGCTGAACTGTTCGAATTCATGTCAAAGCACTACCAAGGTTTGTCAGGCTATATCCCACTTTGGGAAGCCTCATTTGCACTTTCTCATGGTGATTCAGCTTTTGTAAAGGGCACAATTTGCTGAAAAAAGTAAGCAAACCACTGACAACTCGCTTCCAAACAAATCCAAAGACATCCAAAAACAAATAGATTTTGGTAGCGTTACCAGCGCTCACGCTGTGCGAATCCATGCCCCATCCTTGCTCTGTTTTGGCTCGATCCGCTGATTGAATCAGATCTTGTTGCTGCAGGAAGCTAAGGCTATGGAAAATCACCATTTTTCATGGGAAAACTCACTATAAATCACCATTTTCAATAGCTATGTAAAATTACCATGAATGTTTGATTTGAGACCCAGCGAGCCTATTAGGACCTAGCCCAATATTGACCCAATATTGACTGGAAGATCTGGAAGACATGTTGTGAACGCAATAAAATAATCACAAAAACCAAACCATATTGAAACATTGCGCGGATGATATCGGAAAATCGCGGGCTTTCCCTTCGGAGTTTCAAGTGGTGGCAGTGCATCATGTGTGTTCTTTTTTCTTTAGGTTTAAGACTCAAACCGTTTGCAACCAACAAATGTACACCTTTGACTATGCCGTCTCCTGCCCCTGTGCCTGGGAAGTGTGGTGCCTAGTATTCTTGACATGTTGAATTTTCTGACTTCGTCAACGGTCAGTGTCAAACGCGGGGGGCAAGTCTTCATTTGGCTTTGGTTTTGAAGTCATCCTTGGTCATTTGCTTAGTCATTAGCAAGTTTTTCAGCAATGATGAAGCCAAGGATGATTCAATGTTGCTGGATGATATTATATAGTCAAAAGGTCTAATAATAATATCATCTAATGTCTAATTGCACATAGCCAAGGTTGCTGGATGTCTTCCTTTTTCCTGTTCCCAAACCGTGTGGTCCTCAGGGTGTGATGACTGCTGGAATCCAAGCCTTCCATCTAATGATATCCAATGTCTATGTGCATTTCATATGAGTAGTATATGTAGTACCCCGGCAAGCCAGAGGCGGAAGTTTCAGGAGGGACCTAGGCCTATCACGTGACATCTCTTGAACCAGGCCATCTCTTGGCACATTTCTTTCTCTCAACTCTGACGTCTCAGGATCTCTCAGGTAAGCAAAAAAGGCATCATCTCTTTCCCTTGACATCCCTTTGTCTCGGCACTACTCTACCCTCGGCACTACTCTTCTCTGCTCTTGGAAAAAATCTGCTCTTCTTAAACCATCTTAAACCCCCGTAACGCGGAAGTTTTTCTGCCAAACTTTCGAGAAAAGAAGACTTGTTTGCCCCAGCAACAATTCCTGTCTCAGCCGAACTGATTCTGGTGACTTCCCAATATTGTCCGATTTGACCCGGCTGAAGTGAGACCAGTTTCTAGGACCTACAGTTGCGAAAGCTATCCAGGTGCGGAAGTTATTTTTACCATCGCAGATTGAGACTGAGAAACAGGATGAAACAGGACGGTACAGTGTTCAAGGGTAGAAGTCCGCACGTTACATGGTGAAATATGGTGAACTTGTGACTTTCTTAGGGAATGTCCTTTGACATATTTTGACATGAAGTATGTGCTGAAAGGGTGTACGTCGTGTTCACCACCAGACGGAAACGCCTGCTTTTTGGACCTCAACGGAGCAGGCGAGTTGGTTTGGATTCCACGCAGAATACATCCAGGCAACTCGGCGCCATGTTGTGGGTGTCCGAGCGGGAAAAAACAGGGGCTTCTTTTCTGGAAATGGCTGAAATCGAGAAACTAACCATTTTTTTACCCGGCCTGGTTATGACTAACATAGCCATGGTATAGATGGCCCATAGAAATAGATGGTTTACCTATTAAAAATGGTGATTTCCCATGGCTATGTTAAATAACCAGATGGTAAATTGTTTCTGTTCATGGCAACTTGATCTGTTCAAAAGCAAAAACCAAAAGCGCTCAGATGCTGCCTCTGGATCACAAGCACCAGCCGCAGGATCGCAGGCCTGGGTATGCCGTTTCACATAAATTGCATCAGCCGTTTCACAAGTTGGACTCACTTAGACTAAGGCCACATTTTTTACCGAATTGCAATGAAATTACAATGGCAAAACCTGTTTTTTCTTTCACAAGTTAGTATAGTTAATGCAACTTCTATGGGGACTGGGCGCTGATTGCTTCCACTTTGTTTTGGCTGCAAGAATGCAGTCTTTGTGGTGCTTGTTCCTCACAAGTTCAGAAAACCTTCACATAAATAGACCAAATGACCAAAGAATCATCCAATCTCAACCTTTCAGCCATTCTGGCATCAGATGATTCCATGCCTGCTGAACCTGTAAGAGTGAAAGCCCCAGATCATTTGCTGCAACTTTTTTTTTGGTGCTTGTGGAAAGCCAAGCAAACGTGGTCAGCCGTAATCATTCACAATTTGCATCGCTTGTGCTTGAAGTCTCATTTTTGAGTTTGTACCCTCTGGTAATTTAACATAGCTATTGAAAATTGCCATTTATAGTGAGTTTTCCCATTAAGAATGGTGATTTTCCATAGTTTTTTGTATGTTTACCAGAGGGTATCTCCTTTGTTTCTCACGCTTTCTCCATGGCACGTTAAAACCTTCATCATGCGGCAACATGCTTCACAAAATTTTATGAAACTTTGCTAACTTGCTGTTGCACCTTTCACAGTTTCATGTCCTGCCTTCTACAGATATTTAAGATGAAATTTGATGATATTTACAAAGATTGGTTTACACCTAAACAAGAGCTTCTACATAACATGAGTAAAAAGATCATAAACGACATATTCAGATAATGATGCTCTATATATATATGTACATATATTATATATATATTATGCTCATGAAGTCTTCATGAAATGTTTTTTTTTTTTTTTCCCGGATCGTTGGAACATGTTGGAACTGGCCATAACTGGCCGAGGTCCTCGCGGTATCTCATCATCTACTTTCATAGCAACGCAGAGGCAGAGCGGTGTTGAAGCAGCGTTGATCAAAAGCACAAACTTCATGAATAGCATTCAATAAACGATAAACAAACATATTAATGATATAATTTGATAAATGGTGTTTACATATATGTTTTAAACGGTTCACAGTTGATCAACTTTGATAAATCATTCAGAAATGCAGCATGTATTCGCGTCAAATATGAATCACATGATATAAATCATTGATATTTTCATTGAAATAAAATGGCAGTGTGTCAAAACCTTGTACCCCTGGTGAACATCGAAATAGCTGGTAAATGGATGTTCATCCCCCTAAAAATGGTATTAATAGGTATTGACCCATACCCAAATAAGAGAAATCCACCTTTGATTCACCTGAAATTGCGGCCCAGGATCTGGGTCTTTGCCGTTGGTTCTGCCGATTCATGCACGAACAGTTTCAGGCTGTCCTGGCTGTCCTTGGCGCAGCTTTTGGATGACGACCTGCAATGATGGATTGATACAATGTGAGGCCCCCGTTCGATAGCTAAGTTGGTGAACATAACTCCCATAACTATGGTTTATGGTACTTATAACGAACTAGTTACTGGGGCGAATCTAAACCAACTTATAACTGGGGGCCTCACATTGTATGGATTAATATGGGATTGTTTGCTATAATTCTCCCCATGCTAAAGCGTCCAAAGATCATAAAGATCTGATTTCAGTCGAAAAATGCTGCAATGCCCAGGTTCACGTTCTTGCCGTGGAGTATCCTGGCTATGGTGTGGGGAGACCAAGAAAGTTGGACTTCACTGGCCATTTCCGAAGGCCTGAGTGAAGCAGTGAAGTCATTTCGAGCGTCATGGTTTCTCTGTGTAGTTCTCCTCGTGCGAACGAATCTTAAATGAGATACATGGGGTGAGCTAAGGGGAATCGAGTGGCAGCAGGTCAATACACATGTCAACACTTGCATCATGGTGTCAAGGTAGAGATAATATGGTAATGTTTTGGAATGTATTCGAATGTATGGGAATGTGGTACAGGGACACAGCATGGGTAGTGACCGGATAGTGACCCATAGCATAGTGATGCATAGTGGCCATAGAAGAATCCATGATTTCCTCAAATGTACTGCATTGCATCTCGAGGCCAGATTGAATTTGTGACAATACATTTAAAACAAGGCTGTGCGTTTTGCTTCTACTTGGCGCGTTTTCCTAGGTATGTGGTGGTCGGCCAACGCCAGAGGCACAAGGGAAATGGAATCCCATCTTTCAATCCTTTAAAAACAACAATTCCAAGAAATATCCAATCCAAACTCTATTCTTCAACTCTCTTGCAGGCCTCGGCGCAGTGGATCATCATGAACTTGTGTATGAATTTCTTATTTGTTTTTCATCTTTTGAGATGTTTGAAATGCGTTGACTGAATTTCTTCCGGATACCCCGGCGATCCAGAATATGCTGAGTGCTGCCTCGGAATCGCAGATGGGGCCAGGGTGTCATTGCCAATGCGCATGCCGCCCTTCAGTTTGTTAACAAGGCGCGAAAGAGTCGGGTTCAAGATTGGGTCAGCCCAACCAGGATCCTACCCACTACCCACAGTTCCGGCACAAGCACTGTCACATGCCAAACGTCGATCATTTGACACTGTCCTTCGGAATGAAGAACCTGCAAACAGGATATGGAATGGAAGATTCATTCTGGTTGACATCTTTGCCTTTTTTCTGTTTCAGACCATGAAGCTGCCCTTAGACCGAATCTTGGCCTGCTCCCTATCTCTTGCTACGATGAGCTAGCCTGGAACAGTCTCTGCAACAGTCTGTGTTCGTTTGTTTCCATTCTGTGAAGTGATATGCTTTATCGGATTAGCACTGTTTATACATACGTAACATATATGCATATAACTGCATATATATCATCATATGATATATCATAATATGATAAAAACTTTTTAAACATAATATGATCTAATACAAGATAAGACAATACAATATAATGATATATAATGTACTGTAGTGTCATATTCATATAATATATTCATGACTCTGGAGCCAAGGCCTTTGGTCGCAGCCTAGGGACTGGTCCAGCCGTTGATTTGGCATCGAGGCTTGTCGCGGCTTATTCACTTTATGCACTGCACAGGACATGATGAAAACTATGATGAAAACTATGAAATGTTATGACATGATATCTGGTTGGTGGTTTCAAAGATTTTTTTTTTCCATAATGTATGGGATAATCCTTCCAATTGACTAATATTTTTCAAGATGGTTGAAACCAGCAACCAGATATGAAATGCTATGAACAATACGAAAGGTACCGTGTCGACTGAACAATAGTCTTTGCGAATCGTCATTCATTTCGATGTCCTCTTAGCGACGTGCAATGATATACAAGACACCAAAAATCCAACATGATGCGCTGTATGTGACACAAAAAGTATGCCCTTTCCATGTGAAAATTGTGTAATGTTTCTGTTCATAGGATTTGCAGCCAGAAGATTGTACAGTGGTTCATTTAATTCATTTGGTGAGGCAGATCTTGAACAGATACGGTGAGGGATGCCAAGGTTCCATTGGAAACTGAAGAAGTCTTGTATTGGAAGGTCACCCGGTAGCTGAGCAAATGCTGAGCAGATCTGGACAAATGCTGATCTTTGCTATTGTTTTCAACACTCTTTTCAACCGTGTTTTCCCATGCGCTGGAACCAGATCTTTCCAGATCTTTCCAGATCTTTCCAGGTTTCACTTGGCCGGCTTGGTCCTTGTAACACCCTTCATGAGCGTCAAAGAGATCCTGAGAAGCCGAGTCAGGGCGTCTCAGAAGGATCTCAGAAGGATCTCAGGGATCTCGGATGGGCGACATCTGCTTACCCTCTGGTAAACGTTTACAGTTTGCGACATTGAAAATGTCCAGTCGAAATAGTGGATTTTCCCATTACCCTCTGGTAAATTAACATAGACCCTCAAAATAGCCTAGTTTTAATGGAAACTAATCTTCCAACCCCTATCTGCCAGGGTCTATGTTAATTTACCAGAGGGTAATAGCATGGTGGATCGATCTTCAGTTCGTTATGTTAGTCATTACCAGAGGGTTTTTCTAGTCTTGCTGCATATTTCTGCATTCATCGTTCTGAAAAATCTTATCCCTATCTATATATTATCTATTCATATCTATTCCATATGACTTTCTATATTAATCCTGAAAAAATATCTTACAATAATTCGTATTGATCCTTGTTGCCAGACATTTCCGGGCCCAGTTGGGGAGCCTTGCGGACCTGTTGACCGATGATTTTTTTCAGAACATTTGGGCGGTCGAAGAGGCTCTGCTGGGTGGGATGGCAGCCATGGCTATTCCTCATAAGATCTTGTGCCTGAAACAGACAGCTGTTCGCAACCTTTTGCAGCTTAGTCTGCTGTGAAAAAGTGTGTTGCGCTTGGTTTGGATCGAAACAAGGGACTCTCCTGTTGTTTCAAAGTGTAATGGATCACAAGAATTCACAAGATATTCTGGACCAAGTACCAACTCCTCATCTCTACAGTGAATCAGATCAGACGAAAAACCATATCCTTGGACCTCGACATAGCTCCACAGAATATCCTTTGGATTTTCGACAAAGGATGATTTTTGGAAGATGCTAGCGAAACAACCATCCATATCATCCATATCATCCATGCACTCCTTTTTTCATCGGTGATTTTCTGGTGATTTTCTAGTTCATAGAATTGGATGATGGGAAAATTTACAGGAAAGCCCCATATTTAATGGGAAAATCCATGGTTTCCGGTTAAGATTTTCCCTTAAACCAATCCATTGATCTAGTGATTCTACCCTCTGGTAAACTAACATAGCTATTGAAAATGGTCATTTATAGTGAGTTTTCCCATTAATAGCATGGTGATTTTCCAGTTCGCTATGTTAAATTACCAGAGGGTATCCATAGTCCACCAGAGGGTATTACCTGTAGATTTTCCCTTCAACCAATCCATTGATTCTGGTGATTTTGAGGTGAAATCACCAACTTTGATCATCCACGGCAAGTTGGACGAGGTCATTCCAGTGGAACATGGCGAAGTGCGGTTGCCCGAATGAATCCACGGCTTTCTTTGTTTCTGAATGTTGTTATGATATGTTATGATAATAATATTGATTATCTATCATATTTATCTATCATATTTAAGATGATATGTTATTTAATATTATGATAATTGATGATATTTGATTATCTATCATATTTGATGATATTCTGATATGTTATTTAATATTATATGATATGTAGTCAACATGAAATATATTTGATCATTGTCATGATCATTGTCATCATTGTCAATGACTATGATCGGATCGTGAAACATAAGCGTGACATATATCACGACATATGGGCCATGGGTTTGTTCCTGTTAGGAATTTGGAGGGTGTGATGTAGTTTACTTAGTTTACTTATGTTATCTGTTGAGTTTGCACTATCGGACCATGGTTTTTTTTGTTCCAAGATGCCGGCATCCGTCTCGAGCCATTCTGGCTCAGATAATGGGCCAAAGTGCCAGCGCACCGAACCAGTGGCATTCTTCCAAAGCTGCAGTGTACCCGAAATGGTAAACATACAAAAAACTATGGAAAGATCCACCATGTTCAATGGGAAAATTCACTATAAATCGACTGGGCCATGTGAAAATCATTCGCAAACTGTCTTCACGTTTACCAGAGGCTAGATCTTCTAACGGTTAAGCAACGGCCTTTTTTTCGGGCATCGCGTCTCGGTGAATTTTGCCCAGGTCAATGTGACTTGGCGATGTCGCCCTCGGATGAACTTTTGGAGCATGATTTTGTTTCGGGAATCCGCAGTGGTCCATTCCTAGAAGTCCACCATAGTATCCATAGTCCACCCCTCCTATGGTGAGAAGACTCACAAATGCAGAAAAATCACTCTAAGAGAATCGACAGGACTTGGAAGCAATCTGAAGCTTGTTTGAAGAAATCCAAGCTGAAAGTTCACCTAATAGTTGGCATTTTCTCAATGATCAGCATAGGCACGAAAAATTGTGCAAATTCCAATTGATCAACAATATCCTCTCGACTTAGCATCAATCCGTAGCCGCACATTGAGTTTTCTTTCATTCTATTTCATTCTCAGGGTGTGACAGCAAGACTGGCAAGACTCATTACCCTCTGGTAAACATACACAAAGCTATTGAAAATGGCCATAGAAATAGTGGATTTACCCATTAATAGCATGGTGACTTTCATTGATTTTCCATAGCTATGTAAACGTTTACCAGAGGGTAACATCCAGACACAGACACGCACACAAAAACGTAGGCATGCTGAGCTTCCACTGAGGCAAGTGCAAATTCCCTACTTGGCCAGTCGGCAAGAACTGCACGAGGCAGCTGTGATGTAGCAGCTCTACAGGGCAGGTCGTGCCCCCAACAGATCTAAGATGATCTATGGAAAAATATTAAATAGGTTTGCTTTGAGAATTGCATTCAAAGATATTAAAAGACACTGGTGTCAATACGATTTACCCTCTGGTAATTTAACATAGCTATTGAAAATGGCCATTTTTAATGGGAAAATCCACTATTAATGGTCATTTTCCATAGCTACGTTAAATTACCAGAGGGTAAACATGATTCATGTCTCGTATGGCATAGTTTGGGCCTTCTCTGCCAGCCTGAATTGTGAGTGTCGCTCGGCCATGGGAGTTTCTGGCTGTGCTCTACGCTGCATATTTTCAAACAACTTACAGCGTCACCAAACAGTGGAAGCACACACACACATACGGAATACCAAACCATATGGATGTGGGTCAAAATGGAAGACCATTAATGGGACCACAGATGTGAGTTTGTCTAGTGACTAGTATTAACCATCCAATTATTGGGGTACCTAATTTTGACCCATACCCATATGTGTAGTTGCTATTATGCTTGGGCCGCACCTTTTGAGGCAGCCGCATTGGCAAGAAACTCTTCGCCTCAGGATGGGCAAATGTTGGTGATGTCTCCCTGCCATTCATTCAAGCATTTTCAGCATGAGTCTTCAAGCCAGGTTTGTTTCAATGCAAAACCCTGATATCTCTTACCGTTTAACAGTGCTTGAAAAAAGAAGACCGAATTCATCCGACGCTGTTACCCGACATCACCATACGTTTTTTTTTTAAGTCAACGATGATGCTCATGATGCTCAGGAAGTACTGTACTCAAAACCAGTTTGGGTTTTCATATCAAATTAAATCAACCAGAAAGCGTCTGACAGTCTGTGATGCTGAAGGCTAGCTCCGTCCTGCCGAAACAGCTGGAGTTGCGACTGCAAGATGAGCGTAACCTGTGGACAGTTGCTCTCGAACAATCAGAGGCCATAAACACAGCGCTAGAAATCTGAAAGGATATATATATATATTTATAGTCGACTATAAAATGTCATTAAATGTCTATTAAAGGCCTATTATACATGTTTAAATATGGTCTAATTATTTTTTTTAGTTCCGCAATCGTTATCCTTCTCTTCAATGCGCCAAAGTGGCTCAATCTTTTGACACCTAAACTGGCTCCATGCAATCTAAGACTTCGCAAGATTTGGCGGTGCACCGGTTCACATTTTGCGCAGGCAGAAGCAGCACGAGCTCTGCAATCCTTGCCAATGTCTCGGGTTTCTGTATTCGGCATGGTATCCCAACATATCCCAACTCCCCAACTTGGATATCTTGGATGAGCCATGATGAACCTCATCCAGAAACAGAATCGGACTCGCGCAATTCATGGAGTGAGGTCGGAGCAGTTGCAGAGACAGGTGGCGATGGCATGCGATGCCACAACAAGTATTTGTATATATAATTCTGATTTCTGATTACCATTAATTTATATATATTTATATTAAGTCTTCATATCGGCCGGTTGAAAGAGCAAACCCGCCAAGCCACGATCATTGAGAGAGAGAGAGAGACATAGCTGAGACATAGCAAGCCGCCCACCAAACGGTAGGTTGTAGATGCAGTGGATATGGCCGTGAGGCAGGGTTGAGTTTGAGGGAGCTGGGAAGTCAACCTGCGAAGAACCTGCGGAGCACATCATTGGTCAGTCGATTCAGTGAATGTTCACAGGTACTCTACTATCAATTGTAGATATTCTTGCTTCCATAAATTTGCAACAACAGTTTACCAATTTTACCCTCTGGTAAACGTTTACATAGCGAACTGGAAAATCACCATGCTATTAATGGGTAAATCCACTATTTCAATGATTCAATGGTGATTTTCCAGTTCGCAAACTGTAAACGTTTACCAGGCCGGGTATCCTTAAACAAAAACAAAAAATCCCATGGATTTTAACCACGGCATTTCCACGGTGACTTTGCCCATGACCTGACTTGTGGAACTTGTGGCTCCAGCGACGTCTTCAAAGAAGACGGTCCTGCGCTTTTTCACAATTCACCATGGATATCCACAGATGATCCATGGATTTTTCACAACTTTCAGAACAGACATCAGCAGAGAAAAAACAAAAACCAACAGAAAACACTGGTTTTTGTCACTTAAAAAACACCACTAATATCAACAGTTATGATGTCATTTTATGCTGAAAAAAGGCGTGTAAAAATGCCTGTGAAAATGCAGATTCATGTAGGTTCATTATCTTCTTGTCATGAGAGCATTGACACCAATGCGCGCCTGTAAGCTACCTTACACTACATTCCACTACCCTACATTAGACCTTGCGGTCAGATGCCACCACCACACCACACCACCACACCACAATTCTAGGACCTATGTAGCCATTTTTACCCCAATATAAAGCTGCAATATGTTCTAGACTCGTTCGTCGTGGGAGTTGTGGTTCTGCAGCATTCTGCACATTCGTCGAGTGGGTCGCAATGCGCCGTCGCAGCTGTGGCAATGGGAAGTGAGGAGGGCGGTGTCAGTGTCAGGAGGCAGCAGATATGTAGGACTCTTCTCGCAACCTTCAAGACGGTCCAGAATACCTTCTTGACATTTCTTGACTGTTCTTGCGTTTGTTGACAGTATCTCAACTGCTGCTGGATCTTGTTGACGTCTTTTTCAACTTGTTGCAAGCCAAAGACCCGAACAATCACTCGCACTTCCAGCAACCTGTTTTGCAAACTTGTTGACTTGCCTTGACTTGCCTTGACTTGCCTTGACTTGCCTTGACTTGCCTTGACTTGCCTTGACTTGCCTTGACTTGCTTTGCTTTGCCTTGTTGCAACAAAAACTTGCCTTGTTCCCAGCTCAGTTTCAAGTTCACATGAATTTTGGATCATTTCAGATCAATTTTGGATCATTTCAGATCTAGATATTACATGATATTACTAGCATCATATACTTTCACATATTACTAGATCTTCCATGATATAAACCTAGCTTTTTCTCTTCTCTAGCGACCTTTAAACATGGGCCAAGTCCCGTTTTTTTGGTCCGTCTGTCCGTCCGTGCAGGTCTCGACAGAGCGCCTTGTTGCGGCGGCAAGTGGCCGAGAGCGCCATCGCCTCCCATGGTGGATCGAAACGCCGTGGCTCGGTCCAGGAGATACGTAGCAGAAATATCTGCAGAAATATGTTAGTAATATCTACAGGAGAATATCATAGGTTTTTACCATCAAATTCATAGGGCTTTCCGGTGTAAATTTTTCCTTAAACCAATCCAATGATAATATCATCTACCCTCTGGTAAACATACAAAAAACGATGGAAAATCACCATTTTTAAATGTGTTGAATAGGTAAACCATCTATTTCAATGGTCCATATATGTTAGTATAACCATAGTAACCATAGTTTTTCCAAATTTCGATGATATGATAACCATAGTAATAGTAACCAAATTTCGATGATATGTCTGGTTGAAATGATGGAAAGATGATGAACTATGATGAAATGATCTGTATAAATCTAGAAACTAGTAGCAGCCTCAGAGATGAAGAGCAGAAAGTTTTGTGCTGTTGTGCTGTTTCGGATAAAGAATGATAAAGACATAGAACGCCTCCGAAAATATTAGCCACTGAAGACTTTGAACTCATTGACTCATTGTGTGTTGTAAGAAGAGTGGATTGAATGCCTTGCTTTTGCCAAGATATGATGGCCCTTCTGAGCTCGCGTCCAGTCTCTTGGCATCACAGTTGAAAAACTTCGAAAAACTTCCCGATTTACCCTGTGGATCATTGCAGTACGTTTGGATGGAGGTAGTTCTGGGGATTTTTGATGCGCTGCTTACTTTTGTTTTCGCTCTGCCAAGAATCTGTCTAGACGTCATGCTCACGCACTACTTTGCATCTCTCAAACTTATGATACAACTACATGTGTGATATTTTGTGATCATTTGTGCACACTCCCTTCTGACAAATAGTCTGTTTCACCGTTTCATGAGAGGGTACAGCGGCTGCAGCTTGTTGACACTGAGATTTTAAGTATTTTTTGGTTAGTATAAGATTATAAGTAAGTAGGGCTACCGCCCTGGTGCCGCCGACCCCCCTTTATCAGGGGCATGACAGTGGAAAGAAAGGAGCATGGTGACAGAATACAAAAATAAGTTTAATGTATATGTATGTATAGATGGATGGATGGATGGATAGATCGATAGATCGATAGATGGATCGATGGATCGATCGATCGATCGATAGATAGATCGATCGGTCGATCGATCGATAGATATATAGAAAAGAGCAGCCCGGGAAAAAGCACCCCTCGCCACGCTCTAACAGCATGGCAGTGGACGGAAGGCTTCTCGAAGGGCCGCTAGGTCGTGGCGCCGCCAGCTCCTGAACTGCCTGCCAGTGAAGAAGGAACAGACCGCTGCCGATGCTTCGCTGTCTTGGGCGCCTCCCCCTGCAATGGCAACGGCAGGGGTCGGCGGATATTATTAGTGTATTGAATATATACATCAATTAATATATAGATGGATAATGTAGTTTCGGAATTGTTCGTATACTTTCCCCATTTGAGGCCGGTTTGCTCTCGGCAAAAGCCGCCACGGAGCAGGTGGGCGGACAAAACAGAAAGATCATAAAGCAATGCGGGACCCTTTGAAGCCATATGAAACCATACGAAAAAGACAAGGGACAGTATGGGACAGATTGGGACAGATTGGGACAGTGGTTTTTCTCGAAAGGCAAAGACAGAGAGGCAAGTTCTGCCCCAGGCGGGCCAAGTTGGCAAATGTCGCATGATGTCAGGTGCATGTTCAACTGCTGTAATCCTGCTCTTATCTTACTGGCTTCCCACTCTCATTTGTAAGTTGTACCACGTTGTACCTTTTTTTCTTGTCTTGTTGCTGAACTCTGGTTCAGTCATGTTCAATAAGTGATGCTCAAGTAAAACATGTAGAACTGAGTACCACCTAGACCTCCACAGCGCACAGGCAAGTCACAGGCCGTCTGGAGCGTGACCTGCCTGGGAACAGCAACAATTGTGCTCCACTTGGGGTTGATCTCAGATCTCATACCATATTGAGACATGAAATCTATTTGAATCTGGGGAACTGGGGAAGGATATTAGCGAATCCACTGTTTCAGGACGCAGAATTGCAGTGCATCACCCAAGTATCATCCCCCTGCGCATGGTCACTTTTGAGTGGACTCTTTGCTGGGTGAATTCAGAAAGCAGTCCTTGAGTCCTCGCTCAGGTTGTCTGCTCGCGGTCGGGAGGTGATTCACGGCAGAGATCCAACAGATCCAACGACAGAAAAGGCGACGCCGAAGAGACACGGCATCAATCTTAAATTGCCATGGCCATTCCACACTGATTGACCCCAAATTGGAAGGGCAAAACGAAATGCGCGAATATGAAGATGTGCATAATTGCTGACTTTCATCGGTGTACATCCATACAACCTATTATAGATGTTGAATGATGTTGAGTTTTTCGGGTTTGGACGGATTTGCCATGACTTACCACGTATCCTATTGAAACTTCAATTTTGCGCAAACTATGAGCAAACCACCAAGTCCATAGCCGAAGGAGTTAGCTGAAATTGTGGCACTTGAGAAATTTCGCAGGTTGATTCTGCGATGTTGACTGTGCCAACAAGGTCACTTGGAAAGCAAAACAGGTTTTTGCATGTTTATGCTGTGTTGAGTAGACTGTTGTCATGTTTTGCCTGACTACTGTTTTTGACTGTTGTCCTAAAGTGGGGTCAGTCTTCAGTTGTTGCTTCGCATCGTTTACCACATATTCTGAAATGCCGCTGAAGTGCCGCGGATCTGGTGGGGCACAAATTGAGGGACTTGTTTTGGCCCTCGTTGTGCCAGCTGATTGCATGCTTGCCACAACAGTTAGATCAAGATGATGTCCTTCGCCACCAAACCGCAAATTAGGTCAAGTACAGTATACTATAGATACTATAGTATACAGTATGCTGTAGTAACAATGCGCGTAACATCGCATATCTATAGTAAATTAATAATCGTTGTCATACGACAGTCTGTTCCGCGGTCCAAGTTGAACATTACTCACAAGGCAAAACATAATCTCCAATTCGAAGGAAACGAGGTGCCCTTGGGACACCAGGGATGAGGGTGTGAGGGTGAGACAAAGCATGCATAGGACAATGCTCAGTGCCAAGGATCCACAAGGGCTCCAAAATCCGACACGTATGGAACTGCATGGGATTGCATGGATAGTGATGTCGGATTTTGCAGTATAGTTTTGCTGGCCAGCTCTCAATTGATAGGGTCGTCTCTGAGTGAGCTACAGTTGGAATATGTTGGAATTACACAAGGTGCATGACACCCTGCCGAAAGACATGCACTGTGACACAGCGATCTTGTGACAAGAAGACTCCGGCAATTTGTCAGGGGTTGGCAACTGTCCCATTTTGGGAATATTGGACATCACCTTATAGTAGCCATCTAGTAGACCATATACCATTCATGGTTGGGTGATGTTCAATGGGGACATCAGTCATGACCCATGTTTGTGCACCATTTGGAACTTGGCACCTCCGGAGTGGTTGAAAGCTTGGGGATGTGGCAGGATGATAGATCGTGGCATTTTTGTCCGTTCCAGGAACAAAGGCCCCGTTGAGCAATCGATCCTGCCTCGCGGAAGCATGCTGCACCGTGGAACAGTCCTTCCTCGTGGAAGCATTGCCGCTGGACAGCACATCGGTGATCAGAAAGGGATGTTTCTGTACCATTATAACCACCATTAACACCCATTAACTATAGTTATATCTACCATAAACCATAGTTAAGCCACTTATAAGGCAACTTAGCTATCTTGGGGGCCCCATCCTGTGTGACAGTCCGTTCGACATCGTTCAACGTTTCTAAAGCAGACCGACTGCCAACACACATTGGGCATCCAGGCTGTAGCAATGAAGGAGCGCCCGCGACCTGATCATCCAGGCAAGGAACGATGTTTTTCACGCAACGAGTGCCACGTGTGACTGAAAAATCAATGAATTACAGTGATATTTTATGATTTTTTATGATATTTTGCAATTGACATTCAAAAGAGACATTGAGTCGATTACGTCGATAGAGTGTTCTGGAGATTATGAAGCCGCCACCAGCGTTTCGAGATGTTTCAAGATGTTTCGAGTCACGACCCCAGGAACAACCGACCAGTTGGATGGGCAGGCAGACCATGACCATTGCAGACCATCTTTGTTGGTGGATTGTTGAGGTTGGTGTATACTGTTTGTATACACCGCTGTCCATACCAGTAGATCCAGTAGTACCGCACGGTCGGCGGTGGCGGAAGTTTCAAGGATAGGACACTCTAGGAGAGGTGAGTTGTTGTGATGCATGGATGGCAGAGCGAATCCACTGATGGACCGAAAGGTGATGGTGATTTTTGGAGTTGCAGTGGTCACCTCGCACACAACTGCAGGATGTAGTGTTGTGTAGCGAAGTGCAATATATTTGTAGTTGTTGTGTATTTGTAGTTGTAGTTGTAGTGTAGTTGATGTTGTTGAAGCTGTAATGTTGTAGTTGTAGTTGTAGTTGTGGTTGTAGTTGTGGTTGTAGTTGTGCTTGTAGTTGTAGTTGTAGTGTAGTTGTAGTTGTAGTGTAGTTGAAGTTGTAGTTGTAGTAGTTGTAGTACCTGTAGTTGTAGCTGTAGCTGTAGCTGTAGTTGTAGTTGTAGTGTAGTGCAGTTGTAGTTGTAGTTGTACTGTAGAGTAGTGGTAATTGTTAATGTTGTAGTAGTTGAAGTTGTAGCTGCAGCTGTAGTTGATGTTGTTGTAGTTGATGCTGTTGTAGTTGTAACGTTGTAGTTGTAATGTTGCAGTTGTAGTTGTAATTGTAGTTGTAGTCTAGCGTCGTGTAGTGTAGTATAGTGATAGTTGTAGCTGTAGGGCAGTTGTAGTCGTAGTGTAGTTGTAGTGCAGTTGAAGTTGTAGCTGTAGTTGCAGCTGTAGTTGCACTTGTAGTGTTGTTGCAGTAGCTGTTGTAGTTGTAGTTGTATTTGCTGCTGCAGTTGTAGTTGTGGTTGTAACTGTGGTTGTAGTTGAAGTGCAGTTGAGGTTGTAGTTGTAGTTGAAGTGTAGTTGAAGTTGTAGATGTAGCTGTAGTGTAGCTATAGTTGTAGTTGTAGCTGTAGCTGTAGTTAAGTTGCAGTTTGTCTAGCTATCTGTCTATCTGTATATATGTTTATCTATCTGTCTATCTGTTTGTCTGTTTATCTTCTATATGTCCGTCTGTCTATCTAGCCATCTTTCTGTCTACCTATCTAACTATCTATCTATCTATCTTTCTTTCTATCTGCAAGCTCGAAAAAGAAGCAAGTCTGCAAGGCTTCCTCCATTTTCGAAGGTGACAGCATCAAAAAGGAAGCAATCCTGCGAGACTTCCTCAATGTTTCAAGTTGACAACATCAAAAACGAAGCAATTCTGCGAGACTTCCTTCAAGCATGGAAAGTTGAATGCAGAGCTGACGGCCTCGTACCAATGAGTGTTGCGATTTTTCCACTCCATCTGTCTAAAGTGCTGCGCTTGCCATGCAAAAGTGATGCCAGGTCATACGAAGTGCCGCGCCTGTCACGCAAAATCAACTTAGCAAACCTGAAGATCTGATGCTCCAAAATGCAACCCTTCTCAGGAAATCAGCGCCCTGACCTCCTAACATATCTGATGAACATGTCTTTTGTACTGTGCCTGCCAGGCGAAATGCAACTTTCCAGATCTTCTTTAAATGCCCCATGCCTGCCATCCTTTTTGTAAATGCCACAAAACCCTCACCTTTTGCTGATCTTTGACAAGGTGCACAATCCCTTGCGCATGCCACGCGAAACGACATCTGAACGTCCAAAAGTGGTCCGAACATGTGGTGCTTTTAACATTTTGACTTCGACATGTGCTTCGCGCCACAATGGTGTGCACTTTTTCGACATGTCAACTTCCAAAAGTGGTTCGAGAATGGTGTGTTTTGTGCATTTTGACTTGGAAACGTGCTTCGCGCCACAGCGGCGTGTACTTTTTCGACATCTCAACTTCCAAAAGTGCTCCGAAGTTGGTGTGGCTTGCACATCTTGACTTCGAAATGTGCTTCGCGCCACAACGGAGTGCAATTTTTCATCTCTCATCTGGCCAGATGGCTTCGCACCTGCCGCTTTAGCGAGCCTACTTTTCGATCCTCCGGAGCCACAAATCATTTGAAAAACACAGTGCGTCGCGACTTTCTTACCTTTTCGCGCACCTGCATTTATTTTCTTCTCATTCTTTCTCTTCTCTGATCTTGTCTCTTCTGCTCTTCTCCTCTCTGACTCTTCCCACCTCTGCTTTTCCATCTGTCCATATTGTCGGAAGTTTGACTTCTAAACTTCCTTCGGTTTTAGATGCGCATAATTATAATCCATGTTACATCGAACTATACATTTGTTATATGTATACATACACAACGGTGTCACATAGCATATATATATATTTATTTATCGGACACCTATTATAATCCATTGCAATCTGCCGCACGTACTTGAAGTCGTCGGAAAAAATGAAATGACATGAAACTCAGGCTCAGCTGTTCCACCGATGTTGGTAATCCTTCGCCTTTTTATTGTATCCTCGATCGCAACAGGATGCAACAGGGCTGAATGTGAGTGAGTTGAAAGAGACATCCTGAGCTGCCTTGTTTCCAATTTAACCTAAATTTCATTCATCAATTATCTACATTTGCGTGTGCTTGTTTCATCATAAACATTTTCAATATTATTCATGTTTCCATGAAATTTCCATTTTGTGCCAGGGCGGTCGGAGGTCTCTAATGACAAAGAACCGCATGACTTTTGTGGCATTCAGGTGGGGAGTGACAAGACGCAGATCGGAATTTTCCTGGACTCTGTGAGACAAATACGACTACCCTCTGGTAAACTAACATAACTATGGAAAATCACCATTTTTAATGGGAAAATCCACTATAAATCACCATTTTCAATAGCTATTTTGACATAACCAGAGGGTACACACTACACAGAGATTTTCGCATTTTGGTTTTGAATCATTTTTCGCACATGTTTTTTTTCGGTTTTCCAGATTTGTCCAAACTAGAGATCGATTCTTGAGGCAAAATAAAGATGCTCCGCCAGACGTGATGCCACTTGGAGAAAAATATCGAGAAATGACAGCATGGTTTTTTCTTAGTTTCTGTTTTTATTGCACATGTTCAATTCGGTGGCACATATTTGACAGAAGCGTGGTGGGTGAAAAAACGCTGGAGGTTTGAACATTTGACCTTGTCGTGCTATCACGAGTTTGATTCGCAAGACGCTCAAACCCAAAAAAAACCAAGGCCTTTAGCCCCAGAATTGAAAATCAAGGCAGGATTAACAAAGCGCTGACACTGACACACTGACAATGCTTCAGATTCAGCTGTGAGTGGTGTGAGTTTGCACAGTCTTTCCCGTTGCAAATTTGAACACAAGGAGCCAGAAGAAGAGCGCCAGAGACTCAAGTCAGGTGTTTTACAACGCTATAAATTACGGTTAAAATCTTTAAAGATTGAAACTGAAACAGGCTGTGTTTCTTTGGTTTTTGTGGTTGTGTGTTTCCGTATCTTCGTGGAAAACTTGGAATGTTCCATAGATACAGCATTTCATGGCCTTTGCAAGATTCTGGAGAAACATTCAGGTGGCAAGTTCAGGTGTCAAAAAGTATCAAGGGGTACTACTGTTGATAGTAGTACTAGAGTCTCCACCATTCCATCCATTTGCAGTCATGCAATGCATTGAAAATCGCAGTGCGTTGTAAAGAGTTCTATACTGGGTGATGGTGAGAGACGTCAAAGTGTATGCTTTGTCTTAAATGATGGTTTCCTAAAATGGGGGGGTACCCCCAATCATCCATTCTAATCGGTGTTTCCATTAACCACCCATTTTTAGGTAACCCCATCAATTGGAACCCCCAGTCCATGATAGATCCAGTCCATGATGTCCGATGACCTCTGAAGCGAGGTGTCAAGAGAATCATCAAGAGGTTTGCCTTTAGTAGTGCAGCTTGGAAGCATCATCCAACAGTTCAACTTACTGGTGCTTAGCAGAGAATGGGGGGAATGATCAATAAGTATCAATAAGTATCAACAATAACTATGAATCATCATCCCATTCCCCCATTCCGGTCCATTCCCGACTAAGCACCAGTAAGTCAATAAAATGCCATTCATTTTTTGTGGGATCCATTCATGGATCTTAGCCAATCACCTTCTTCACCTTGCAGTACGGTTGCAGCACGTGCTGAACTGTTTGCAGGCGGCGCAATCCCCTGCTGAGAACTGGGGTCATACCAGTTCTCTAGACCATATTCGTGGCATAGAAGATCATACAAGCCTGATGATTTGGGTATGTCTGAAAATGGGGTATACCCCCAATTATAGCCATTTAGTAGGGATAATGATCATTAACCATTGGGTGTAGGGGTACACAACAATTTCAGACAAACCCATTTATGGTCCTAACTATATCCTTTGATCTTTGATGTCCTTCCCTTTGAACGGCTTTTGAAGGGCTTTTTTTTCAGGAAGAGGAAGTGAGAAGAGTGATGGGATACTACAAGACAGCCCTGGAGAGATATCGTGATCCGGAGGATGCTGAGGATGATGAGGCTACGGGGATCATGGGCTTCCCGGTTTCATGACATTACCCTCCGGTAAACGTTGACAGTTTGCGACATAGAAAATGGCCCAGTCGAAATAGTGGATTTTCCCTTTCCATAGCTAGTTTACCAGAGGGTAGTTTCTGTTTGACATTTCTCAACAAAGGAGTCGCTAGTAGGCGTAGACATTGTTTTAATTGATGTAAATTGTTTGTTTTGCTGTAGAATTTTCCAAACCTTTCCATGCCAGTGGAGCAATCACAGGTTTATTGGTCTTGGGATGTCAGACGTGCAGTGAAAAAGGAACACATCGGAACACATCGGAACTCCGTTCGAACTTCAAAGCCAGGTGTTTTCACTGTGGAAGCAACTGGTCAAGATAGTGGCAGAATGGGTCAAAGCATGTCAAAGCAAATGGGAATGGACATTGTCGCTCCCAAATACGCAGAACCAAACGGTGAAGATCGAAGATGTCTAGTTCGATACTTAAAAAAACGACGGTTTTTTATCATTCCACTGCGTCCAAGATTTTGCGGTTCACAGGCTGAGCTCCTACCGGTTCAAGGTCTGAAGAACTGGCTTTGCTTCTTGGCAAGGATTGTGACATTGCCATATTAGGGAATGGATCAATACCTATTATGTAATACCATTTTTAGTGGGATGAACATCCATAAATCCCAGCTATTTTGATGTGAACTACAGGGGTACAGGGTTTTGACCCATCCCCATATGGGCCATACAGTCTTGTTATGCCTTGTTCGGCCCCAAAGAGGTTCAAGGTCTTGTCCGTTCAGCCTCCTTTATCTTGATGAAGATGTCTGTCTACAGGCTTCATCCAATGGAGAATCAGATTCATACTCAAAACATATTCTACTGTATATGACATTGCATTACATTATACTGTGTTATGTTATGTTATACTATTACTATGTTGTATTATACTATATTATACTATACTATATTATGTCATATTATATTATGTTTTATTATGTGACATTGTATCAGATCATGTTATGTTATGTTATGTTTTGTGATGTTATATTATACTACATTGTATTATATTTAATTCTATTCTATTCTATTATATTATATTATATTATATTATATCGTATTGTATTGTATTATAAATATGGTTGTTAGATATATATATATATACACATACACATGCATTTTAAACATTGTTATATAAACATAAATCAGCCCATGCATCATTTGTGTTGTTAAAAAAAAAAACGGCAATGCTGAGAACGACACTCAGCCCGAGGTCAGTTCAGTGGCATTGATGAGAATCAGCCACTTGGCCACCTTCTGGATCCAGAGTGGTCCAAGGAGACCTGTCTCTCTGAAGATGATTTTTTGGAATGGTCGGAGCCTCAAAGGGATGCCAGTGGCCAGTGGCGTGTCATGCTTACCCTCTGGTAAACGTTTACAAAAAGCGAACTGGAAAATCACCATTTTTCATGGGAAAACTCACTATTTCTATGGCCATTTTCAATAGCAAACTGTTGACATAACCAGAGGGATGCCAGTGGATGCAGCTGGGACAGTGGCGTATCATATGAGCTATGGCAGCTATGGTCAATACTCATGGTTAATAACCATTATATAATAGGGGCTAGTCATCCAATCGTGATTTATATAATGGGATTTATTTCATAACCATGATTTTTGGATCCGAATATTATGGATGGGATGACCATCAACCATTCAAAGTGAGTATTGACCATGGCTCATATAATTAGCGTTTTTTTGATGACAAAATTCAAGGTCTGCAGGTCAAAAGATCACGTGCAGTCCATTCTTTTCACTGTGTGGCGTTTAACTGGCATAGTTCTGGCATAGTTCAAGCATAGTTCAAGGCTCAAGGGTCGCGGTGGTGTTTTCCATGGTTTTTCCAGTCTGCTTGGCGGATTCCAAGGTATAATAGCCATCAATGGAGTGAAGAAATCATGGTTCCAGATCCGCTGGACTGAAGTCGCTTGCGATGTCGCAATGGCGCTTTCATGGCGCAGTTCAAACCCATCTGGTACCCTATGTACCCGGCCTGGTAAACGTTTACAAAAAACGATGGAAAGATCCACCATGCTATCAATGGGTATCAATGGGTATCAATGGGTAAATCATGGTAAATCCACTAGAAATTGCCATTTTCACTAGCTATGTTAGTCATAAGCAGAGGGTAAGTCAGCATCGTTTGTGTCGTTTGTGTGCCCCGCGCAGGAGCGGCGGGTCAGGCATTTCTGCAAGACGGAAGGCTATCACATTAGTGATGTCGCTGAGACACAACAAGAAGGGGGGGGCTGAAACCCAGTGTTGGTGCAAATAGCTGCTATAGATTGCTATAGATTGCTATAGTAATTTGTATGTAATTTGTATGTCCCGGTGTGCTTAAAGTGTGTAACACCACAACATACACGTTATATCACGTTATCTACCGGTGGCAGACGGTTGAATATTATTTGTGATGTAGATTCTAAGGTGGAGCGGGTGAAAGCTGCGTTCGAAAAAGCTGATAAAGATTCGAGTCTTGGACGCATCGACGATACAAAGAGAGATAAAGAGAGATAACTTCCATCCGCAAAAGACACTTCATTGACATGTAGAAAGGGAACTTGTAAATTGAACTCTGAAATTGCTGAAGATATTGCATTGACATGTGCATTCTGTGGATTTCTGTGGTGTTGAAACTATTGTGTTTTGTGCGCTACCGTGCACTCAGGAGTGGCGTCTTGGACCAGCAAGAGTTTGCTGCATGCTATGCGGGCCTTGTCGGTGTTGACCCTTTGGAGGCTCTCTGGCTCTGCGGAAACTTTTGAGTATGCATTGAATATGTTTGTGTTTGAATTGGAAGTGCGCAATATTGCGCAATGCTATGCTAGGCTTCAAGGTTTGCTGCACGCTAAGAACGCAATACATTCGATTCCGTGTCTTCTCACGTGGTTGGCGCTTGAGTTGTTGGGCCTTGTCAGGTGGTTGAGTCAAGGTTCCGCATCTTATGGGAAGAGGCAGATCCTTGGTGATCAGTGATGACTGTGCTAAGTTTTAGATAGTTTGCAATCAGTACTGATACCGGCTTGTGTACTGATGCATATACACATGGGATAGTGTAATCAGCCCGGGCATTAAAAATCTTAGCTTGGCTTGCACCTTAACACTGCCAGCTCGCATTTTCATGAAGCCTGAAGATGGCAACCTGCACAGGCCTCGAAAACGATAGCTAAACGATAACAACAACGACTAGACGACATAATATGAAAAAACAACGCATAAAACGTTTGGGCGGATACACACCTGACATCACCTGACCGGTTTGAGCATAGCTTTCGAAGACCTGTATCTTTGATAGCGACGGAACATGAAAGACATGAAATCAAAATGACAGGAACATGAGAGGAAATGAATGCAACATGGAAGGTGATGAAAGGAAATGAAAACAAAAGACGACATCTGTTGACTCTCGACCAAGGATGCTTTCACACCCACAGAAAGCTGGAAAAATCACACTTCTTGTCTACAGGGAGCTCACCACCTGAGGAAACGACAAGAGTAAAAAAAAACGATAACGTGATTTTGGGTCATTTAGAAAGATACCGGGTTTTTGTACAATCCCACATGCAATCATATTGACATAGCATCATATACCATCATATTAAATCATATTAAGATAAAAAAAATATACTCAATAGATATAAATAGATCATAATAGATCTATGTTGCGGACTTGCTCGATGTGTTTCAAAACGTAATTTTCCTGCTAGACATGCCACCCGCCAGTATACGTCATACAGTAGAATCCAGTACAATCCTGCACCGAAAATGATCTTTTGTCACCTCCCTTGATATATCTTACTATTTGTATCTATTTGTTAATGTTAAATATTTAAATAACAATTGTGCATGATGTTACAGTACTCCCAGCACATATGTTAGTTTTCTCCGCGGGCAAGGTGGACGAAGACCACAATGGCGCAATTGACTTGCTGGAGCAAAGCGCTCAGACCATTCTCCAGGATCTCCACACTGCTTCCTACGATAGGTCGTGATATGTCGTGATTCTGACATCGCTAACATTGGTATTGTAACTATTGACAATTACCCTCTGGTAAATAAACATAGACCCTGAAAATTACCAATTTCCAATGGAAACTAGTCTTCCAACCCCCATCTGCCAGGGTCTATGTTAATTTACCAGAGGGTATTGATCGGCCGATGATTATTGTAATGGCTGTAATGATTGTTAATGATCCTATTGGTATTACATCCTATTGGTAATTATTGTAATTTGTAGTTGCTGTCATTGCAAAACCCGCCGGTTTTAGATGGTTTTAGTCCTTATTGGAATATGCTGCAATGACATGTAAAGCAAACTTGAGAAGTATAGAATTCCTCGAGTGAATCATAACTTCACGGAGTGAAATGTCCACGTCATTACATGAAACTACCTGATGCTTCATAAATGGTCGCAAAACGATGTGTTCAGAATGTGACGAATGTGAAGAGATTCCGTTCCAGGTTCGCCAAGTGGTATTTGCGGGTGAATCCACCTAAAAGAGGCACGTTTTGGATACTGCAACGATTTCAACTCCTTTGTCAGTGAAGGCAACGGTTGCTCAAATACCTGAATGCACAAGCAAGGCACTTACTTAAGGAGTTTACGCAGGTAGATTCCGCTTGGTTTGGAAATGTTTCGAAGCTTCTCTTTTCCTTGTGACTAAAAAAGTGGGGCGGGATAGGCCTTGGCCACGGCCACGTTTTGCAGGCAAGTGATTCTAAAGGCCAGAGGTGGCCGGAGCCTGTAGCGCTGCGCAGTAGACAGCACAGACCTTGGCTGGGAGGGCACCTGACTTACTGAAATTTACTGAATAATGTCTGGTAAACATACAACAAGCTATGGAAAATCACCATGTTTAATGGGAAAATCAACTATTTCTATGGTCATGTTCAATAGCTATGTAACAAATTACCAGAGGGTACATCTATTATCTAATAATTCTGACATTTAAATACTGCTCTCACTGCTCTCCCCTGCCCTGTGTGTTTGTTGTGATCAGTTGCGTTTGGATTACGCGGCTTCGCCTGTCCATGTCACCACTGCACGCAGTTTTAAACTCTGGTCAAGTCAATGGGGCCATGTCAGGAAATCTTGTTTCGAAGTTCAGGAATTTCCATGAGGATTTTGCTGCCACAAAACATGATCAAATTGTTGATTTATGATTTTGTGATCAACGTCATGATGATTGAAAATCGCTCAACTGTTTTGGCACCCTGACTTGCCTTGGTCGAGTCGTCGGCTCACTGCAGCAGTGCTGCTAAAAAAACCCTGAGGGTGATAGAATACGACAAGCACATGCAAAGCAGCAAGCTCTGAGTAATTTTTGCTATGATTTTCCTACATTCTCCTTGTTTCATTTTTGTTGAAGAGAGAACGCGCTTTTCCATACCCAATCATGGGTGCGCAGCACTGACTATTGCAAGTTGAGGAGACGACAGAAGAACGTGTTTTATTTGGCAATATGGATCAATATGGCATTTGAAGTGTAGGTGGCTTCCACGCAAGGCCGCAAGGCCTCTAAGTTTAGACGCAATGACGCCTTTTTCGCAATCCTGGCAGAATGGTATCTCTAATTGGTGATGAGTTGAGTGATGATATCGATGAAACTTCCATCTTCAGTTTTGAATCCTGAAGCGACTTGAATTGAAGGCACCATGCTCAGTTGAAGCTGGCTCGTGGTTTTCCTGTGTCTACCTGAGGCATTCACACAGACACCGGCCAGACATGTTTTGACCATGCTCCCTTCATCAAGGGGGAACTTTTGGTCATGTTCATCTCAGCTGGTCTACTTTGCATGCAGGATACGCATTTAAAATCATTTAAATGCCATATGATTTTCCCATTTGATTTCGCAACATTTGGGCCATTTTGGAAAAGTTCGTGGTCTTCGTGGTTCCCGCGAGCAAGGGATCGGCTAGAGGCTACGTTAATGGCGCGCACTCGGATTTTCGGAGTGTCCAGAGTCGGCTCAGCCGTGATTTTTTGTTTCCTTCATGGAGGAATCCTGGACCAACGACATTGGGCAATCTTTTTTTGGAAGCTTGTCCTCAGAAGAACCCGGAGGAAAAGGTGAGAAAAGGTGCTCACTTACCCTCTGGTTATGACTAACATAGCCATGGAAAATGGCCCATAGAAATAGATGATTTTCCCAGCTAGAAACCTCCATTTATTAGGGATTTTCCATGGCTATGTTAGTCATAACCAGATGGTACCTGATGGATCGCCTAAAAATTTCCAGGCTCGAGGCGCAGATGGCTGGACTGGAGTCGCGTGTGAGCGTTGCACTTAGCACCGCTGGTGGTGTCGACAAAAAAATCCAAAACACTACCGTAGATTTACCAGCTTTTGGAGCCACTCAAGTGGTTCAATCATATTTTGATATATTTTGCATTTTTGGAGCCACTTTTTTGAATCCAAAAGAGGGGATTTTTGTCAGAAAGAAAGTTCCTGTTTTTGGATTGCTGCACAGGAAGGATTTGATTCAAACTCAAGCAAAGGCGATATGCGCAATTCAATATGTCAGGAAATGTCAGGAACAAAGCTGAGATGGAAATCAAGATCGTCCAGAAGTCGTGTTTTTTTTTAAATGTCATATCTATGTGTTACTGTGTACAATGGTGAGGGACATTGGTGAAACTTACGGGCACCAACAGTTGCTGTCAGGTATGGCACTCAGTGAATTGGACGTGCGACAGCAGGCAGGGCATGGCAGGGCATGGCAGGGGCAGTGCATGGCTTGGATCACTTGTCTTTCGGAGCTTTCAGAGCCTTGGGATGCCGATTTTATAAATTGGTATGATAAATTACTAGTACCCTCTGGTAAACTAACATAGCTATGGAAAATCACCATTTTATATGGGAAAATCCACTATAAATGGTCATGTTCAATAGCTATGTTAAATTACCAGAGGGTAGTAATACAATAATACTTAGTAGTACATGGATAGTATAATACATTAATATACATTAATAGTGTTGCTACCTATGTTAGTAAAGTATAGTGTACTGAGTGTACTGGTACCTGATACTAAGATCAGTGTTCAAAAATAAAGTTCATAATTCTATCAATACACTAATACAAGATGGCATAAGTACCAGGCATGACTTTGTTGTACTCTAAAGAGCTGTCTTCCTCCTTCCTCGATCTGCTCTTTGCTTGAAACATCAAACACAACTTTGGAATTCTTAGGCTTTCGACACGATGCTCATGACACTTGACATTTCCAAAGTGTTTTGATATTTCCCAATATTTCCCATATTTCCCCTGCCTGCTGTCGCACGTCCCATGCCCGGGCCATAACGAGTCGACTAAAAAACGACTGTTCCGAAGGCGGAGCGTAGCGAGCGGGGCTCAGACCTGGTGGCGGTGCGCGGAGACCTTGACCGTCAGTGGGAGGCCTCCATGACCTTTCCATATCACGAAAGTGATAGGCTTGCTAGGCTCTGTAGCTGTATTTGGGTTACCCTCTGGCTATGACTGTCCCATAACTATGGAAAACCACCATGCTATTAATGGTTAAACTCACAAATTTCGACTGGGCCATTTTCTATGTCGCTTTTTGTATGTTTACCAGGCCGTGGATTTGCTGCAATTGGGGGCAGACTGGATTCAGCTTCCATGACCTTTCATGTGGAACTGTGACTCTTTGGGGATCAAACCCCGCTGCGTCCATCCCGCTGGGTTTCATCTGTGACCACGCGAAACCGCATGCCCACCCACACATATACAAGATGATATGCACCGTGAGTGTTGTGAATGTAATTCAATGCAATTCAATGCAATGCAATGTAATGAGAGAACAATCACTTGGAGTCTTGCATTCCATTTCCTCAAGAGGTCTGCATGAAAACAAGACCTGGTCGTGGCGAGGAATGGAAGAAGCGCATGTTAAGATTCTCAACCATTTCTTGCTCGATGGACCGAAGTTACCAGATTCTAAGACTGTTTTTTGTATAGCCGATATTAAATATATCTGTACATATACAGCTATACACATAGACTATAGATATATCGGTATGTAGCTTGGCAGATAGAGATACTTAGATATATTCATCATAGACATATATGTCACGGACAGGAACAAGGAAGGAAAAGTGATTCAACCGAAGCGCGTTCTGTTGGGGCATGTTGTTTTTGGCAAGCAGAGCACTAGGAACGTAATGTTGACGCTGATATGCTAGGATGTCAGGAGGAGGGTAGTGGAATGACTAGGGTGCATGCGAGCTAGAATATCATCATACACTGCTGTGAGTGTGTCAGCAACATATTGTAGCGTGTCTCAGTTCAAAGAACGACATTCAAAAGGTCGTGCCACATATTCTCTTTCCTTGCCCAGCTTTCGCCCCCTTCCCTTTTTTTTTGGCACACCTGGAGTGTTTCACATCTCTTCACATTGCCAGCATCGCACATCACAATCATTTGGCAGGAACTGTCCAAAGGCCTTGCCGCCGCAGTGACTGAGACTGAAGCACGAGCCCAGAAGGACTGATGACATCACAGATGAACATGATCGTGTACCGTGTTATATCTTGTTATTCGGTTCGAATTGTGGATGTTTTTTTACCAAAGGAACTTTATTGTTGATTCTCACTGTCGTTCCATTCGCAATCACATCTAGTCGTTCCTCAAATTCTGGTTTTTCAAACATGTTCAAGACGTTTGAAGTGTGCCTTTCATTTGGAACCATGGTTTTAAATCGGTTTCATTTCAAATTTACTCCGAATTATTCCGAATTCCTTTGTTGGCGTAACTTCTGAAGCTGATCAGGATAAGCGCGAGCTTTTGGATGCCTTGGCAGCTGTTTGTTCAGACATTGAAGCCTTGAGGCGGGCAGGGCATGATGCCTCAGGTGTACGCGCTAGTCTGAACGCGTCTCAACTCGTTTGCTCTTTTTAGACGTTTTAAAAGCGTTTCACCGCTTCGCTTCACAGTCCTGGGGGAGAAGTTGACATGCTACAACTACAAGTCGTACAAGTGACATTTGTGACAGCCTTCAACCAACTTCACAATGTTTACCCGCCACCTATCACAGGGTTGAGCCAGCATGAGCCAGCCAGATTCCTGTTCAGGAAGCAGCAGAAGGACACTGCCAGGGCTGCATCTGATCTCGGTAAAATCATGCTGCATCATGTTGAAATGTTGAATCATGATACACTCGTGCTACATGCTAGAGGACACCTCATGCAACCTCTACCTATACGGCTGGCGGCACAAAGTTTCTCCTTGATTGGGGATGACCAGGGTCCACTACGAGCGGAGATAGCAGTGTTGCCATCCATATCCTTCCGGGCTTTCCTCGCACAGGAGTACCCTTCCTTCGACCAAATCATGGAAAATTGCAGAGATTTGCAGGACAAATTGCATGGGGCTATGGATTTGGCAGCAGCAATACATCATCCTTTCTATGAATTTGAGCAGGTCGGTTCTTTCATGTCTTTTCCAGCTCGTTGTTTGATTCTCTTTCGTTCCTCGTCATTAGCGCAAAAGGAGCACAATTCACCGTGCCTTGCAAGATCCTATGTTGCATATGGTGGCACGTTCTTATACTTTCCCATCTTTTCCTTTCTCTCTCTCTTGTTCCGTTGCAAGTAATGTAGCTAGCCGGAGTCTTTCCTTGCTATAGCAAGGGTTCAATGCACACCTGGGGCCGACCTGGATCGCAGTTTCTCCTCTTAAATCACGTTGGATCGCAGAGCCTCAAGGAAGGGTCTTGAGATCGTGGGTGCATAAGTTTTTGATCGTTTTTGACGTTTGACTCCTGCCATCGCACACGAAGTTTTGGACAAAGCGCGTCTTTCGCTGCTTCCTCCACCTGTTTGCCTTTCTGTTTCCCTTAGCTTCCGTCCACCACCCCGCCGGCCTCAAGTTCCAAAGGCCAGCACATGCCCGCGGACCCATCCAAAAGGTGGCGCTAGCTGAATCCAGATGAGATAGAATCGGAAGATTATCGTGGCATTCTTTTAATGCACGCAACTAGACTCTAAGTAAAAAATTGAAATATTTGGAAATATAGACATATATATGTATATATATACGTACATACATATCTAATATAAATATATATATATTATACATACATCGTATAGTAGTACAATAGATGAGATGAACATAGTTTATAATATGTATATATTATTACTATTATTATTAATATTACTATTACTATTATTATTATTATCATCATTATGAATATTACTATTATTATTAATGATATATTATCATATGTGTCTCAATATGTCTCAGTGATGTTTGTTTCAGGAGCCATTGCAGCAGAGCAGCTCATCCATGAGAAGTGAGTTTGGCAGGAGAAGCGCCTCCCCGGAAGAGAAGTGGCCGAAACCGAATGATTGAAGAGATCATGTGAATTTATAAGAAATATACCCTCTGGTAAACTAACGTAACTATGGAAAATCACCATGCTATTAATGGGTAAATCCACTATTTCTATGGCCATGTTCAGTAGCTTTTTGTATGTTTACCGGAGGGTAAAGAAATCAAGGTGTCATGGTCAAGCCTTCATGAATCTAATCAGGACATATCAGGAGAATCGTTTCTAAACGTTGGGCATGGGTGAGATTTGCCGCGCTTCCAAGCAGCAAATCTCGAATAGACAACCCACCTCAGATTGTCACATTAATTGGTGATGCTTGGTGATGCTTGGCTATGTTCCATGCACTAAGAACATCTGCAGCATTTGGCTCTTGAAACAAGGGGAAGTCTATGAAACTTCCACGCTAAAGTCATAAGATGCAAGAGCTGACTGGTTTGAGCCGACTGGCGTACCAAAGGATCCTCGGCAACCAGTTATGGCATAATAATATAGTCATATGGCAGGACATGGCAGGACGCTCAAACCCAACGTTTGAACAAAGTGACAGATTGCCCAAAAAAAGTGCCTGGTAGTGTCGCAGTTCAACCGCTGCACATGGAGAATCCAGGCGTTGACACGAGCAGTGCCATTGATGTGGTCTATCCAAACGATGGAGCCCACCTGACCAAAGTGGAAGGCTGCTGTTCAGTCCCTATGAGAGTAAAACCATGTAAGACCTCTTCCACAGACTTTTCACAAGAGAGAATAGACTCATATTGAAATCATCTTGAAACACATAACTTTGCAATTGTTACTCAACCAAGTTGGCACAGCAAATTGTCATTTTGCATGTCGCAGCATGTCTTAGAGCATGGATTGATATATGCTGAACACACCCGAATACAGTATATATAAAGATATATAATTGGATATATATATACGTATAATATATATATATTGTGATTTCTTTCAACCTTTGTTCCATCATGAGATCCTTGGATGCCACTTGATCCGGCAGTTGACACGAACTACTTGGCCACGCCAATCATGGCTTCAGTTGAGGTGGGTGGGAGCGGACAACTTGAGCAACAGGCCAAAAAGGGGCTACAGCGGTTGTGAGACAGGGTCTCCCCATTCTGAGTTGGATATATCCACAAGGTTTCGCATTAGTAGCGGAGCTACGGCTGCCGCAGGGTAATTTTCCCTCAATTAATCTAGACGGGGTCTAGGTTCAGACAACAGAATCAACTGCACAGCACCTCCATAATTGGTCACTTACTGACCGTGCGAGCCATGAGCCAATCGCCACGGGGCCATCCTGCGGAAGCAGCCCGGTCTCAGAATGGGCAGACGAGTCAGGGCTCGAGCCTTCCAGCAAGTCAGCTTCCCTGGCACCAGATACCGAGTTTTGACCCGCAGTCGACAGATATCCAGGTGTATGCCCGGAAGCTTCAGTTTCTTCGAAGCATCTGGCCGACAGAACATCTGTCCCAGCTGGCTCCTCGGGCAGCCTTACAAGTTGAAGGAGTGGCTTTCCAGAAAGTGGCAAGGCTGGATGGTCAACGTCTTCGCAGTGAAGATGGGGTACAGTTCCTTGTTGAGGCCCTTGGAGGGCAGTGGGGAAAGTTGGCCAGCGAAGAGAAGCTGGCACTCTTCGAAAAGGCCTTTTACCAGACCATTCAGAAGGCCGATGAATCAAACGATTCATACTTAGCACGTCATGATGTGGCCTTCGAGGACTTGATGGCTCAGAAGGTCACCATGGAGGAGGTCAGAGCCTACATCCTTCTGCGTCAATCGCAGCTTCCTGGTGATGACAGGAAACGCATCATCATGGAATCCAAGGGTGAGCTGGGCTATGATGAAGCTCGTCGAGCTCTACGACTCCTGGGTGCGCGCTTCTTCCAGGACTTGCAAGGGGTTCCAAAGAATGCCAAGAACAAGACCTACGACATCAACACCACTGAGAACCCTTCTGAAGAAGCAGTCATGATGACAGGTGAAGCTGAGGTGTATGATGAGGAAGTGGCTTTTCAAGCCATGTACGAGAACGGCGATGAGGATGCAATCTTCGTCAATGACTTCGAAGAATCTCTGATAGAGACAGTGCAGGAGTCCCCAGAGTTGGCATCCTGCTTCACAACGTACTTGGAGGCCCGAACCCGCTTGAAAGAACGAGCACGAGGGCGAGGATTCTGGCCAATGCAACCAGGTGGCGTCAAGGGTCGTGGGAAAAAGGGGAAAAGTGGAAAAGGGAAGACCAAATCCCTTGCCGATCGGATCGCATCTTCGGCATGCAGACGGTGTGGACAATATGGACACTGGAAGAGGGAATGCCCATTGGGGCAAAGTCGCATGGAGGCAAAGCCCAAGGCCGAGACGATCTCCATTGCCGAAGCTCTCCATCTTCAAGAGGATGACACCACCAATGCCATGAACCAGGATGCCGAGCTGATCTACGAGTTGCCAGAGGCGCGCAGTGACCTAGGCCTGAGTGAACAAAGGGGTTTGATTGCATGTGATTTTGTTTTTGGGAACACCGAATCATGGAAATTGTGTCAGCCGTGTCCAAGTGAGCATGTTTATTTTGGAGAAGTAGGGTTTGGTGAGGGAACCCAAAAACATGGTGCACCCAAGAACACCGATCCGGGGCCCTCCACAAATTTGGGAAGACCGCTGGAATTAAAAACTCCTCTTTTGAATCCCCGAGCTCTGCAACAATGCTGTAGGAAACATGGACGTTTGATGTCCCGATCTCCGGTGGATGCAGCGTTGACCACAACAGCTCCGGAGATAACCATCTCAGCTGAGCCGGATTCCAATTTTCCTGAACATGCCTTCACCCTGAGTGAAGAATGTGCCGGCGAGGCGGTGATAGACACCGGGGCTAGTAGGACAGTTGTAGGTGGGGATAGGGTTCAGGAGTTGGTTCAAGTCTTGTCCCCTTTCTTGAAATCCCCCATCAAAAGGGTCTCATCCGCTGTCAATTTCCGCTTCGGTAACAGTGGCACTCTTCAGAGTCAATATGCACTTTGCATTCCCAGGAGGCAAAAGGGATGGATCCGAGTTGAGGTCGTGCCAGGTCGCACCCCATTCTTGGTCTCAAATGCCATCCTAAAGGAACTTGGTGTATTGGTAGATCCCCGAAATCAAGTTTTGAGGTTCTTAGATAGGGCTGGTACCATCCCCCTTAAAACTTGCCGAAAGAATCTGCTGTGCGTGAGTGTGAGAGATCTGCTGAATATTGAGGATATACACAACACACACCATGACACAGAAGAAATCTACCAACATGAACTTGAAAAACAAAGGGCAAAGCTGAGACGAAACGCAAAACACCCATCTCAGGAATTCAGTCAAAGTATGCATGCTTTTCCTGTACAGAAACCGTTGCCAAGTGATTTCATTCAGTACGGCACTGCCAAATTGAGTGCTCAGACAGATTGGCCCCCTGTGATCTCAGTGACTTCCACTGCCACTGATGGCCAGGGACACCTTCACCAACCAGAGCGGTATGTCGTACCTGGAACAGAGTCTCTCAGGAGACGAAGATCCGGGTCTCCAGATGCAGAAGACCTACATGACATCACCGAGCCAGAACTACAATGTTCCTCCGGGGATTCGGAACCTCCAGCAATGGGGAAGCCTTGTCATTCCCTCAGGCAAGAACCAGGGCAAGAGCTTCAGCCAAGTGTTCGAGATGGACAAAAACTATGTCTATCAGATCAGAAATCGAAGGGCAGTCTCGTCCTGGCTTCGCAGCTTTCAGAACTACATGATTGCCCGGGAGAAGTACGAGATGAAGAACCAGGCACCTGTGCCACCGGTGACAGCCAACTATGTCACCTCGACAGCACTGCCCAAAGGAAAAGCTCTACCGAAAGCAGCCCCGAAGCTGGAAAAGACGGAAGACTGGCAGGTGATTTCCGATGTCGAGATCATGAAGAAGGAGAAGAACAAGCGTCCCAACGAACCGAGCAAGATGGCCAACAGCTCGATGATGCCGACAGACCCCAACCCCGAGAGAGTGAGAATGCTGCAAACGCAGATCGCAGTGCTCCAAAGAGAGCTTGCACGCGAGACTCAGGTTCCAACCGACGAGGGGGAAGAGCCACCTCTCAATTGATCAGTCAGGATCAACTTAGGATGCTTCAGCAAAAGATGGATGTTCTGGTAGGAGAAATTGAGAACAATCTTGAACAAATCAAAAAGAAGCATCCTTCCATTGTCCGTGCGCCCCTGAAGTCGGAAAAACTCACACCGAGTCGGCCAGTTGATCTCTTGGAGGTGTACTGTGAACCAAATTCACAGCTTACCCAACAGGTAACCAAACTTGGTGGTTGTGCTTTGCGGTTTACCATTCAGGACGGGGATTTACGAACCTCAGAAGGGATCAACAAACTTTGGATGTGGGTTCACATGTATGAACCAAGAAATATTTGGGTTGCACCAGAGTGTAAATTTTGGGGTTCTTTTTCAAGGTTTAATATGGGTCGCAGTCAAGAAACTCAAACCTCCATTCTTCAGGGTCGTCAAAACGATGAAATTCATCTTGATTTATGTAATCAACTATACCTTCACCAAGTAGCAATGGGACGTCACTTTCACGTGGAACAACCAAGGGGATCAGAGATGGTGTTGCAACCCAGACTTCAGGAAACAATCATGGGCACACTCCCAGCTTTCTTCGACATGTGCCAGGCAGGTAGACTGAAGGCCCCCAATGTTGACAAGTTCTTGAAGAAACGAACACAAGTGTTGACCACAAGTCGAATTGTTCATGCTCAGCTGCATAATGTCAACTGTCAGGGAACGCATGAACATGAACCAATCAAAGGAAACTTCAAACACCCACAACATGGATGGTCAAAGATATCTGCCTATGCTGCTGCCTATACTGCGATATTTGCACGTAGGGTAGCAAAGGGTATGATGTGGAGCCGTGTTTGTGAGGAGGACCCTTTGTTGTTGGATGAACTTTTGGTTGGAGAAGAAGTTCCCAGTAAGGGGGTAAAGCGACAAATGGCACAGGAAGTTTTAGAGCTGCGGAGAGTCCACCGTCGTCGGCATGAAACAAAGAGTCCACCGAATCCTGGTGAGCTAGAAACACATTCCCCCCAATGGCAGGTGTTTTGGAAAAGTGTTTTTGCTGAGTTTGAGAGGGATATCCCCAGGGTTGGTAATGTGTACTTTCATGCTCCTGATCCAAGAGTTCTCAGGATTCAACAGCAATTTCCACAAGTGGATCTCAAATTCGTGCTGATGTGCAAAGGCACGGAAAGGCACCGAGTGCCAGCACCAGAGCATGCCAGAGATGAAATCCCTCTGCGCAAAACGCTCCTGGTCTGCAGAAGCACTGGGAACATCAGGGATCTTGGAAACTTTGAAGAGTGGCAGCACCTCTCCAAGGCAAAACAGGTTCGTAAGTCTGGTCCAGCACGTGTTTCCATGAGTGTTTTTGGTAAGAGGTCCTTGATTGGTGGGTCCAGCGGTTCTCATGGAATTTCTCCTGAAGAGAGTGATGCGCCAATGGAACCTCAAGAAGATCCCGGGGCTCCAAGTTCAATGAATGTCCCTGCAGAATCCCAAGTAGAAAAGACTGATAACACATGGTCCAAGGAGTTTGGGGAATTGCGAAATAGCTGGATGGCCACCGAAATTCACCCCAGTGCATGGTCCTGCATTTCGCTCATTGGCGCCAGAGCAGAAGGCAGATTTAAAAAGGTTGCACCAAAATTTGGGACATCCAGATCCGGCAAGACTCCATCGGCTCCTGACCGATCAAGGTGCCGATCCTGCAGTAATTGCAGGTGCTTTAGAGATGCAGTGTGATGTTTGCCTCGAGTCTTTGAGAAAACCAAAGTTGTCTCATCCAGCAGCCATTCATGAGAATCTTGATTTTAACGATGTTGTTGGTGCGGATGGGGTTCATTGGAAATCTAAGTTGGGGCAAACATATCATTTCATGCATTTTATCGATGAGAGCACACTTTTTCATGTTGGGGCACTTAGCGGTAGGACCGTTGAAGAGCAAATTCGAACTTTCGAAGATACATGGCTTCAATGGGCTGGCCCTTGTAAAACTCTGTACTTAGATCCGGCTGGGGAGTATGTAAGTCCAAAATGGAATGACTATCTTCAGGGGGAAAACATTCGAGTGGTCATGGCCGCTGGGGATAGTCATTGGCAGATTGGTAGGACTGAGATTCATGGTCGTATCATAAAAGACATGCTCACCAGAATGGACCAAGAAAGTCCTGTGCGAGATTCCGAAGATTTTAAACGATGTTTGCGACAAGCTTTCAGTCTTTCAGTGCGAAAAACGCACTATCTCGTGCACGGGGTTTTACACCCGAACAAGCCTTGCTTGGAAAAGCCAGGGCCCTTCCCGCATCCTTGACGTCGGATGACAACACAGGAGCACATCTGCTTGCTGAAAGTCCGACACCCGAAGGACTCCATTTTCGGGAAAGTTTACAGCGCAGAGAGCAGGCCAGAAGAGCCTTTGTTCAGGCAGATAACGATAGTTCCTGCAGACGTGCTCTTCTCAGGCGTAGTCGTCCAGGGTCAATTGAGTTCGAAGCCGGTGATTGGGTGCTGTACTGGAAGCGAGTGAGAGGGAACATTCGTCATGAACGAGGTCGCTGGTATGGTCCAGCACAAGTGATCACAGTTGAGAAAAACAAGGTCATTTGGCTGTGTCATGGAGGATACCTCATAAGGGCAAGTCCTCAACATCTCAGGCCAGCTTCGATGAGAGAGTACATGGCACTTCCTAGGGATTCCAGTGGGGTAGTTCGAAATGAAGAGATATCCTCCAAAGCCCGTAATTTTGTTTCGCTGGATGACCTGCCGACTGTAGAAGATCATGAATACGAACCCTCTTTAGCACCTTCTTCTCAAATGGCAATTGACAGTGAACAACCTGAAAATGAAGTATCTCCCCCGGAAAGTTTCATGGATGGTGGTGTACCCGAAATAGAAGAAACAGAATCCCCTCTTGTTCCTGGTGATTTGGGTGGTTTGTCAATTCCTGTTCCTGATGATGATGATGATGATGAGGATATGGGTGATAATGGGGAAGACGATGGTTTGTTTGCTTTTGGGGATGACTGCCAATCCAACAATGGAGAACCGGGTCTTTGGGAGATTTCGTTCCAAGAGGTTTTTGATCTGTCATCGGACACTGATGTGACAGATGGCCAATTAGCTGAGTGCATTTTGATTACCACCACTGCCAAAAAGCAGAGGGTTGAAGTTCAGTGGCGGAACCTTAGCGATTCTGACAAGGAGCTGTTCAGACAGGCCAAAGAAAAAGAGGTCAATGCCTGGATCAGCCATGGTACAGTGCGAAAGCTGGCTAAGGGCACCCTTCCTGAAAATAGAATAATGCGATGCTGCTGGATTTTAACCTGGAAAGATCCTCTTCCTGGCACCTCACAGCAGAGGGCAAAAGCAAGACTTGTCATCTTAGGTTTTGAGGACCCAGACATCAACAGTGTTCCAAATGATGCTCCTACTTTTGAGTAAAGATGGCAAACAACTTCTGCTGCAGAAGGTTGCAAGTGCGAAGTGGCCTTTGCTGAATTTCGATGTCTCTACGGCTTTTCTAAAGGGTGCAGGTGACGGCCGTGCCCTGTGTATCCATGCACCCAAAGAAGTAGCTTCTGCTTTGAATATGAAGGAAAATGAACAGTGTGGACTTGTTGGTGGAGCCTATGGGAGGATTGATGCACCATTTTTGTGGTACCAGTCTTTTCGAGAGACATTGGGAGAAATAGGCTTCATGACATGTCCGCTGGATGGGTGCGTTTTCTCTTTAATCACCAAGGATACCCAAGGAAAACCCAGGGTGCGCGGTGTGCTTGGGATCCACGTCGATGATGGAATTGGAGGTGGGGATGAGTATTTTATGAAAACGATTGATCGTCTTAGGGAAAAGTACTCGTTTGGAGCATTCAATATTGGGGAGTTTGACTTTTGTGGAATACACTATAGTCAGTGGAGGGATGGAAGTATTGAAATGAGTCAGAAGAAGTACATAGAGAGGATTGATCCAATCCAAGTGGAACGTCATCGACGTAAGGAACCTCAAGCACCTGTGAATGAAATGGAGAGACAATTTCTCCGGCAGCTGTGTGGGTCCCTTCAGTATGCGGCGGTACAAACCCGACCGGACATCAGTGCCAAGGTCGGAATTTTGCAGTCCCAAATACCCAAAGCATGTATAGAAGACCTCTTGGAAGCCAATCGTGTTTTGTTGGAGGCCAAAAAGAATCCAGTCAATTTGGTGATTGTTCCTATTAGAGAGGACCAGGTTTCGTTTTGTGCTTTTTCAGATGCTTCTTTTGAGACAAAACGGGGTTCTGCATCCAGGCAAGGGACTATCATTTTTACAACGGATTCAAAAATGGCCCAAAACCAACTGTCCGTGATTTGTCCAATTGCTTGGTCCAGTCGCAAGATACCTCGGGTGGTGCGAAGCACCCTTAGTGCAGAAGCCACTGCACTCAGTGGTTCACTGGACCGTTTAAGCTGGCTCAGAATCTTGTGGGCGTGGCTGTGTAATCCGAGCATTAATTGGACCGACCCGGCCGAAGTTTTGCGTACATGTCCAGTAGCATCCATAGCGACAGATTGCAAGTCCGTTTTTGATTTGTCAACCAGGACCTCCACACCGGTCTGTGAAGAGTTTCGAACGACCATAGAGTGTCTTTTGATTAGGGAAAGACTGACGGAAAACTGCAAGCTGCGTTGGGTGTGCAGTCAAGCCATGTTAGCAGACTGCCTCACGAAAGCCATGGACAGTGGGGTATTGCGTCGTGCTATTGCTTTGGGGAAGTACTCACTGTTTGATGAATTAGATATCCTCAAGCAGCGTGCTGACAAGAAAGAACGCTTGAAATGGCTCTCAGAGCAGGAATCCAGGATCAAAGGCAAGTATCCGGATCTCATGGAAAACATGACGTCAAAAAAGTTTGAAGTTTAGAAATTTTGACGAGTGTGATTTCTTTCAACCTTTGTTCCATCATGAGATCCTTGGATGCCACTTGATCCGGCAGTTGACACGAACTACTTGGCCACGCCAATCATGGCTTCAGTTGAGGTGGGTGGGAGCGGACAACTTGAGCAACAGGCCAAAAAGGGGCTACAGCGGTTGTGAGACAGGGTCTCCCCATTCTGAGTTGGATATATCCACAAGGTTTCGCAATATATATATATAATTATAGATGATAGATATAGATGTATAGATGTATAGATGTATAGATGTATAGATGTATAGATGTATAGATGTATAGAACATATATATGTATAGATAGATATATTAAATAGATATCTAGATATAGTACATACCACTATAAAAATTTGCATATCTCTGAATCCCCCAAATCCCCTGAGGTGAAGACGTTGTTCCCGTGCTCACCCCAGAGGAATGGGAGGAGGCTTTTCGGCAGAGCCTTCTGGAAGCTGAGCTCGAGTATGAGATGCTCCACACCGAGGCATGCCTTCGAGAGGAGTTGTTCTACATGGATTTGCTGAACATCGACCGCGAAAGTGAGGAAGCCTTTGAAGCTGGTCTGTTCCAGATCCACAACGAAGACGACGACGACGAGGACGAAGAAACGCAGTTTGACTTCATGCTATGGCTTGGTGAAGTGCTCTTCCCAGAGAGTTGTTTCACCAGAGAAAAAAACTGAGAAAACTAATAATGGTTATATAATGGGTTATATACTGGGCTTATACTGACTATATAGTGGAATAATAATGGTTATATAATGGGTTATATACTGAGAAAGCAAAGTTCTGAAATTCTGAATCGCACTTCAAATCTTTGCATGAGAGGATCCGCTCAGCATGCAGCCAATTGTGCTGACTTTCATGGCCCAATGTGTCGTGCCACAGAATGCAGTTCTGACTGAATTGTGAAGCCACACAAGAGGAAAGATGAGGAGGGACCATCAAACAACATCATGATACTTTCCTCAGAGCTCAATTCCAATCTAATAATGGAGATGTTCATTGTTTGAAAGAGAACACTTTGGAAGAATATTCAATCGCATAGACATTTGCCAGCCCAAACACTGGATATGCACCAATGAAGCGTCAGGGACTTGAATTTGCTTAAAAGTGTGGCACCCGCAGATGAATGGATTTGAATGGAATTGCGAAGTAAATTTGGGCAAACTATCCAACTGGCAGCTTCGGTTGGTCAGCCAAGCATTTGTCCACTTCCACAATACAGTCGGCACTGCGCATTGACGCATTGTTGCATGAACTAGTTCGAATTATTTCGATAATGTTTGTTTACTCTGCCTGTCTCAGAGGACTTAGTGTCGCCCCAAAGCGGCCGTAGCAGATCAATTGCATGGCTGTGAAGCTTATGTTCTGACGCCAAAAAAATGCCCAAAGATCTACTTCGCTTGAACATGATGTAGTCACTATCAACACTAGTATATGCAGCCTTCGCATTGCAGACTCTTGAACATGATTCGGGATGCAGTTTCATCAAAATCCTGATCTACTTCGACGCCTTTGATCTTTGAAGATGTTTTTCATGCGGTAGGATCTCCAGCGAAGTTCATGAACTCCAACTTCAGCAGGCATCTTTCGGTATCCCAATGGGAAAAAATCAGCATTTTGTGAATATTCAAGGGAATCATCTTGACCCATTATTCATGCGAATAAGGTGAATGCTGTTCCAACTGTTAATATGTGTTCATATTTGTTGGTTGATGTTGAAATATGTTGAAGTTTATGTCTGACCTGCAAAATGTGAAGGCCCGGCTCCGAGGCAATCTGGAGCAGTCTCTGAGGCAGGATCTTTTTCAAAGCGGAAGCTTCTAAACGTGTCAACATGTGTTAACGCTCGAAGACTCACATGGCCTTCTTGTGATGTACCATTGCTATCCATTGTTATCCATTGTTATCCATTGTTATCCATTGTTATCCATTGTTATCCATTGTTATCCATTGCTGGCGAGGCAGAAGGTCTTAAAGATCTTAAAGTGAAGTGCACTGTTGGTCAGGGAAGATGTCACTTCTTGAGAGTAGAGAACCGGACAGTAGCGACAGAGATCGAATCGTGTCGAAATCCTTCACAGAGAGTAGATTCTGAGTAGATTCCATGAATTTCCATTATAAGGATATTCTCCCAATTATCCCAATTTATCCACGAATTATAAATGTCCGCGATTCCATCTCTTCAGTTAATGGAATCCCAGAAAATAGTCCCAATGTTTTTCCCAATTGTAGATCTCAAAAAAAAACTGGTCTGAAGTCACCTCTTGTCTCAGGGATGAGTTGCAAAGCTTCGTAGTGGATGAGCTCCAGGTGAACCATGCGACATCTTTGAAGATGTTCATTTGTAACATCTTTTTGTGGACATTTGAACATGCTGATTTTTGGCTTCCAAAACATCATGACAACTTTGAAAATCTTTTGAAATCAGATCCTGGTTAGACATGGAAGTGATGTGTGACACTTGTCGTTTCACTTTGCGGATGATGTTTTTGTTGAGGTGAGGCGCCTCAATGAGCTGGAGGTGTTGCAGGCGGAGGCCCAAAAAAAAAAAGACATGTCTAGTACTTGTGATGATGATCTGATAACTCCAGAATGCATATGTAAAAACTCATAAACCCGATGTGTTTAGATTTGTTTTTATCATTTTTTATCTAAAAAAATGTTGGGTTGAGCAACTGATTCATGGAGTGTGTCCCATTTCTGCAACAAATTGTGTTCAATTCTACCAAATGCAGCAGAAATTGAAGTTCCGCGGTGGTTCTTTTGTCCACAGGATAGTCGCCATCGGGCAGACATTGATGCTTTGCGAGACAAGCAGAATGTTGTCCTGGAGGTGCATGGAATAATGAAGGCTATGACGGATATGAAGCTTTAGAGTGAAGACGAACTGACGTTTGTTGCATTTTGTTGCTATGGACTGCACCAAAGCGCCCCAATCAGCTTTACTGTATCAGCTTTAGGATGCTTTAGGCTTTAATTTAGCAATTTAGATGAATTTATAGGCTTTAGATGGCTGTAGTGCGCCTCGAATTTTCTTTGAAGTTCGCTGCTGAGTGTATTCTGCCATATTCTGGTGCAGGCGATGCGCCAGGAGGAAGCCATGAAACGGGAAGCATCTGAAACAAAATGCTTTTGCGAGCTTCAGGCTCTCCATGGCCGCTGTCGAAATTCATAGAAATTGAGATACAATTTATATTTGAAATATTTTGAAATGCAAGTCATAGAACTTTTTCCACAGGCACCGACTGGATATCCGGATATCCTAGGACCAACTTGCAAAGGGTAAACCGGGTAAACCAGAAGCAGACTAAGTTAGTTAGTGAATGCGACAACAGGTCACAGTCACTCACAGTCAACCGCTTTGGCAGGCCGTAAAGCAACAGTTGGCCAACACTTTAGAGGCTGTTGTCATGGCTGTTGATGGCTGTCATTACTTGATATCTGATATCTGCCCAGAATTGTGATAGTGCCGGGATGAATGGATTGTGCAACAGCACTTTGAGCTGTTCACTCAGCATTGCTATTTCATGCAATTTCGAGTTCCAAAATGGGTTAGTTTGTTTAGCTTTGGACTAGTTTTTTGACTTCACAGTTACAAGGAACTAGTATTTTCACATGTATAAACTAGTTTGATCATGCTATTTTGATATATTAACCATTAACCATCATCATTAACCATCATCATGAACCATCATCATTAACAGTATATTAACCACCATTCACCATGATAAATCATGCAGGATGGTGCCCCCCAGTTATGTTTGTTGGTTTATAAACCCCATTAACTATAGTTATATCTACCATAAACCAACTTAGCTAACTATGGGAGTTATTTGCACCAACTGAGCGATTCCGAACTGGGGCACCACCTTGTGAGGTGATCTGCAACGTGCCACCGGTGCCGCAGATCTCGGCACCAGACAGCGAAGCGGTGCCGCTGTCGTTGTTTTTTGGGTGTCGCAGCAGTTACCAGCCACAGGATCCAGTTATGGATGTTATGGCATGTTAATCATATGTTAATCATATGTTAATCATATGTTAATCATATGTTAATCATATGTTAATCATATGTTAATCATATGTTAATCATATGTTAATCATATGTTAATCATATGTTAATCATATGTTAATCATATGTTAATCATATGTTAATCATATGTTAATCATATGTTAATCATATGTTAATCATACGTTAATCATATGTTAATGGATGGCAATTGGCAATTCGGCCAAAAAAATGGCGCCTAAAGTGAAGGTGGTGAAGCCAAGTCACTTTAGAGATGTTCAAACGTGGAGAGCTGTGCCTAGATGTGCCTGGTCTATCCGCATTTTTTTGCTGTTGGCGCGTTCTTTTTGTTCGACATCTTGTCGCTCTTCCAGCTTTGAACGCTTTGATGTCTCCCTTTTCGCGATGCCGATGTGCAAAACTGAACTTTCAGTCTGAAGGTGTTCGAGCGGCTGCTGCAAGACCTCCGCGAAGAGTGTGGTGTTTTGGGTGAAAGGAGCCACTTCACTGACATGACTGGCATGACTGACATGCCTGACATGACTGGCATGACTGACGTCTGTAACTATGTGTATATCAATGTGTATTGAAGATTTTGGAAGCACGTGTTGCGGTGATCATTGGATCATTGACCCAGCTACCCGCTACCCGGCTCAGCAGGCTTGGTGAGGACGTGGCTCAGCTGCGTGCACAGCTAGCCCAAGGTATTGGAGAGGCCGTTTTTTTTGCGGATGTACAGCAGAATCATCAATGATTTATGCTGGTGGGCTGTATGTTTCATTGTGCCCGGGCACCTCAATGACTGTGTGATTGTGTGTGAGAGACCTTTCTCCCTTTCATATCCTTTCATATCCTTTCATCAACTTCAAGTGCTCTTGCCTTGCAGACTCTGTGATTCCCAACGCCCCTCTCTACTGCCGCCATACTGTGCCCATATCCAAACCAGTCTATGCAATGTTTGATTTTACTGATAAGATGTGCGAGAATATCTTGGATAGGTGAACATTGGAAGAGCGGCCACAGAACACAACTCGAAGAAAATGGAATCAGCACAAGGAGGAATCATCAAAATATCAGAATTAAAACGAAATCCAAATGGGTAGAAACGGGAATCAGACAAAAAGCGAGCAATTCCAGCAAAAACAGGAACAGGAATTGGCAACAAAGTGGAATAGCAGCTATTTCAATTGTGTATTGCTTTACCTTTCGTGCCTGAAGCACATGGCCAATTCAGTCGCTTGTGTAAACATGTTTGCTTATTCGCCGAAGATCTCATTTTTGTAATTGTATTTTTCTTCCTGATGTTTTTTTTCCCGGTGTTTTCTTACATGTTGTAACATGGTTCCAATATTTTGCATCTTGAGCATGATGTTTTTGCATGTGTTTCATTGGATTGGTTCAAGGGAAAATTTACAGGAAAGCCCTATATTTGATGGTAAAAAACCCATGGGTTTCCGGTTAAGATTTTCCCTTAAACCAATCCAGTGATTTTGTTGTGCCAATTTTTGTGTCCCCTCAACTGCCTCAATTTCCCCTTGGACCTGGAGCAATTCAAAAACGGATAGGTGCGCACTGCACAAGTGAAGCACCAAGGCGACTTTCAGGCGCCCAAATTTTTCACCATGTGACCCGCCATGAAGATGTGCATAGCAAAAAGGCCGAACTGGTTATGTCAACAGTTTGCGACATAGAAGCCATGGCCCAGTCGAAATAGTGGATTTACCCATTAATAGCATGGTGGATCTTTCCATAGTTATGTTAATTTACCAGAGGGTATTTCCATGTATTTCCAATAGATCATAATAGGATTGTAATATATGTAATAGGTCCAAACAAGATTCACAGACTGAACATTGTTTTCTGAAATGTTCTCATGTGATATTGCCCGCATAGTTTTAAAGAAGCTAAATATTTGTAGCACTAGCAGTATTTCTCAGCGTACCAGTGGATCAACGAAGGAACATATCAATCTATATCAATCTCAGACGGTGGATATCTGTGCGCGGCCGACAGATCCTACGAAGCACCTGGGACAGCCGATGGGAAGAACTCCAGGCGATCTTGGGATCTGGGACCAGTCAGATCCTGACCCTGATCCAACCTGACTGGAGAATTCAGGCGTTAAAGGAAGAGGTGATGGTGAAGCCTGAGGCACGTGGTTTTGCCGCCAAATGGTAACTTTGGTATGCCAAATGCTGTGGTTTTGGTCCATTTCTATGGCAAAGCCCGACTGTTACCAGAGGTTGAAGATAGCGAAGCTCAGCCAGCGGTCTACACAGGACAGCTTTGGCAGAAAAATTCAGCTCGTCCTCGGCAATTCGGCGGAAGCGCTAAAGAATGAATGATTTGAATTGCTCGCAGCTTCAAAACTGCACGAATCCTTGAGGACCTAGTGTGGAGGACTTCCAGGTGTGTTTGGGAGGGTGACTTCCTGGGATTAGATCACCTCAGCTTTGACAACACTAGATGCAGAAGAAATAGTAACACAATGTAACACAATAGTAGCATAATGGTAACCATGTGTAAACAGTTCTGTGAACATTCCAAGGTGATCCAACGTGATCAAGCTGTTTTTCTGAACTTGGGAATACTCCGAGTTTTCCCGGTTGAAATGCTTGAAATCCAGCTACGGCTCTTGGATTATGAGGCCATCCAGCAAAAGCATGAGAGCTATGCTACTGAAATGAAGCACAGGCCAGTGACCGAGACACATGGGACATGGTGGCCATGGGAGCTGCATTCCCCTATGGGTTTTGTGTTGAGGCTATCGATGCAGAATCGCGATATCGAGGCGAATCGTGTCGCAAAGTGGAGACAAAAAACATCCAAAAACTCAGGTACGATAAGATACGATCAGATACGATAAGGATTTCGATTTTGCAGCTCTTCCAGCAGGGCATTGCACGGTATGAAGTGTGCCTCAGACTACGATGAACCACGTTGGCTGACATTTGTATGCGCACTGGTAATGGCTTGACATCGCTTGTGCAATTATAAGAGCTATTAATCGTTTGATGAATGCTTCAACTTGAAGCTTTGGTTACTGGTGACAGCGGCAGTGTGCAGTTGATGGGTGCACTTGATCTTTCATGATCTTTCATGATCTTTCATGATTTTTCATGATCTTTCATGATTTTTCATGATCTTTCATGATCTTTCTGATTATTTCATGATTTTCATGGGAGATATATCCAATTAAAAATCAGATCTTCATCAGTTTTCTCAACGGAACGTCACGGCCCGGCAGGATTTGCAACGTCAAGTGCTTGACAGCCTCCGCGACCTTGGAGCTGTGAAGCGCTTGTCCTCGGAGGTGCAGAAACCATGATGTTGACAAAAAAATGCCGTTGAATTCTGGCATGATTAGGATCCCATGACGGATCCATGGTGCTGGTATATATAACATTCAACCATTAATATACCCTTAATATACCATTAATATACCGTTAATATGCTAACATGACTGGGGTATATTAATGGGATCCATGTTACCATATATGGCAGCACCATGCATCCTATCAGGATGGTTGTGACAATCCGGCACAAAGGGGGGGAGACTGGCAGTAACTGGGCTTATTATTTTCCCATGCTAAGTCAACTTTGTCATTGCCGTGAATGTCTCTTCGTGACCACTTTACACAACGACATGCTGTCGCTAAAAACATCTAATACTTACCTAATAACTGTCTCATTTTTCCCGCCAGAATTATGGCAATGCATAGCAATGCATTCCATTCGCTGATTCCTACTTGGATCTGGGTCAAAATGGAAGACCTAGGGGACCACAGATGTTAGTCTAGTTTAGTATTCACCATCAGAATTTTTGGGGTACCTAATTTTGACCCATACCCACTTGTTCGTGCGTTTCCAGTTTGAAACAGCTTTTTATTCTCTATTTTTCTGACCAGCCGACCAGCTCATCTTGGCTCGACACTCTGCCACTCCGTATCATTAGGAGCGGCGCTGCTCCAGAACCTCGACTCCCGTGCATGCAAAATTGATACAAGTCACTTAAGTGGTCCCATTATGTTCCCACTATATTTCCACTATATGTCCACTTATTTCCAGAAGCTCGTTGCTTCTCCGTTGCAGCTGGCAGGTGGAGGGAATCCGGCAGGAGCGTCAGCGAGACCGACAAGACCTTGCCGGGTTGCTGGACATTGCACACCGTGATGCAGGAGATGTGTCTTTAGCGCAGCTGTGGGCCGATGTAGATGTAGATGTCTTTCGCATGTGGTGATCATATATTATCATATTCATATTCATATTATATATTTATAGATATTTATAGAACATCGTTTTACTAATCACTATGCATATCATAATGTCGGTGTCACTCTTCTGTATGCAAAGGGTTTAGGGCTATATATGTGGAATGGAATTGAATGAAGTACATGTAAATAAAATTAAGTGTAGAATGTCATGTAATGAATTCTTCATGTCATGTAAATGTGAGTGTAATGCAATGCAATGCAATTTAATTGAATGCGATACATGAACACATGTTTGCAAGCATAGTATATCCCCTTTAAATGTTTTTGTACATGTTCATCATGTTTATCTTTTTTTATATATGTGTAACTATGTTACACGTATGTTGTTATATTCATATATCCATACGTATATTTGTACACACACAGCCACACTACTTTCTAGGTTGTCCAGTTGCAGTCAAGCCAGGAGAGTGGAGCATCTTCAAGGCAGGCTGTCACAAGCTGGGCTGTTGCCATCGCAAGGTTTGATGATGTTCATCTTAGGGCTGCAGCTTTTTCCATCTCCCTCATATGAGATGGAGCAAGCATTCCTTGAAAGTTGATATTGTAGTATAGTATGATATAGTATGTCTAAAGAAAAACATATGATTCACAAGACATTTTTTGAACACTGAAGAACATTGAAGAACATCGATATCGAATGCTTGCAGAACTGGTTTCTCAAGAGGCTAGCTGCTACAATGAATCAGTCCGCTCTGGTGCTGCAGTTCCAACAGGCTTTTGGCTGCAAAGCCGAGAAGGCTCCTGATCGTCCGAGCGAGGAGACAGATCAAATTATCAAGGCATATTTTGCCATCATGAGCCATCAAGCAGTTTGGTCCTTGTCCCAAACTGAACCATAGTTTTTTTGTCCCGACATTGTCGCTATCTTGTTTTGTTTTGTTGTTGTCGTTTTCTCGTTGCAGGACCCACTGGAGCGCCAGGTGTGCCAACAGCCATCCAATATGGCAACCATGGAGGACGCTGCCATTCTGATCACCATTAAAACCAGTCAAAGGTGCTAAGCACAGGTTATTTTGGTCATATTTTGGTCAAAACTCCCGCTCCTGAATCACATCATGATGATATCCGAATGCGCGTTTGGGCAATTTTGCATCCTCGATTGCCAGGGACCAAGTGGACCCAGTACAAGAAAGTGTGCAAGAAAGTGTGCATACAAAATCAACAAAAATTGGGTCAACATATGGATAAAACAGGTATGAAGCTATGACCTGCTATGACCAAGTACTGAATCCAGAATCCCTGGATTTTTGCGAATCGCAGTATGAGTCAGAGCATTCGGATTGACCATTTCCAGTGCGGTCAGGGGGTCCTAGTGCCATAATGTGCCAAATATGTATCCATATTGGAATTTCCCTAATAATATATAATAATAATAGTAATAATAACAAAATAATAAAATAATAAAATAATAATAATGATAATAATAAAATAATAATAATAAAATAATAATAGTAATAATGATAATAATAATTTATATTTCCATAATATGTGTCATATTTGTGCCATCGTTGTGCCGCACGTGGTCTTTTTATGGGAGGAACTTGAGCTTTTGCGCGGCAAGCAGCGCCAAGAGGCACAGGAGCTCCGGAGCCAACAGCGGAGCTTCTTCGATGAGGCACACCACAACAAAATAGTTGAGAGAGCTTGTTACTACTGTTACTATCACCTAGAATAGATTGAATAGATCATTGGATTGGTTTAAGGGAAAATCTACAGGAAACATCAGGAAACCATGGTTTTTACCATCAAATCTAGGGCTTTCCTGTAAATTTTCCCATCATCCAATTCTATGAATAGATGATTCCGTGATTTTTGATCTATGATCAAAGGCGATCATTGCAGGTTTAGGTCATGTTTTTGAGTTTTTGATGGCTTCTTGGGCTCAAAAGTCTTGAGCAAGGGCCTTTCGGTCTACTTCGAATGTTCAAAATGAAAGAACACCTACTCCAACGGAACACCTGGCATAGGTGGTTTTCCCGCTGCGTGGATGTGGAGATGTGGATGTGACAACTTCTGCCATGTGACAACTTAAGCACACAAAAGCCATCAAAAGCCTGATATTAACATATATTAACATATATTACCCGGCCTGGTTGTGACTAACATTGCCATGGAACATCACCATGCTATTAAGAACGGTACACCTAGGTAAACCATCTATTTCGATTAGGGCCATCGAAAAACCATGGCGAAGTGTGAATGTCATAACCAGGCCGGGTAAATCCCATTAGATCCCATAAAACCACCATAAAATCCCATTAAACCACCATAAAATGCCATTAAACCACCATATTCGACTTTGGAGCGCAGGACCATGCAGGACCTTTCCAATCGGAACTGTCTGTCTCAGCCAATGGGAGTCTGTCCAGGTGCTGGATCAACAGGCAGCAAAGCAGGAAGAGATTTCCAGTGAGCTCGAGGCATGTTGCTTAGGCTAAGGGTGCAATGGGATGACATGAAACTACTGAATATTTATGAATATTTACAATATAGTATGTGTATATATAATATATATATATATATTATAAATATTCATTTTGAGTGATTTAGTATATGCCTATAATGTATGCATAATATGACAATATCCTAGTATACATACAGATACATACGATTAATACGTGTATGTGCACTTCAGTGCCTCATGTTGCTCCCCGTTGACAGGCCGTGCGTAGCCATTGCAACGCTGCAATCGCAGGGTTTCATTCGCACCAAACAAATACCGTGGAGGCAGCGAGAAGACTTGCGGACCTGTGCTGGTGAATTGCACAGAGAAATTGGATCGAGAATGATATATTATATATATATGATATTCTGATATAATATATATATATATTATATTATATTATATTATATATTATAATATATATATGGTACCCCCCCAAGCCAAGGTTTTATTACTTTACCATGATTTTTACAATAGTTTATGATATTGTTGAATGTATGGTAATCAATTGTTCCAAATTAAGATACAAATATAATAATGAATGAAGTGTACAATGAAGGAAGTGTGATCCAAAGAAATACAAAGTCAAGTGGTGGATAAGCCAATAACATCAATATTCTAAGGCTCTTTGGGGAGTGCCCCTTAGAGAAAAGTCAAAAAACCTTAGAAAAACCAAGAAAAACAAAAAAAACAATATTTGGAAACTCTTTGGGGAGGGCCCCTTAGAGAAAAGTCAAAAAACCTTGGAAAAACCAAAAAAAAACAAAAAAAACAAAAAAAACAATATTTTGAGTCTCTTGCCTAACCTCTTCCATTTCCAAGACCTCTGGAAAATTGTTTTTTTGTTTTTTTTTGGTTTTCTCGAAGTTTTTTTGGTTTTGCATCTTTCTGCTACCCAAGACTTCTGGAAAATTGTTTTTTTTTTAATATCTATTTTGTAATTTCTCATCCCCAAGACATCTGGAAAATTTTATCTGCGATGCATCCTTCGATCTTGCTGTCACATCCTTTGTGCAAAATGTTTTGATGAAGCCATTTAAGCGTCAATTTACTACAGCCCACCTAGTTTGGAAGCTATGGCGCCCAAGATCGCACGTCCTATGGCTGCGGCAAAGCCAAAGAAGGGCACGGACGTGGAGGTGGCATCGAGTTGCGGGGACTTGGTCTTTGAGGACGATTTTTGGGAGCGCCTTGGAAAATCTATATATGGTGAAGCCAGCATCGTTGACATCACTTGCTTTAACTAAACCGTCATCTGCACATTGCACGCATGATGTCTCGTTCCCTTCAACATCCATCTCTCGTGCCTAGGTCAGACTGGATTCTGCCTCCTCCTGATCATCCCGTATGGTGGGAGCGCAGACCTGAACGAAGCCGCTCACCACCACCACCACGTGCAGCACCCGGCACTCCACCTGGGCCACCACCTAGAACGCCGCCAGATGATGTTATGCTGCGGGTGCCGATGACGCCACCAGAGCTGCTAGGGTCACCACCCGGCACACCGGACAGTGTTTGAATATGTAGATACATGTTGATGACATGGATACAGGTTGTGATAAGACAAGCTACAAAAGAAACACGCGTGACAAATCTTGGTTTTTCCAACTCCGGTGTGCCTTAGTCACCTGTTCTGTCAGTGTATCATCGCAATTGGCGTAGTACACTTTGAACAGCAATGCGCTTGTGAGCCTGCTCTGCGTGAAAGGAAAAGGTTGCTCTGTTAGCCTCGTGTGAGTCCTACTTTAGTTTTAGAAAAAAAAAGGTTAGCCTCGTGTGATTAGTCTTCTAATGTTACAAATTAAAAATGTTTTTTTCTTTAAAACAGGAAAAATTCAAAACAATTTTGCAAGCATGTAATATGATAAGTCTGTTCGGCACAATGCTCCTGCAACTGATTCATCATAATGCACATGCCTTCTTCACGTCTGTTGCTTCTGCAATGTCATCATTCCTGTCAGCTGGCATTCATTTTCTCAAGACCTGGTTAGCTCATAGTGCAAATTTCTGTCTTTGATCCAATGGCAAACATCGATGTGAACTTCGTGGACAGTTTCAGGCATGAACTGGGAGAACGTGATGGGGTTCTCACCTTCGAAGAATCGTGCGTCCAGGTACAAGGTCTGAAGCTTTGTGGCCCGCAAGCAAAGCCATTGAAATCAAACAGACCGGTCGGCGATGTTTGCTTCATCGATCTTCCTCTTCGTGACATGGATGGCATAGGAGGCAAGCTCGAACAGTTTGCTGACATCGTGCAGAACTTCCCAGTCCAGGGCAACTTCAAGATCGATGCTAACTTCTTAGACATGACTGTGTACCCTCTCTGTGCCCAGGCCAAATATCGAGAGTTACCAGAACCCTTCAATTTGAAAGCCGAGCCCAAGGTACCTTATATTCTGCAGATCGTGATGTGCCATCCTACCTTCCACCAGACAAAGAGCAGGACTATGTGGACATCTTCAAGCACATCTACTTGCACAAAAACAAAGTCTCATCTGCTGATTGCGTATCATTTTGTCATGGAGCTCCTGTCTGCTTCGATTGGGGGAAACAGACTCGATTGGCTTTAGCTGGACGCAACAACATGTTGGATCGCACCGGCGGCATGCAGATTCGGATTTGGACCCTCGCCCCCAAGTTTGAGAAGAAGCACACTTTAGATCAGAGTGCTCGAGAGTCTGGGTACCGATTCATTCGAGAACATGGTCCTCGCTCGAACAACATGAACCAATTCATGGAATGGACTGACGAACAAGTGCATTGTCCCGGTGGTCCTTTGGAGGGATGGCAGGAAGGAAAGGTGAAGGAAGCCCTTCACAACTATTATCGTGGTCGGCAAAATGCAAAGACGATCCAGTACTGGCCATTGACATTGAAAAGCTTTGTGGCATGGTTTCTCGACGAGATCCTTGTCAAGATGCTCCCAACCATGCGGCAGCACGCCATCACATGGATCGGGCGTACTCGTGTCGGAAAATCTTTGGGCTCCAAAACCATTCTGTTTGCTCAATCCAAGTTCGAGATCACACAAGCTGATCGAGAAGATCTTGTACCTTCAATTGTGACTGCCAAGCACCTTGATTTCTTTAAAGCCGAGCCGATCACGAAGTTCAAGCCAGGAGTCTTCGATGACGGCATGCTACAACGGATGGATTCGTCTTTCCTCAAGGCCTTTTTGAATCCTTCGGCGACTTGGCTGTTTATGGTGACGTGTATAGCTGCTTCTGTCACATTAAAAAATACTTCTTTGGCATGGCTTGCACACTTGGCTGTTTCTCGTTCCTTTCATACTTTCACATCAAACCTTACCTAATCCAAACACATGTCACATTCAAAGTACTAAGGAAGAAGATGCCACGGTGTGGGCTCGCTACTCCTCGGCGCAATTCGACCAGGGTTCTGGACGTCATGCTTGTAACAACCCCTACAACCATGTTCTTGATTGTGAGCTCTTCGAAAAGATGCAGAGCACAGGTTTTTGGAACATTCAACATAAGGACTTCCTCGACTTGATTGCTCCTTCCTTCACTGGTGTCGAGGATGCAGAGGACATGGCAGCAATCTTGGCTCGTACGCACGTCATCGTCTTGACCGAGAACGGGGTGTACTACCGTGTTGCAAGCACTGAGAAGGGCAATGTCGATTTCATCGCTTGGCAGAATCCGCAGATGAAGGACATCTTGGCTCCTGAGTACAAACCGATCTTCAAGGCTTACAAGGCAGATCCTGAAGCTCATGTTCTTCCTGAAGGATATCATGCAGACTTATCTGGTCCCAAGAGTTGCTTCGCAAACTTCTTCGAGGGGAACCAGTTGCCAGAACCATTACTGTTCGTCAACGTGGCCTTTTCGACGAGAATGTGCGCGAGATGCAAGAAGCTCCACGTCTTCTTCCCACAGCAGAATCTGCATTGCAAGTGAAGCGTGAAAAGGTCAACCACGTTTGGAAGCACTTGAAGCGTTGCCCTGTCACCACCGTCATTGAGCTCGATTCTCCTTCTCCTGCAAAAAGGGTTCGGCCTTCAGCGCCTGCATCATCTTTGCCATCCTTGCCTGCCATGCCTTCTTGTCCTGTCATGAATCCTGGAAATGCTGAGTTGGGCTTGCTTGAACATGAGGAGCAGGAAGCAATCGATTTAGAGAATGACATGGTGAGCTTCATGGATGAGATAGATGGTATGCCACCTGTGGGCGAGGGTCCTGATGAGGACTAGTCGACTGATGAGAGAAGACATCTTCAATTTTGAAACTTTGTTTGTGGACCGCTGCCAGCTTCGAAGATCACTGAATCGGACAGGAGATAGAACCAGATTGAACTACACTTCACGAAGCTGTCGTGTAGCTTGTCCGTGCGTTGACACATCGAGCTATGATGAAAAAGATGAGCAGTATGTTTTGCTTTGCTGTTTGCATGGTCGTTGTCATAGCCGTTCCGTTACTTTTGCTTCCACATGCGCTTCTGACTACATACCTTAACGTGCCTCTGTAGTTTTGTGGTTCTTCTAGCATCCTCTGCACGTGTCTCTGTCATGGCGAAAAGCTTCAATCCGCGTGTGCCGAAGCGTGGACGTGCCCGGCAAGTGTTGAAGAGGCCTGCCCACAAGAAGAAAGGTAATTGGCAGCAAGTCCCTTATGTGCGAGACCTTGAGGCACAGGTACCGCCACGTGGTGACAGGCACGCATGGAAGAAATCATTGGTGGATGTGGTGAAGTGTTCTGTATCCTCTGTGGTGTCTATGCTACGTGCGGATAATCTTCTACCTAGATGGGAAGGTGCTCTTTGTCCTCATTGTCGGCGCGGCACTATGGGGACGCTACAGTCGTACGCTGGCGTCCCCAAGCACAGATGCAACCACTGGAAGTGCTTGAAGCGCATCAATCCTCACCATGCTCACCCCATCTTTGTGGAAGGCACTGGCTCTGGCTGCACACCTTTGTCCACACAGGCTGCCATGCTCATGCTGCTTTTGAACAATGTCGAACATGCGGCAATCCACCGCCTGCTTCAAATCAATCACAAGGCCATTGAAGACATGCAGAAGCGCCTCTACCAGCTCCGGGCCTCTTGGGTCCTCAAAAAGGAGAAGGAAATTATCTTTGGCAAGTCTCAGCAGTGGGCCGATGTGGAAGCCGATGAGGCTACCTTTGACAGAATGGTCAAAGGTGAGTCGGTGGAGTGGGAACAATGGTGCGGCATCATTCAACGAGGCCAACCCTCTACTTTGGTACTTCACCGCCTTACACCCCCAGCTGGCAAGGCCAGAGCTCCAGGCCCAGGTGCCGTGCGAAAAGTTGAATGGAAACCGCTTGCGAAGAAATGGCTGCAGGGTCGTCAAATCATTCTGCACACCGACTCGGCCAAGAGCTACAAGCTCAAGGTACCTGATGTCCTGCATGATCGTGTCGTGCATAAGAAGAAGCGCGTGAAAGTAGGAACAAAGTTCCGCTGGATTGCGCCCAAGTATGTGGAAATGCAGCGCCACAAGGTGCCTGGCTCTAAAAAGGTTATCAAATGTAAGTCAGGCACCCAAATCATCGATCGTTGTTGGAAATTTTTGAAGGCCCGGCTGAACATCAATCAACACAGCCGTGTTGGCAGCCAACTCTTGAAGCTTCAGCTTCGATCTGCCCAGTATGAATACTGGCGTCGTGGCCAAGATCTCTGGATCGACACTGGAGTGTTGGTTCAGTGGTTTATGGCATCCACTGTCCAGGCGGGTGGATAAATCTTTGCTGGCGAGCGCGCAAAAAAGATGTCTTCTGCTACATGGGTGCCTTGCAACAAACTAAATCCCAACACTTCTCACATGGCTATCTGTCTGCCTCCGCAAAAAAGATGTCTTCTGCTACATGGGTGCCTTGCAACAAACTAAATCCCAACACTTCTCACATGGCTATCTGTCTGCTTCCCAACATATGTGATATCATTCAGTCACCTGCACGGAAACATTAACCAGTTCTGATCTGTCTGCTTGCTGGCATGCATCATCTGTCTCAATCGCATCCATTCAAACATTGGCTCTGGGGGGGGACTAATATATATATATATTATATTATATATTATAATATATATATATATTATATATATTAAAAGATATTGAGATCTTACTGATATCTTATTAAGATCACATAAAGG
>CAMXCT020000776.1:188129-211762 GCA_947184155.2 Cladocopium goreaui | reverse complement strand
ACTAGATTAGAATGGATCATTATATGATCCGGCAGGAACTGAATCCTGAAACATGCAAACCAGCCTAGATTATTTGATGAATAAAAGAGCCACATGAGGTACTTCTCGCAAACGATGTAGGGCATCCGAAATTGTCAAACGTAGTCATAACCAGATTCCATAGAGTTTTGACCAGCATGTTGAAATCCAAAATAATGTTTCGGCGATTGTTTCCCAAAATAACCCATAGTTCGTCGGCGACAGGGTCTCGGCGAAAATAAGTCAAAAAACATAATACTGTCGGCGATATGGTTTCGGCAAAAATCTGAGGAAGGTTCTGATGCATGTAAATTTCAAAATTGATTCCAGATTGCGACAACAGTGCAGCAAATTGTATAATATTGTGGTTGGGGTTCTAAGCTTGGCCCCTTGCTATGTCCGAAAAAAGCAGGTACGTGCAGTTGATCAGACTGCATATCCTCTCCAAACATCAGTAGCTTCGTTGGCCACGGACTGATGAATGGAGCCGTGGCCCCCTGCAAATTAGTGAAAACCAATCAGAAGTTTTACATCTGTTCAGATGGTACACACACACCTCGCATGTAGCGAGGTCGGTTTTTTGGAAGAACTTCGCTGGCGGAATCGGCAAGACACCAGTGAAAGTGAACCTGTAATAACCTAATGTACAAAAGGGCGGTCACTTCAGTCAGAAGAGGAATTCGGAGCTTGTAGAAGGACTTCCATAGCATCGTGGAAGCTCATGCGTTCAACCATCGCCCAAGGCTGATCGAATTCCCCCGATGCCGTAGCAGCCTTCAAGGTGTCAGATAGATCTTTGGCTAATTCATGGATCCGGGTGGTCAGCCTTGGTTCATCTCCAGGAGATGTCGTCTCAATGGGCACATTGTGAAAAGGATGGTGTCCATGTACAAGGGGAATCTCAAAATGATGTCGCCAATAGTCCGCTGTGCGCAGGGACCACTCCCAGTTGCCGGAGAGACCATAGAAATAGTGTTCAGGGTCACGACATCGGGAATGCCTTAACAAAGGAATTTCTTCAATGAATAGCTCCCTGGTGTTGTTGGAGTGGGTAATGACCTTGAATTGGATCTGGTGAACCACGCGAGAAGAGAACTGAGCACGATGGAAGTAGTTGTGTGTAGAACTTGAGTCTGTCGGAAATGGAACGCCAGGAGGTGCTGGTCCTGAATATGTATCAGAATGGGCCAGTGTACCCGTAGGAGGTGCCGTACTGTCAGTTACCAAAGGTGCCGGAGTAGGGTTGGTCGTAGTGTCGGGAGCTCCTGAGTGACATAGTGCAGAAGTCGAGGCGTCTGGTACTTGAACTGGGTCGGTAGGAGCGAGTCCACGAGTAGAGTTCGCAGGCCAAGACAAGCCCGCCACGGTCGCGTCTCGTTTGTGTTCCATGGGTGAAACTGTCACAAATACGAGAAATAGTGCAACAACGGCTGAAGCATCAAGAATTGCAGAAGAAAGCCAATCCCGAAATTGATAATATTCACAAAAATGAAAAAGGTGAAATCCAGTCCTCAATCAAGTGGGTCAGTTGCGACGGAGAAGCCACAGCTCCAAGTCAAATAAAATAGAAATCGAAAAATCCTTTGTGTTAGTGGGGTGTCAAGGAGGAATTGAAAAACCCTGTAGCATGGTCTTTTTTGGCCGGCTAGTGCATCAGGGCAGGATCACACCGGAGCTAATTTTGTAGCATTTCAAGCGTAGTACGAAAGGCTGTCTGGTACCCGGGATGAGGAAAGAGGATTCGCGGGAATTGTACTGCCGAAGTCGCCACTCAGGTCGGTATGCCTCCAAAAGCTGCAAGACCGTCATATCATTGGAAACTTGGAATGTATCACCGTCCAAGTCGCAAAAGCGAAACTCCAGGTTCGAGGGATCAATTTAGATGTCCCATTGGGACCTCAATCTTTTGGAGATACAACAGCGGAGTTCGGCAATTGGGATGAGGCCGGCTTCAACTGGTTCCATCTGACGTGACCAGGTAAACAAAGCTGCAAGTTCAAAGCCACTGACATGTCTAAAATTGGAGTTCACCAGAGCCATGTAGTGTTCACGGTCAGGTTCGCTTCGGTGAGTCAATGCCTGTAAGGGAGAGAAGTCAACCAAGATAAGGACAGGTCTGTTTGGAGGGGGGTTCACATCACCAGGGAGGCCTCGATGTCCAGCAATCCACCCAACGGTTCGTGTACCAAGCGGTGTCTCAATCGTAGATGTGGCGCGATATGGATTGGGTCGAGAAGAACGAGCCATTGCGTCGAATGTGAAGTATCGAGGATAAAGCGCAAAGCCCAAGCTGCAAAATGGGTTGGAATAGTCACAGGAACAAGCACAAAGTGTTAGAAATAAAAGAGAAACGGTGTACCTAGTAAATGGTCACACAAAGAGACGATGAATCACAGGTCTTTTTTCCGCCGACAAATAATGTGGTATATTACACACTTGAATCCGACATATCCATCGGGTCAATATCGTTCGCATCCAACGGACCATGTACTTGTTGAGGAGGGACAGCGGGGCGAGTGAGATATACAGTACGGTGTAGTGTTGCCGGGGGGGAAGACGGTGGTGTAGACCGCCAAGGTGGCCAATATAAAGAGGTAGTGGTTCCTTGAGAATGGTGTTGGGCGGAGCGTCCCCAGCATGACTGTAAAATATGGAGGTGGTCCGGTATCGCTTCGTACGGCTGTGAGACATGGACGTTGGAGTGTTCAGGGTGTGGTAAAACGGGAACAGTGGTTGCCGTAGGGGAGGAGGATGATGGTTGAATTGGTACATCATAGTATCTGCGCCAATGGTTAGCTGTAGTGCGCAAGGTTGCCTGGTCGTTGGTGAGGTGCATGTTCTCCAGGAATGTTTCCACTGGTTTCCACGTTTCAAGACCATCAAGTGTCCTTTCCACGATCCAAAGTTCATCTGAACGGTTAGACAAAGGATAGCTCAGCTTCTTGATGAAGACGGAGTGGACAGTGGTAGAGGTCGGAATCATTCTCGCTGCACGAGGAATATAGGATGCCGAGGTGGGATCATCCGGTGGCAAGTGTGAGGCAAGGCCATGTATGGATGTAGGTGGTAAACCGTGCGAGACCAATCGAGCAGGATCATCCGTGTTGGAGGTCATCATGTACAATCAAAAGAATATGATAGCGGGAAATACTAAACTGAAGCCAAAAGGCCGTGGGGAAGGTCAATGATGAAGGAATAAATAACGAATATCACCCACTGGCAAACGAGAAAAGGATGACACAAGGGAAAATCAGAACCGGGGTGGTGGACATCACAACGAATGTTGGTCTTTTTCCTCATAGACGTGAGCCGTGTCAAGATCCATCAAGACAGCTAATCACTCAGCGGCTTTAGTGTATCGGGTGGCCGTGACGAATGGATGTCCACGGGGAATCACTTGAACATGTACAGCAAAGCCAGTGTCTTGTGCATCTGGATGTGGTGTCAGCAGCAACGGAGAACACTCGCTGGTCGTGAAGGCATCGAGATGTTGATGAGTTTTCCATCTCGGGTAGAACCAATTCAAAACATCCAGAAGAGAATGAGGAAGGTCGTCAAGCATCTGAGCTCCTTGATCGGTGTCAATCATCATGTAGAACTCCGACGCTGGTAGGTGTATGGACCAGCGTTGTAGCAGTGTGTCGGTGACTACGGTTTTGAGGTCTGAAACGAAATGACTGCGAGCATAGTCCGGGTAGATGACCTTGAACGTCTGGAACAAGCTGTCATAGGTGGCCGTAGGAAGGTTGCCCGCGACATTGGGGGTCAAGATGTTGTAATAAGGGTTGCGTACGGCCAGTTGTTGCATCGGCTTCAGGTCCAACTGGAAAATAACCGGTCGGTGAGGTGTCGGAGGCGAAGACCGGTTGGGTGGGTGCCGGAATGACGTAGAGCCCATAGCGGAAGATGACGTCCTGGTTGGAGAGCGTGAGCGTCGTGTAGGTGAGATGCTCTCGTGGGACATAGCTCGCTGTTGGCAATAGCGGTCCAGGTGAACGCGGAGAGACATAATAAATGGCTGGCGGGTTGTGTGATACGACGTGTCAGAATTCAATGGGACAACAGCGTCCATGGTTCTGAAGATAAACAAGAAGAAAATTCCCAAAATGAAGGCCAACGGGTTGGTGAAACAGTAATACCGTACCACAACGTACCTTTTCCTTGTGATTCGCATATGTCAATGGTCAGCCAAGTTGGTCTTTGATCTTATTCCACATAGAGCGAACATCTTCTTCAGACTTGCCCATCTTGGTCGAGATCACCTTCCATGAAAATCGAGATTTTTCGTCAACCTTCAGAGTGCGTAGTTTCTGTTTGTCTTCAGAGGTCCAGAGTGATAATGGGCTCGAGGAGCGGGATCGGGATTGGTCACGGCGGCGACGACGCTTGGCAGGAGCCTTTGGAGCAGATTTGGCTTTCTGTTTGCGACTTGGCGGTGATGGTGTTCTAGTAGAAAGCTTCGAAGGTGCAGGTAAAACATCAGGAGGCGGAGCAGCAACATGTTGGTGCGGCTCGGGAAGATGGGTTTCCACCAGGTCATCCATAAGTGTCTCTTCTTCTTCCAGATCCGGCGATGGGATGGGGGCATTGTCAATGAAGGCATTGGTCTGGTCCGAGTAGTGTGGTCGTAGGCCATCAGGTTGATTCCATACGTCTGTACTGGGAAGAGGAGTAGGTTCAATGTTGGGAATGAGAGTGGGTGGTAGTAGCGCCATTGCTCGATGTAGTAGAAGGTAAGCATGGTGAACATCATGAAGAAATTGAAGAAACACTGGTTCTTGGATCGGAATTGACGTCGTAGGAGACGAGGAAGCCATGACAATGCGTCGAGTATGGGCCAACAGGTAAATGGAGCCGAGTTTGAGGGTAAGCCTGCTGGAAAAGCACTGTTCCGAGATCAAATAGATGCAAATAAGGTCCAAAGGGGTGAGACTTTCAGCAAGGTGTGAGCAGTGAAACGTAAGCTTCAGCGGCAAGACAGTTCAGGATTTTACCACAATAAGGAAACGTGTAAATATTGACGAATCGGCTTGGCAGCAGCGAAGAGATCGGACTCGGCGAAACCGGCTGATCTGTACAAACGGTGCAATGCGGCAAAACCTCGTGTCCGTTCATGCGTGGGGTGCGCACATTTGGCGACCAGAAATAATCGTGAAACAAAGCCTGAAAGTTGGACGGCCAAAGGTGATGCGGAGAATGGCGCCATGACCTGGTTGAAGTCGCGTGGAGGGCTGTAGCGGAGGGCAAAAGGTTCGAACTCGATGCAAAAGCCCAAGAACTCCTGGTCCGGTTCAGTTTCCAAAATGATAGGATGGCCGTAGAACTCCGGGTGGAGGAAATTGGCGAAGCAAATTTCGTAGTCCCAGCTGTGGTCCGACAAGCACAATCTGTTGTCCACATAGCGAAGGAGGCGAGCTGTAAGATCCATGTTGCTAAGGGTGGTACGGTAAGTTTTGTACCAGATTTCTTCGGACAGTGCGACAACCATCATGCACAAAGCTGGACTCAGTGGGGAGCCCATAGGGGATCCTCGGATTTGTTCAAAAACCCTAGTGCCGATGGAGAATTGAGTCATCTTCAAGGACATAAGGATGATGCGTTCAATGTCTCGAATGAAGATCTTCCTGGTCACATTGAGTGTACGGCATGTGCGGCCTTTTACTACGTCCCCTGTGTTGTTGCCCGGAGTTGCCTTCACGGAGATGATTTCATCGGGGGCGGTATTCATGAGGGGCGAGAGGAACTGCAGGGTCAGTCGCCAGCTCGCGATGAAGCGGTCCGTGTCAATGCTTGTGAAAAAGCCCGCAAGATCTTGGTTGTGTATTCGTGGAGTGGGGAGCGAATCAAAGTCAGTGTCCTTGAGGAGCTTGATGAGATCGAATACATCACCCCTGGCCAGGTTGTGGGGAAATGCTTGAGGTAGAAGGTTGTAAATCAGCTTGGCGGTGCAGTTCAACATAGGTCGGAAAGGTGCCGTGAAGAAGCTGACAATAGGTCGTCCCGCCTTGAACTGTTTTTTCCTTTTGGGTAGAACATAGGCGTTCGGCAGATCTCGTCCAGCACCAAGTGCCCATGGGTATGAATTGCCAAAATGGCGATTGATCTCGGCGATGGTCCGCTCGATGATGTCGCTCGGGCTTTGCTCCAATTTGCGAAATACCAACGGGTCGGCAAAGGTGGTAGTGAGGCACTGGAAGTAGAGCACGGGGCAGTAGATTCGTAGGGATGTGGCTCGCTTGTCCTCGTTGTGGAAGACGGCTTCTGGAAAAAGACGTTTGAAACGGCTGATGTCTTTGTGAGTGATGTGGTTGTTGAGTGTGTGGTAGTGGGATTGAATAGAACGATGCCACAGCTCATCAATATGGGGCTTTTGTAAGGAAGGGAGTGAGTGTCGGGTAGTCCATGTCCGCAAAGCCAGGCGAAGCGATGTCTGGATTTCTTTGGAAGGTGGGAAGATTTTGTTTTGAAGCGAACCAGTCGCAATGGATGTGTGTGGGCCATCATCAAAATGCAGGTTGTCGCCGTCGAGGACCAGGTGGTGATCGGGTTGGAGACCACGAAGAGCATGAGGTCGCAATGCATCACAGGCACACTTTGGGGTTTCGCCGTCAGCCCATTTGGTAGCAGCTTCTTTGTGATTGCACAAGCTATCCATCACCGAGGGGAACTTTGTGAAGACAATCGCCGTGGAAGGAGTCTGCAATGTGGTGTTGTAGTGTCGGGTTTGATGAACGTGGGAGGTGAGTAGGCGTCGAAGATCCCGAGTCCAGTTGGGGCATAGTAGCCAAGGCGCACGAAGAGGAACCGGTTTTCTGACTCGTTTGGCTTTCCAGAAGGTCAAAGCTCGGTCAACGGCATTGACGGCGTACGACCTTTGGGGTTCTCCGAGGTTGTTGGCAAGACGTCGAATAAAATAGCAGCCTTGAACTCCAATTTTGTTGGATCGTAATCTCTTCTCCATGTGGAAGCGTCGAACGGAGTTACTGCCCAAATCCTGGATAATCTCCCAGAGTTGTACTCGTCGATGAAAGAGAGGACTGTGAAGAGCGTGTCGAACATGATGGGGTGTAGATCGCCAACGAAGCTTCCGCCACAAGGAGAATGTTCCAAATTGCCGAGAGGCAGAAAATTTGGTACGTGCAATGAGTCCTTTTCGGCAGTTGAAAAACTGGTAAATGAATGGAGTGTTCAATCGAGGTTGCCACAGTTGAATTAAGGCCTGTTCCAAGGCCCAAAAGTTGGATTTATTGGTGATCGGGAAAACAGACCACATCCAGAAATTGTCAAATCGACACCAAAACCGTAAGGCTACTTCGGCCAGCACGAATTTATGTTGTTGCACTTGCAGAAATTTCCGATAGCGAGAGTGTTCGCGGTCTAAAACAAATGAGGACGTGGAGCCAATGTAAAACTTAGGTTGAAAATTCGCAATGTGGCAGAAACGAATATACACCGCCTGGGGATGCTTGAAACATTGGAGAGCGACAGACAAGTCATCCCAGGATCTGCAAAAGAAAATACTCTGCATCGGAGTGCCTTTTAGCAAGGCTTGGAGTTTCGGATTAGCCCGTGGATGTAACAATACATATTGGCCCATCAATACTGTTTGGAGCATCCGAAAAGCAAAAAAGACATCAACAGAAGGGGACAACGTGAAAGGAGTCAATAGTGCGAGAACAAGAATACAGGAATGAGCCACGGCCAAAGTTCGCATAATGTTGGCTGCTTTTGAGCCAGGTGCTTTCAAATATGCTGCTAGTCAGGATTGCATCAATAACGCCACCGTCATGACCTTGAGGACTACTTCATCCGTGGAGGCCCCCTTGTGTTTGCAAGGGTCGATACCCATAGCCACGCTTGCGCGTTGGATAGTTTTCGAAGCATCATCGGGTTGGTTTTGCCACCATTCATTGACCTTTTCCAAGTTCTTCTCCAGGATGTCCTGTTTGGGCTGTGGTAGCTTCAAAGCTTTCAACCACTTGGTGTATTGAGTGTCCGACAATGATGTGGGTTGGTTGTCAACGAGCCAAGTGTTCACGGAGCCCGGAGGAATAAGCAGAGTTGAGGGTTCAAAGGTCGTAGACGCGGCAGGTTGTCCTTGAAGTGCACGTCCAATCGGTGTCGTGGCTGGAGTGGAGCCCGGAGGTGCAGTAGTTGGTGAGGTAGTAGTGGCCGATTTGACCTTGGCCAGTTCTGCCTCCAGTTCAAGAATGCGTTGTTGGCTGGCCACGTCAGCAGAAGGTTGAGTCGGGAGCCAAGATTGGAGAAGTTGAGCAACATCTTTGGCCATGTTTTGGGTGGCCTCCTTTTGGTTTAGACATTGGCCTGCTGAACGAGCTCGGAATGTAGCGAGTTTGTCCAAGTCTACATTGCGAGTGCGTAGTTGTGATACCAATTCGGCCACAAATACTGTAGTGCCTATGTTGTCAAAAGGAAGGACGAAGGTTTCTCTTCCGTATGCAACTCGGCGAAGCCAAGTATTGTGTAAGCCCTGGTACAAGAACTTCCAGAGTGGGACTTGTAAAGGATCCATCCCTTCAATGTCCTTGTAGCTTGAAAATCTGCTCTGTCGGATTCTAGAAGGGAAGTCCAAACCATTGATCTTGTTGGAGTCGTGGAAGTCGACATCAGGTTTCCAATTCTCAACTGGTGGGATTTCAATTGGTCTGCATGTATATCCTTCGTTGACAGAAGAACTTGCTCCTGGGGATGACATAGGTCTCGGTGATCTCGGTGTAAAAGGGTGACGTTGAGGTGCAAAACCGGCGTTGTTGGGGGGTGTCTGTGAGCTCGGAGGCGGCGTGGGCGGAAAAGGTGCCGTAGGCGAAGTCCATGGTGGGCGTGTTGGGAACGATGGAGACGTAGGCGGTGGAGGCGGTATTCCGGATGAGTTCCAAAAGGGTCGATGGGTCGTCATGGCATAGTGCATCGGGCCACGGAACGCCGGTACTGCTTGGTGCCAACCATGTGGATGACGAGGTGGTGTGCGCGAGCGATCCGGCTGGGAAGGAGGAATTCCATTCATATCCGCGCTGTATTGGGAGATCAGGTCCTGGGACGCCATGAAGTAGAGAGGGTCACGAGACAATAGGTCAAAATGCGCTCGAACTGCCGAATGAAAGCTGCGAGAAATGTCAGGGTGAGACAAGGATAGTGTGCGAGTGAAAAAGTGAAACATAATACGAGGTTCCAGTGTGTGAAACATAAGGTGAAAACGAATCTTGCGCAAGGATCCACAATATGAGCATGCAGCGAGTCACAACCTTTTGAGGAAGAAGTGGCAGCAATACCGAATGTCGGGAGAAGCATTGTTACTCCAAAATAATCGGGCAGGGCCACTAGGCTCACTGGATCGCCGACGTAGAATAGTCGATACTTGTTCTGGTTCTCCTCAAGGGTAAAGAATTCACCAACGAGATTTGGAGTGGTGGGTCGAATGTCGAGAACGAGGTCGGCCTTCATGGTGCTGGTCGCGAGAATGGTCGTCGTAATATGAGGATCGGCGATCTCGGCGGCTGTAGGTGGAATTGTCCCAAGCAGCATTGTCATGCCAAGATCGGCGAGCATAGTCCCGGGAGCCAGGGGTAGCAGTCTCGCGGCGGCTCGGTGTATTGTGAGAGTCGTCCGGGGCCGGCTCCGAAGGTTCTGGGGCGTCGGCAGAAGGGTCAGGTCGTACTGGACGTGCAGAATCATCAGGAGGTTCCGAAGGTGCATTGGTCTCCGCAGTCTGGTGTGTGATCAAGCCCGGGAAAACCTGGTGAGTGGAGGCGACGTAGCATATAGATGCAGCGCTTGAGTTCATAGCCGTTGCATTGTCTTTGCCCTTGGCGATGCCCGCAAGGTTGCACAAGCGTTGGATTTGGTCATTTCCTCCAGCTAGGGCACGGATGCATTTGGGTGAGCGGCATATGGCCAGCAGGCCTGATGGGTTTTGTCCTTTGCCTATTTTGTAAAGCTGAGAGGTACAAATCCTGACAGCATAGCCGGGTAGGTTGTCGGTGTCTGCGATCTCAGAGGACATTCCGAAGAACCCGTAACACGGGTATTGGGTCGGTATACCGGCTTCGTTTTTTGTCCAAGTTGCCGGGCGGATGCAGTCTTCAGCAAGAATTTTGGCAACTGATTCCCAACTTGTCTTGTGGTAGATCAGGTAGGTGCCCATGTGTTCGCCACGGTAGATTGGTTTCTTCTTCAATCCTGTGGGAACCGTGATGGTCAGCAAGTTCTCTGGTTCAATATAGAAGGCTTGTGTTTGCTTTGCAAGTTCGATGTCCAGTAAGTCGGATTGTGCAAAGGCCCTGGCAAGATTCCTGACGGTGGCTTGGCTGGCTTTGATCCAAATACGATGGTTGTTGACGGTGCGGTATGGTTTAGCCAACTGTTCGAACATCGCGTCCACAAACTGGTTGAAGAGCTGCAAGATAGCCGGGGTCAATGATTGGCGTAGAGGAACAACATGATCGGGGCCAAGCTCGGTCAGGCATCGAACTCTATGGGGGTCATTGGCCGCCGCCACCATTTCATCGAGGTCGATGTCATTCGTGTCAAACTTGGTGAGCGAAATGGTATCAGCAACCTCAGAATTTTCACTGTCGCCGTCCGGAACTCGGAAGGACACCGCGCCGAGTGGTGCTGAAATGTGGGTTGGTGGGTTGGTTTGTGGTTCCGATGGTGGTGGATCAGTAGGAGAATTGGGTCGAGCAGTGTGGTGGTCGTAGGCGTCGTTGTAGTGGCTTTCGTTCCATGTACCCCAGGTGTCATCAGCATCAGGAGTAGGAATGTAGTTCGGATTGGATGGGTTTGCAGCAGGTCGAAGTATGACTTCACGGCCTCGGGATCGGTGACGTGGTGTCGCGGAGCGTGGGCGTGGATGGGAGCGGTGACGTCGAGGGACCAGAGGAGAGCGGCGTCGTGGTGGTGAGCGTCGTCTGTATGGAGATGGTGTTCTGCGGCTCTTGTCGGTTTTCGTAGATGATCGATGACGAGGGAGAGGAGAACGAGGTCGCTCTGTACGTGGAGGAGAATGGCGAAGGCGATAGGAATGTATAGAAGGTCGATGGGAACGTGATCTAGGAGTTCGGGATCGTGGTCGGCGTGTTGGTGGTGGTGGACCGTGTGGTTGGTGAGGAGGAGCGATGGTTGGAGCTGGGACAATGCGATGGTCCTGAACGTCCGGTTCGGTGGGTCTGGCCTTTGGTGCAGGTGGAGGCGTGGCGATCAGTGGTGGTGTAGGTGTAGGTGGCGGTATCTGTGGTGTAGGATTCGGTGGATGTTCATCTTGTTGTAGAAGGAGTTGACGTTGTTCTTGTGCCCGTTGAGAATCCATGAGTAATAGTTGCTGAGCTTGGATAAGTCGAACAGATTCGGCCAGTTGTTGTGCGGTGGAACCCAGGGATGCAAGTTCAGGTGGAACGGATGAAGTCGGTGCTGTCTGAGGTGTCGATGGTGTAGCGTGAGGAGGGGGTTTCGGAGCTGGTCTGCGCGGTCGATCCGGTCTTTTGTCAGAGCGATGCCTGGGAGCTGCTTTGACTGCTGGGGGCCGTGGTGAAGGCTCATTTGGAGGGATCGTCGATGCGTCCATCTGTAATGGAGGTTGAATGTGGTGAGGTGGGTATGGAGAACTGGGCAAAGGAGTCGGTGTCATAGTCGATGTAGGTGGTGTAGTCGATGTAGGGGATGGAGCCGAAGTGGAAGGCCACGCGGGTGGAGCGGTAGGTGCCATAGGAGATGGAAAAGTCGACGAAGCGGTGTGTACCATAGTTGGTTCAGGAGCCAAAGGTGAAGGCATGGTGGGTACAAGTTGTGGACCTGGTACTGCATGAGGAGCCGAAGTCCATGAGGTGAACGGCAACGATGTTGGGGCGGATGTAGACGGCATGAGCGAAGCGGAGGATGACCATGTAGGATGCAAAGCCGAGGGATGTCCAAATAAATGTGCACTCGGTGTCGATTGCGGCCACGTCGAAGATGGGTTCGAAGGCTGTGGTGGAGCAGGCCATGATGTTGGAGTGTTCCACGGATGCATCGCTTCAGTAGGTCAAAACAAAAGTGGACAATTGTAAAAAGTTTCACATACAGGATTCAGTCCCTAACTACCTACAAAATCGTGCAATTATTCCCTGCACCGGGACCGTGGTCAAGTCGTGCCGCAATGGCATAAAACAGCTTTCAAGTTCCAACGAATTAGGTGCACAATATGTTTCACCTCACCAGACAACCATCAAAAGAAAGGATCACCACACCTGAAAGTCGTGTGCCTGCCTGATTTCTCTGTCATGATTTGATGCAACGGTGTTGCAAAGCAGCTGCAAAAAACGGAGGTTTCAGAACATTCGGAATGGCTTCCCTTGAAAGAACGCAGCACTGGGGTCCCTGGGACAATAGGAGCGGCGGGACATCACAAAAGGCGAATAACCGAAAGGCTGGCTGTTGCACTTTACTTAAATGAATTACTGAGTTGAAAAGTGTAAATTCAGAATTCAAGTCTGTCAACACTCACCCTGAAGAGGGTTGCCTCCAATGGCTCCATGGCACCATGTCGGAGCCACCATGGAAATCACACTAGACAAGAATGGATCATTATATGATCCGGCAGGAACTGAATCCTGAAACATGCAAACCAGCCTAGATTATTAGAAGAATAAAAGAGCCACTTGAGGTACTGCTTGAAAACGTTGTAGGGCATCCGATATTGTCAAACGTAGTCATAACCAGATTCCATAGAGTTTTGACCAGCATGTTGAAATCCAAAATAATGTTTCGGCGATTGTTTCACAAAGTAACCCATAGTTCGTCGGCGACAGGATCTCGGCGAGAATAAGTCAAAAAACATAATACTGTCGGCGATATGGTTTCGGCGAAAATCTGAGGAAGGTTCTGATGCATGTAAATTTCAAAATTGATTCCAGATTGCGACAACAGTGCAGCAAATTGTATAATATTGTGGTTGGGGTTCTAAGCTTGGCCCCTTGCTATGTCCGAAAAAAGCAGGTACGTGCAGTTGATCAGACTGCATATCCTCTCCAAACATCAGTAGCTTCGTTGGCCACGGACTGATGAATGGAGCCGTGGCCCCCTGCAAATTAGTGAAAACCAATCAGAAGTTTTACATCTGTTCAGATGGTACACACACACACACTCCTTTAGACACGCGCAGGGATACACCTTTTACACACACACACAGACTCTTTTACACGCAAACACTTCTACACACAGACACATTTTACACACATTCACACAGATTCCTTGACACACAGACACTTTTACACACAGATTTGACGATCGCGCGTAAGGGTCGCACGCGGCGCGTCAAAATCGCAATTCTCTCTATTTTTTTGAACGATCGACACTCATTTCGTGCGTAAAGGTTGGAGCAGACGCATCAAAAACGCATTTTTTCTTCAGTATCGACCATCGACCCTCATTTCGCGCGTAAGAGTCGCGGAAGACGCCTTAAAACACAATTTTTCTCAGTTAGTGACGATCGACCTTCATTTCGTGCGTATAGTGTCACGGCAGACGCATCAAAAACGCACAATTTTTGACGATCGGCCCTCATTCTTCCGTGCGTAAGGATCGCAACAAACGCATCGCTCGTGGCCACCGCCCCCGCCTTAAGAGAGAAGAGAAATTAGTTTTGAAATTAGCAGACGAGAGAAAAGACAGAGACAGAGAGATAGAGAGAGAGAGAGAGACAGAGACAGAGAGAGAGAGAGAGAAGAGAGAAGAGAGAAGAGAGAAGAGAGAAGAGAGAAGAGAGAAGAGAGAAGAGAGAAGAGAGAAGAGAAAGAGAAAGAGAGAGAGGATGTAAGATCAACTGACGTAAGATATGAAGATGTAAGATCAGTTGACATAAGATGTGAAGATGTAAGGTGGGCGGACGTAAGATGTGAAGATGTAAGGTCAGCTGACGTAAGATATGAAGATGCAAGATCAGTTGGCATAAGATGTGGAGATGTAAGGTCAGCGGACGTAAGATGTGAAGATGTAAGGTCAGCTGACATAAGATGTGTAGATGCAAGAACAGCTGACGTAAGATATGAAGATGTAATTAAGATGTATAGTGAAGATGTAGTATCTCAGCTGTTTTTTTCAGAAGAAGCATACGCTCAGGCGCTCTCGGGAAAAACTACGATCTATTGATTCTCAAATTACATCAAACTAACACTGCTTACCACTGCTCTAGTAGGAATCAAAAAAAAGACGCATCCTTGTTAGTAGCCCGATCACCTCTGATCTCCGCCACCACAAGCTCAAGACCTACCATGCCATCTGGTTCTTTAACAGTTTCCCATGGAAAATACGGAAAATCCCAATGTTTAAATGGGCCAATCGTCAAAAATCATGATGTAACATCTATGGAAAAATCGTGGCTGTGTAGAATAACCGGAAGATAGAATACCTACCAAAAAACACCATATGCCCACCTTTTGCCAAATCTAGTCAACCAAAAGACTACTGAAGGGGACGTAAGGGGCAAAGATTGACAATGGTTTCAGCCGTTTTCTTGGCCCTCCAGCGCTACCAAGGCACAAGCTGTCTGGGTCAAATTGTGGCAAGTAATAGGGTTGATCGCCGTGCAAGCTATACCTAGGCTACAGCGACCATTGCCAGAGCCTTTGCTCTCATTCAATACGAATACCTACAAACAAGCATGGGTATGTGTACATATATATATATATATGTGACATGTGTATATATGAGTTTTGAATAAATGCGCATAATGGGTGTTCTACTTATGTATGTATATATTCGAAGGAAGTTTAGAAGTCAAACTTCCGACAATATGGATGAAGCACACTTCTGACGGGTTCGGAGCACTTTTGGAAGTTGAGATGTTGAAAAAAGTGCACGCTGTTGTGGCGCGAAGCACCTTTCCAAGTCAAAATGTACAAAGCACCTCAGCCTCGGTGCACTTTTGGAAGTTGAGATGTTGAAAAAAGCACAGGCCGTTGCGGCGTCGAAGTCAAAAATGCACAAAACACCTCAGCCTGAGCATTTTTGGAAGTTCAGATGTCGAAAAAGTGCATGCCGTTGTAGCGCAAAGCACATTTCCAACTCAAAATGTTGAAAAACAGCACGTGCTTGGACCAGTTTTGAAGGTTCAGATGTCGTTTCGTGCGGCAGGCGCGAGGGATTGTGCACCTTGTCAAAGTGAGCGAAACGTGAGGGTTTTGTAGCATGTCCAAAAACGTTGGCAGGCGTGGGACATTTGAAGAAGATCTGCAAAGATGCATTTTCCGTGGCAGGCGCAGTATCAGGTCACGGCGCTGATTTCCTGAGAAGGGTTCCACTTTGGAGCATCAGATCTTCAGGTTTGCTAAGATGATTTTGCGTGACAGGCGCAGCACTGCGTATGACTTGGCATAACTTGTGTGTGGCAGGCGAAATGCATCGAAATGCTTTAGACAAAGGGAATGGAGAAATCGCAAAAGGCATTGGTGAGAGGCCGTCAGCTCTGCACTCAACTTTCCATTTTTGAAGGAAGTCTCGCAGAAATGCTTCGCTTTTGATGTTGTCAACTTCGAATCGCAGAATTGCTTCGTTACTTACGTTGTCAGTTCAAAAATTGAGGAAGTCTCGCAGAATTGCTTCGTTCTCCGACTTGCAGATAGACAGGCAGATAGATAGATAGATAGATAGATAGATTAGATTAGATTGGATTAGATTAGAATAGATTAGAATAGAATAGATTAGAATAGATAGATAGATAGACAACTACAACTGCAACTACAACTACAAATACAACACTACACAGCCAATAAAACTACAAATGCAAATATGTTACCTTACAGGACACTAATTACATTACACTACGCTCATTGAACTACACTACACTACTTGCAGTACACTACACTAGTTTCAGTACACTACACCATTTACAGTACACTACACTATTTACACTGCAACTAAAACTTTAACTACAGCTGCAACTACAACTACACCACATTACGCTACACTAATTACACTACACTTCACAACACTAGACTACACCTACAACGGCAACTACAACTACACTACATTACACATCACTACGCTACACTAAATACACTACACTACAACTTCAACTACGACTACAACTAAACTACGTTACACTACGTTACACTACGTTACACTACGTTACACTACGTTACACTACGCTACACTACATACACTACGCTACACTACACTAACTACAACAACAACTACAGCAACAACTACAACTACACTACTCTACACTTCCCTACACTACACTACAATAGACTGCACCACAGCAAACAACACTACACCATACTATACTACACTACATTACATTACACGACGCTCATTACACCACACCACACAACTACAGCTACCCTACACTAATTACACTACACTACAGCTACAACTCCACTACACTACAACTACAGCTACAGCTGCATTCCACCACACTACATCCAGCAGTTGTGGGTGAGGTGACCACTGCATCCATTGCAACCACTCCACACAACACAGCTCCAACCACCTTTCGGTCCATCAGCGGATTCGCTCTGCCATCCATGCATCACCACAACTCACCTCTCCTATTGCGTCCTATCTTTGAAACTTCCGCCACCGCCTTGTGCGGTACTACTGGTGTAATTTTGAATATATATATATATATATATATTTACATATATATATATATACATTTATATAAATATGCATGCATGTATATAATGTACACACACATAATGGCTTTGCACGTGTACAGGCATGTAATGGCAAGCATACGCACATGCACACAAGCACATCATGCTAACATATTCATGCACAATTCCTGCAAGTACACCCGAAGAACGAATCTGTTGGAACAACCCTGGAGCTGCTACGCTAAACACGTCCAAGGTGCTCTGTGCAACACCCAGTTGGTCATCGATTTGGGGAACAATATCCCCATAAGGGACCACTGATACTGCCGTATTCTCTATGGGCATCTGGTGCCTTAGAGTAACAACTTCAGCACGAAGGGGAAAAACACACACACACACACACTGGCTTGGGGAAAGTTATTGTTTCCGTTGTTTCATCTTTCGTCATATCTACTCAATTCCTTCGGCCCCGCAAACTCGGCAACAATCCGAAACGTGGTGCCCCCCTAGGTACAAGTTGGTCACTCATTAAAATCATGAAATATATAAACATATCTATTCATTATTATCATTCAAAACCACAAGATTCACCGAGCAAGGCAAGGCAAACCCCACTGGGATATGCCAGGTGTCTTTACGCTATCACCATTCACCCGGGCTTGCGCCACCTTGGCAGATCAAGAGGCTCGTTTTCCGGGACCGGGTATATGAATCCGACCATGGAAAATCATCATGGAACAAATCACCATTTTTCATTCATAGGTAAGTCATCATAAATCATCATTTTTATCAAAATAAATCAAATTTCTATCATCATACTTGTCATCTATTTCTATGAGCTTTCTATGGGCTGTTTTCACATGCCGCCACCTCCAATCAGGTTCGCCTCTGGGCCCCACACGGCCTGACCCACTGGACTGAAGGTCAAGGATCGAATCCTCGATTCACTGGGCGGGAGAAATGAGAATCGGTGAAAAAAAACCATGGTTTCTACCAAGCAGGTTGGGGAGTCCTCCAAATGTTCTCCTCAATTCTGGGATTGATCCTTCACAAATCTACATCACTGAAGTCATAATGTAATAAAATACACTAAAACGAGCTATAAAAAGATAGATGGAGCGAAGTGTTTTCGTAGTACATTAGATTGGATAGAGGTTGGTTCGGGATCGGGTTAGGTAGATTAGATCATACTGAACGGATAGATTGATATGCGCATATATTAGGCAATTGGTTGTATAGTATAGGCACATATGTAGTATGTAAAGTTTCGTCATATCTAAAAACGAATAGAGAGAGAGATATATATATATATATATGTATCATTATCAGTCAATATATAATATATTTTAAAATATAATTATATACTAGTTTTCAGCTGTAAACATGTATGACAATATATCAATGAGCCAAACAAAAAGTCCGTGCAGTGTATTAGTTCCAGGGAGCTCATGGAATTCTAAAAAAAAGAACGATACGCTACCAACAACTATGCGTCACAATATTTGACAACACGCAAATTAAAACAAGCAAAGCAAACAAACAGAACAAGCAAACAAACAAAGCAAAAAACAAAAACAAAACAAACAAGCAAACAGAAATACCAACCAACTAACTAACTAACTCACTCACTCACTCACTCACTAACTGCAACTAAACTAACTAACTAACGGACGAACGAACTAACTAATTGCAACTAAACTAACAAACTAACAAACTAGCAAACTAACTAACTAACAAACAAACTAACTAGCTAACTAACTAACTATCTAACTAACTAACTAACTAACCAACCAACCAACCAACCAACTAACTAACTAAGACTAACTAACTGACTAACTGACTAACTAACTAACCAACCAACCAACCAACTAACTAACTAACTGCAACTAAACTAACTAACTAACTAACTAACTAACTAACTAAGTAACTAACTAACTAACTAACTAACTAACTAACTAACTAACTAACTAACTAACTAACTAACTAACTAACTAACTAACTAACTAACTAACTTTCGATCTATCTAGCGAACTAACGACCCAATAAGCCAAAATTCACTGACACAGCGAGCAAGAGTCAGAATAACTAGGAATGCAGGCAGTGGTGGCTAGATGATAGATGATATGATGATATATCTGAATCTGCCTGAAAATAGGGTACCCTTAAATGCACTGGTCAATCATCACTTTCTCTAACAACAATCACATCAATAAATGGGGTATACCTCATTTCAATCAAACCTTGAGGTGCCTGAAACTTTCGGAATTTACCCCACAACAACCACCACATGGGGCCTAAACCCAGATATCATGAGGTGTTGGTTGTATCCCTTGATATCCCCATGACATGCCAAGAAAATATCATCATTACCGGTGATAAACCCAATAGTCAACCATCCTGAAAATCAGCATGTTTAATATGATAAAAACCTGTTCCCAATTTTTCCCAAAAGGCTATGTTGCATTTTTTGTTGCCCCTATCTTCTTGCTGAAACAGCGGATGTTTCCCGCAAGCTGCAACGTTTGGCAAGCTGCCCCTCAATGCTTCCACAGAGTTGCGCCATACCTCCACCAAGGGAATGGCCGGTGAGCGCCAATGCCAAGCCATCCTGGTGGATTCCATGGCAATGGGAATGGAAACCACTGAAAACGAATGGAAATCATAGATTTTTCCATGTTTGTCCCATGAGATATGGGGAAAAACCCATGAAAAAACCCTATTTTGTTTCCGACTTGAAGCTCAACAATCGATTTGGCTGGTTTTCAATCCCTGACGATCCAAGTACACAAATTGGGCACCTGGTATCGGCAAAGTAGGTCCCACAAGGGCTAGCAATGCCCAAAAACACAGAGAGAGAGATAGAGAGAGGGAGAGACACACACACACATATATATATAATACACACACATATATATATATATATGACGGTTTGCCAAAATGTCTGTTCCTGGTCTGGTGGATAAACCGTAATTCCTTGCGTGCCGCTTCTTGTTTGCTCTTGAAAACTATGACGTATCTAAATAGTCTGGAATCTGGAACCCTGCATTTTATCTTTCATGATTGAAGCCGTAGCTAAAACATGCAGTAAATGCCAACGCGCGTCTATATGAAGTGCGTGCCGCTGCTAGTGATTAGTGGTGGAACTGGAATATTTTCATCTGCTGCAGGGCTTGTCGTTGCCTTTGCTGTCGCTGTTGCTTTTGTCAAGCAGACAGGATTAACTACAAGTTCTCTGGTGGCGACTGGGTCACTGGTCAACCTAAGAAATTCACTAAGACATCCTTAGGTTCAGGGAGCTAAGTGTTTCATCTTGACGTTTCATGTTGAAATAACAAGCAAACAGGAACACACACACACCCAAATATCCTTGAACACGAGTGTGAAAAAAAACTAGCGCAAACCTAGCGGTTTGCTAGCGCTGCCTTGCAGAATTGGTGAATTTAGTTGCGTACCGCCTCATCACGAAAAGGAAAAAACCACTAGATCCACACTAATTATCAACAACTGGTACGAGACTTCTGTCAACTATTTTTGGCAAATTGTCATATATAATATATACATTCATTATTTAACATTTTTTATTTATAATTATTTATATTTATTCATTTCTTAAGCAGCAATAAAGGAAATTTCGAGAAAGGGAAGATGCATGAAGAACCTATAAAGACAAGGGAGAGCCTATAGGAACGGCCTCTGACCGCCTGGCTGGCTCGCCTCCGTGATCTCTTAGAAGTCTTTGTCCTTGACATTTCATGCTCTCGACATCCTTGTCTGATGCTGCCAATGTCTCTTGATGTGGCTTGCGCTTGTCATCTTTGAATCTTGACAACCCTTCCTGTTGCCCGCTGTTTGTCTGGACTTTTTTTTGGTTCTCCCTGACATCTTTCTATTGACATCCTTGTCTGATGATGTCACTTTCTCTGGATCCGGTTTGCGCTTGTCATCTCTGACTGTTGACAGCCTCTTTCTTGTTGACAGCTCTGAAGCCCTACTTGGCACACTCTGCTCTCCTGACAAATTTCTTTCACTACTCTCCACTGCTGTTTTCCTCCTTTTTCCTACTTTCGGCAGTTCACTACTCTCTTCGCTTCCTGACTCTCTTCCACTATCTACTCCTCATCACATCTCTACTGTTTTCACATCTCTACTGTCTTGACATCTCTACTCTCTTCACATCCCTTTGTCTTCACATCTCTGCTCTCTAGCCATTCTTCACATCTCTACACTACAGAAGCTTTTACACACAGAAGCTTTTAGACACAACGGCTTTTACGCACAGAAGCGTTTACACAGAAAAGAATTTAAACACAACAGCTTTTACACACAAAAGCATGTGCAAAAGAAGCTTCTACACAAAAGCTTTTACACACAGAGGCTTTTACACGCAGAAACGTTTACACTGCAAAGTTTTAACACACAGAAACTTTTACACACAGAAGCTTAAGCTTTTACACACACACACAAGCTCTTAGTCACAAAGGCTTTTACACAGAAGCTTTTACGCAAAAGCTTTCACACAAAGACGCTTTTGGAGAAAGAAACTTTTTCACAGAAAGGGTTTTACACTGAAGTTGAAGCTCCAAAACCAGATCTCGGCACCAAAGCCAAAAAGACGATTTTGAGGCACTTTTGAAAAGGAAATTTAAAAGGAACATCACCAGCGCCAAAATTGAGAAAATCTGCTGACAAGTCACTATCGCAACCTTGATGCAGGCATTCCAGTGCGATTTACGATGGCCAGCTGCAATAGTATTACGCACGCAGCCCCAGCAGCAACTAACCTACCTTTCTGCGAGAAAAAATACGGTTTTGTGCTATTTCTTGACGCAGCATTTCCACTGCAATCTGCAATCACTGCCTGGATTGCAAACATACTCATGAAGCAGATTGAAGCAGCCATCACAATGTGATCTGCACACCTGGATTGTATTTTACGATGGAGGACGCGCCCGAGCACCTGTCGTACAGACAAGATTCCCCCCATCAACACCTGGAGCCACTTTATGCGAGAAAACACAAAGTTTCATGCGATTTCAAACGTCCAAACATCACCTTGCAGCAGCAACCCCACTGCAATCTGCAATCACTGCCTTGCAAATCACACTATATAGAACTACGTCGGCCAGGGCTGCAAACATACTCAGGAAGCAGCCACTACAGTGCGATCTGCGCACCTGAACTGTACTTTACCAGCCGCGCATTTCCCACAAACGAGGTTTCTTCCCATCGACGCTGGGTTCCACTTTATGCGAGAAAACACAGGACTTCATGCGATTTCTAATATCCAAGCATCACCTTGACTTGACGCAGCAATTCCACTGCAATCTGCAACCATTGTCTTGTAAATGACACTATTAAACTACGTCTTCACATCCGGACTCTCTCACATCCCTACCCTCTCTGACATCTCTAATCTCTCTACATTCCTACTCTCTCCATCTCTAATCTCTCCACTTCCCCACCCTCTCCATCTTCAATCGCTGCACATCCCCACCCTCTCCATCTCCGAACTCTCGGTCAAGCTATTAATTGGAAAATAAAACCAGTTGATCGGAAACAAAAACCCGTGAATCGGAAACTATTATAAACCTCTTAATCGGAAACCAAAAGAATCCGAAACTAAAACCCGTGAATCGAAAACTAAGAACCTTGAATCGTAAACCAAAACCCCGGAATCGGCAACCACAGCTGAATCGCAAGCAAAAGCAGGTGAATCGGAAACTAAAACCGGAGAATCGGAAACGAAACCAGCTGAATCAATCAGAATGGGCAACTTGTCTCCTTCAATCGAAAAGAGAAGTTGGAGGCAATATCCTGTTCAAAATAATGACCAGCGGGGGTGGAGTAATTGATTTCTTATGAAGATAAGTTGAAGGTAGACCTAATTCAAAATAATGGCCCGTGGGGGTGCCGGATTTGATTTCTTATGAAGATAAGTTGAAGGTAATATCTCATTCAACATAATGGCCAGAGGGGGTCGCGGATTTGATGTCTTTGCAAGATAAGTTGAAGGTAATGCCTCATTTAACATAGTGTTCAGAGGGGTGGCGTGTTTGATTTCTTATGAAAATAAGTTGAAAGCAATAGTCCATTCAACATAGTGATCAAAGGGGGTGGCGGGTTTTGATACCTTGCAAAGAGAAGTTAGAGGTAATATCCTATTCAACATAGTGACCAGAGGGGGTGGCGGATTTGATTTCTAATGAAGACAAGTTGAAGGTAATATCTTATTCAACAAAGTGGCCAGAGGGGGTGGCGGATTTGATTTCTTATGAAGATAAGTTGAAGGCAATATCCCATTCAACAAAGTGTTTAGAGGGGGTGGGGGGTTTGATACCTTGCAAAAGGAAGTTGAAGGTAATACCTCATTAAACACAATGGCCAGAAGGGGTGACGGATTTGATTTCTTATGGAAATAAGTTGAATGTAATATCCCATTGAAAATAATGGTCAGAGGCGGTGGCGGATTTGAGCCCTTATGAGGATACTTTAAAGGTAATATCTCATTCAACATAAAGGTCAGAAGGGGTGCCGGATTTGATCCCTTATGAGGATACTTTGAAGGTAATATCTCATTCAATATAATGGTCAGAGGAGGTGCCGGATTTGAACGCACATATGTGGATAAGTTGAAGGCAATATCTCATTCAATATAACGGTCAGAGGAGGTGCCGGATTTGAACGCACATATGTGGATAAGTTGAAGGGAATATCTCATTCAATATAATGGTCAGAGGATGTGCCGGATTTGATCGCACATATGTGGATAAGTTGAAGGTAATATCTCATTCAACATAATGGCCAGAGGGGGTGGCGAATTTTATCCCTCACGAGGAAAAATAATTAAATGCAATATCCTTTTCAGCATTGTGTTCAGAGGGGGTGGCGGGTTTGATCCCTTCCGAGGATAAGTTGGCGGTAGTATCTCATTCAACAAAATGTTCTGAGGGGGTGGCAGATTCGTCTTTTTGGTTTCTGATTCGTGGGCTTGTTTGGTTTCTGATTCGCGGATCTTGGTGTCTGATT
>CAMXCT020000776.1:148129-183129 GCA_947184155.2 Cladocopium goreaui | reverse complement strand
GGCAGACCATCGTTCCCTGCCTGGGCGCTCCCTCGAACGGCGATCACTCCTCGCAGCTTTGAAACTTCGAGCAGCATGGAGCCATGTCTTACCATTCTGAAACCTGGATTTTAAACAATGAAACCAAGTAAAACCATATGTTGAAATTCAAACGTGATTCAAACACTTGAGCTGGTCTTGAAAAAGGATAGACCCCCAAATCAACTGCGGTTTATCATCGTTGCATTGCCACATAGCAGCTTATTCACCCATTGTTGGACAATTTGGGCAAGATATCTCCCTCTTTTCCCACTCAATCGGTTGTGGCTTGGGCGCATAGCGACCCCAAAAAAGATTCGGAAAAGTTGGAAAATTTGAAATGGAGATTTTGTTTCCTCGAACTACCATCCTGGAAATACGGTTTCAGTTTATACTATGCCAACTCCAAGCTTTCCCAGAAATCAACAGTGGTTTCCTCAGTTCCAACCATTTTCATGTCAATGGATTCTGTTCTTTGATCGGGGGTCCATTTGATATCATTGTATATTAATGTCAATATTATTGGTGTGCCATTTACGGTGGAAACTCGTGGAAACCCTATATAATATTATATATATATTATATATTTATTTATTAAATATTTCAGGGTAAATTATAATATTTCACTAACCTGAATCTTGCGGCCATTTGGGCATGATTTCCCTTATTAACCATGATTCCAGGGTTCGGTCGAACAGTGAGGTCGTGATGAAATTTACCCAGATATTTGATAGGGGGTTCAACATGGTTCTATAGATTTTGTCCAAGGTACTGGTGTTGATGCTGGGCAGCTTGAAGACACCGATCCGTGCCACTGCCTGCCTAGGCCAGGGCTGCCCTCAAAAATTCCAGTGCCAAAATCACAAATGATACGCATGGCTTAATCAAAATGGTAATTTAGAAATTCTAATGACCAAAATGCTTGATTAGAATGGTCATAAACCTTAGTTTTCCTGATCAACATCGCCATGTTGATGGTATACACCAGGTTAGACCATGTTCAAAGACACCCAAGATCGGTACGATGTAATTGTCTAATTAACCCGGATGTGGTGAGCGTGTTGAGCTTTATCTGTCGTTACCTGAAAGTAGATCTATAGAAAACTTCATACTCCGTTTTTCGTTGGCATAGTGCGTCCCTCATGTGTGCGCAAGCGATGACACATACCCACCGTGTATTTGCTGAAAACCCTGAAAACACGGAACCCGCTCTAACTAAGTGCAGGTATCTTGTCGAACCGAGCCATACCACCGGTAAAAAAGTTTGACAATTATTGAAAAAGATTGCAGTAAAGGGTCACTGCGTCCCAACTGGTCCCAAATCAGTTTCAATCTTCAAATCCTTTTGACCATAATTTGATGGCAAAAATTGCGGGCATAGCCAACCCCATTTCTTGACAAATTCGATCATCATACTAGTTGACCATAAGGAATGTAGATATATCAATCCTTTGGCTTGCCATTGCCAGTAGTGCTTGCAATCGGGCATTGCTGGTTACATATCTCATCAATGTCCCATCAACTGGCTTCCATACTATGCATTTGTCAGATGTAATCCTAGAAGAAGCTAAAGCAAGCATACCCTCTGGTAATTTAACGTAGCTATTGAAAATGGCCATTTATAGTGGATTTTCCCATTAAAAATGATGATTTTCCATTGCTATGTTAGTTTACCAGAGGGTATCCAATTATATAATTCATTCTTTATGAGATATCAAATTGCCTCCACATTGTAACTATCCATGTTACAAATGTTGTACTTGTTGAATCCCGTTTTTGGCCAAACTCAAACATCCCCCATCATTGTTGGTTGTATCCCTGCTATAAAATATGCATATATATATATATAATATATATATACATACAATATCCCATTACATCACAATTTTGCTTCGTCTTATGTCCTAATATGTCCTAATAGTTGTTGGTTTAAAATGATGTCCACATGATGAAACACCCACTGGATTTTGGGGTGTTTCCCCGAAATTTTCCGACAAACCCAGTTTGAGTACCCAAAAAAATGATGTTTTTAACACCTCTCTACTGAACATTGTTCATTGTAAAGCCCTTTGAATCCAGTAGATTCCTTTGTGAAATCCCACCATTCCTCTTCCTCATGTCTCGACGCATATCTTGCAGTTCCTCCAGCTGAACCGGATAAAGCTCCGTGTTGTAGGTGGCATTCCTCAAGGCACCACGTCCAGCCCGGTGATTTTTGTGGGGCTTGTTTGGAAACTTGTTGAAGGCTGTAGTTTTTGGATGTTATTGGGTTGTTTAAAGATCGTTGGAGATTCTTCAAGGTGTTGCTTGATGATTACTGATGTTGACCGTTGATTGAAAGTGTTTGGTGTTTTTTTGAAGGCGTTCAATTTTTTTTAGGGTACGGTCAATGGAATAATTTGGAACATAGCCATTTCCAACATTTCCTTTGGATGGTTTCCAAGCCGATGTATTCTACAGTCCAGCGTGGTGATGGGGATCTGACAATCACCAACCTATTGTAGCATTTCAAGCTGAGACCAGCGATTCACCTGCCAAATGCAGTGACCCAGTGACCCCAGCTCGGCCATGATATCTTCCTGATGCGTCCAATAGATGGCCTGCGGAATGCTGTAATGGGGTGATGGGATGATATCCCACATGATAGGCGCCACGGGAATGATAGGCTCATGGATTGAAAGGATACTCATGATTATTGTGTGTGTTATGGTGCGTGTCGGAAGCAAATGCAACACCTGGCTTGGATTTGGCTCCGTCGCCGATTGATGTGTAGAGATCAGGTTTCCCATCAGCCATTGGCTATTGGCAACATGAGTATGCCTTCTTTCATTTTCCAGTGATTGCCACTATTTGAGAACATCGTCATTTTAAATGGAAACTATAGCGATACTTTGTGGAATTTCTTTCAAACTCAAATATACGAGTAGTATATCAGATAACCTGGCTCACCAAATCTATCCACAATTATTTATCACATATTCAGATATGGAGGTTTCCTGCAATGGGGATACCCCCAAATCATCCATTAAAAAAAAATATAAACCATCCATTTTGGGGTTCCCCATTTGTGGAACCCCCCATTTGTTGCGACCTTCTCCCTTTTGGTCCCTTTTGGTGTTTCATCGGCAAACCCGGCCTTCGCGAAGATCAACAAGTCCTGAGCCGGGACTTGGCTCTCAAAACGCAGTCCTTTTAAGTGGGGGGCGTTTTGTGATAGGTGGCCCTCACGAAAATGTAAGAAAAAATGTGTTTATTGGATTATAAATAAAGTTGATTATTGCATTATAAACCCTCACAAGAACTATAACATCTATAACTATAAACCTAAGGTGTTTCTTGGATTATAAACCCCATTCACATCCCTTAATTGACTATCACACCACAAAAATCAACGTCAAGGGGCATGCTGCCTATGTTTTCCTCGGCACAAAAGGGCTACAGATATGCCCATGATCTCAGATGAATGGCACTCCCCCTTTTTGGAGGTAGCCAAAGACGTTCCCTGACTCAAGCCCTTGAAGTCCATTGGAGATGGATGGTGTAACCTACCCATTTGGTTGGAAGGTAGGCTGATCGACGTCCCCTCCGTTGGCACACCACGACGGCCTTTCGATCATTCTCCAGCCATGCCAGTGTGAGCTGCATTGGACGTCGAATTTCATTTCCACCATCCTCTGTGTCATAGATCTTCAGCCTGGGTTGGCTATGGGTTCGTACGATCCCAAGAAGCTCAGCTGAAAGTTGAAAAACCTTGGTGTCATCTGGTGCTAGATGCTGCGGCTTCTGAAGCACCAGCTGATACATCTCCAGCGAAGAAAGGAGCGGCCAGTATCCACCCGCCACACCGTTGATGTTCACCAGAGACTCCATTGAAATGGTAGCGGAGCCAAACCACTGACGATCCTTCAGAAAGTGCTCTGCATTTCCTGATGTAAAGTGCCCAGTGAGAGCACCCATTCCTGCCATCGTCGGTCCCATCGGCTCGCAGCTTTTCCATGCTTTCAATCCTTCCACCAATTCATCCTTGGTAGTGGAGCTCTTCTTAGAAGTAGAGCTCATCAAAGTGGTCTCCATCGGTTGGGACAAAGAGGGATTTTGGGACAAAGAGAGATTTTGGGACAAAGAGCTCGGTTGAGATGTCTCCATTCTTTGAGACGAAGCCGGATTCAAGGACATAGGGCTCGGCTGAAATGACCCACTTGACGAGGATGTAGGTTCTCCATTGGTCGCGGAGCTCCCCCCTTCGTAGGATCCAATCACCCTACCCACTTTTCTCAAACCCCTGCTTGAAAACGATGTAATTCCCATGCTTGGGTCTGCAACGTTGGTGTGACTCAAACTTGTGACTCCTCGTGTCGTAGCTGTGAGATTCTCCACCTCCGTCACTTGAACTTCCATCACCTTCTCAACAATGAGCTGTGCCACTTGATCTCCTGTTCTGACCCAAAACTCCATTCCTGATCGATTGTGGATCAAGACCTTGATTTCTCCTCGAAAGTCTCGGTCAACAACTCCAGCACCAACTTCCAATCCCTTGGTAGCAAGAGCTGACCTGGTAGCAATGCGGCCATAGGTTCCATATGGCAGCTCCACAGCAATGCCTGTTCGAATCAGGGCATAGTCACCAGATGCAATTCTGACATCCTCAATGGAGCATAGGCTCAGACCAGCTGATCCTTCAGTGCCGCGAGTTGGGAGAGTCGCTGCATCATCCAGCAACTTGACCTTGAGCTCATGTCCACTTCGGCACAAATTCTTCAGATAGTCAAACCCAAAACGGCCGCACATGTCGACCAAAACCAAAATGGCTGCCACTGTTACCATCAAAAAGATCCAGCTACTGCTGCCCTCCTCCTCCATCACGCCTTCGGTTCCTGTCGTTTCAGCCGAAGACACCATCACAGATGCTGCGGCCACCAACAGGCCAAGGCTATCCTGCAGTCGTTTGGCAATTTCTCCTCCTCCAATGCTCATCTTTTTGACTTGAACTGGCTGACGACTTTCTGCAGTCATCTTCAAAGCTTGAACAAAATGCCTAAGAAGGTTCCCTTGAAGCTGTTTGGTCATCCCATCAGCGACCAAGATCTTTCCAGATTGATGCTCCAAGGTGGTCTCCCCCCTTTCTATGGCCTCATGCAGTCCTTGAGCTCTGATACGAAGGTGTCTCGTTCTCCAGCTTCCAGTCGTTCCTGAGACAATGCTGATCCCAGCCATCGAGTCAGAAAACATTCGTCCTTCTGACGGTGTTGGCTGAAGCATGTCTACGATGGACTTGATGCATCGTAGTGCGGTCAATCCCTCCAGCATTGACATCAGTTCTGACTCCGCTGTGGAAAGAGTCACGAAGCTCTGACGGCACGTGATCCAAAAAACTGGGGCACCAGCGAAGAAGCCAACCACTCCACTGACACTTCTCAGATTGGAAGATGCAAACGATGCATCTGTATAGACTTCCACCAGGTTGGCATGTCGTGCTCGACGTTGTGATCCATCTTCTCCAAAATCGCCATCCTCCAAGGGGCCATACTCCAAGGCCAAATCTGGATTGGCTCGAAGATAGCATCTGATCTCCTTCCCAATGGCCTGCACACCCTTGGGTCGTTTGGTGGCGAACTGGCTCATCAAACTGACGCCATAGCAGATGTCAGGTCGAGTTCGTCCTGCCAACCAAAGTAGTTCTCCTGTCTGTTTCTGGGCTTCTTGAACTTCCTGTGGAGTTACTGACTCCTCCTCCTCTGGGGTTTTGATGGTGCTAAGTCCTTTTCCCTGTTCATGAGGGTACTTCTCCAAGAGGTTCTGGACAAAGGACTGCTGATGCACTCGATAAACTCCATCTCGAAGTTCCAACTCCATGCCCAGAAAGCGTACTGCTTTCCCTCCTTCTTCTAACCATTCGGGAGTTCCCTCGCAGCGATGCACTGGATTGCACTGGATGATCTTCCAGATGTCCTGGTCTTCAGTCCTTTGAACAGCGAAGGTGGACCCATTCACCTCCCATGTGAATTTCACCATTCTCTCATTTCTGAATTGAGTCCACTCTTTGGGACTGGTGGTTAGTCCGTAAAGTGCTCGATCGACCAACCACAAAGTTCCAGGCTCAGCGATGCCGGCCAAGATAAAAATCTGGGGCGGCTGCACCACCACAATCTCCCTGGAGTGATCACGGGGGGCTCGAAGAAATGCTGTTTTAATATCAAGAGTGACTGCGCTCAGCTTCTCCAGCCCTCCCTTCCGTAGGATGCAGCGTACTTCGGCTGCTCCAGTTCCGCCAGCATAGGTGTCAGTGAGTGAGCGTTGGCTCATGTAGTTTCCGCAGGCACATGCTCTGCACTTCCGTCGGCCACTCCCAGCCTTCCGTGAGAAGATAGCTTTCCCAGGGATACGTTCATAGAGAATCCCTTTCTTCTCTGCTTCTCTCCTCAGCTGTTCAGCATGACTTTCTGTGATCACCCTCACTGCTCCTGTCTCTTCAGTCAACGATGTGAACTCACTCCACATGCTCTCCTTCCACTCTTCAAGCTCTGCTCGAACTTCTGATAGGGAGTACATCCTCGTTTGAAGAAAGACTCCTTGGCCCTCCACTGCAGTCTGCAGCCTTTCCGTCTCCTGAGCTTGACATTCCTTCTCCGTTTCCTCCAGTCCTTCTGCCAGATTCTCCACATCTGCCAGTAGGGCTCGTACAAAGCGGTCTGTTCCTGCCCGCTCTTCATCCTCTCGTGGTTCTGCATAGTCCACCATCATGGAGTCTTGAAGATCCAACTCTTCCATCAAGAGATGAAGTCCACGTAGGCGCCGTTGTTCAGCTTCTTCTGCTGGCACTTGAAGGCGACCCATCACTGTGGATTTTCCATAGATTCTCATCCGCTTTCCAGGTTCTCTCATCTCTCCAAGATGTACTTCTGGAAGAGACAAGTCTTCAGGCTGATCTTCAGGCTGGATGACATCAGCAGTGTGAAAGAACTTTCCGGTGTCGTCTTGGACAAAGTAGCCGGTCATAGAGGCAGACATTGAAACGTCTGGTCCATAAATCTTCACCTGCTTTCTGGTGAGCTTCCAGTCCTGATACTTCTCCTCCCAGATTCGCTGTTTTGCGAAGCCAGTCGCTCCAAAAGGAAGCAAAGCTTTCATCGGAAGCCCCAGATGTTCCAACTGACGTCTCAGCCTTCGTTCAGCTCCATGTCGAGCAGCTAGGGGCCAAAGGTCATTGGTTGATCCAGAGCTCTTGAGTAAGGTCCGTGTGGCCTTCTTGAGCATATTGACCTCGGCCTCGGCCCGGCCATTGGTTTTGTAGTCATCACCTCCGGTGTAAGTCCTGAGTATTCCACGATCCAGGGCCCATTTTCGAAGGCTCTTTGAGCGAAGTTCTCCCGCTCGGTCGCTGTGAAGCCTCCTCAAGGGTAGGTTGAGGTATCGGAGCCGGGTGTAAATTCGTGACACACCCTCCAAGATTGACGCTGCTCGTCGATCTGGCAAGATCTCCATGAAGGTCAGTTGACTCACCTTGAAGTTCTGTTCCTCCTGGATCAGGTCTTTCCACTTCTGACTGTCATCATCCTTCTCATCCTTTGGTGACTCCTCTTGGGGATCATCTTCTACCTCTAATGGGTCGACCTCCTGATCTCCTTGATGGTCGTCACCAATTGGATCTTCCTCTGGTGGGTCATTGAAGATCCCTCCTTCAAGGTCCGGTGGCGCGGCAGATCGGACTCCCTCTCCTCTAGGGCTCCCGCAGCCAACAACTCCACCGGGGGCCGCCGATCGAGTAGCCTCTCCTCCAGGCTCCTCGTGGCGAACTTCCCCATCCACATCATCCTTGATGTGGAGACCTTTTCCATCCATGGTGGTGGGCAGTGTGTAGCATCCGACTAACATGTATCGCCCATCCCCAAGTTGATCTGTTCCCTTCTTGAATGGCCCAGCCAGATCAATTCCAAGAGTGTAACTGTCTGGGGTCACGACCTTCCTGTGATGCCGTGCCTGTCCACATGCCTCCAGGCATGTTCGACACCCTCTGTAGTAGGGCTGGTGGTCGTTCTTCAGATGCCTTTTCCAATCCTCCAATGACATCTTTTTGATACCATCACCCTTCCCTCCAATGTTCTCATCCTCAAGTTCCAAGCCTCGGTTCAGTTCTCGTCGAAGAGCAGTGGCGATGGCCTTCTTCAGTCCATCAGACCATGATGCCCATGCCTTTGATCGTCGGATCTTTTCCTCAATGGGGAGGTTCTCCTGGAAACCTTCTCTGGACGTTCCTGGTCCTCTCATGCCATGTAGATCTTGAAGTTCCAAGATGTTCCCACCAAGAGTCGTTGGCTTCCGTTTGATGTGACCAGTTGGTCCCTGATCAAAACTGACCTCAATGAAGCCATTCAGCTCCTTGATGCGATGCCATTCTGGAAATGCCCAGTAACTTGGGTATCGTTGTGTGGCAATCGCACTGGGGCTCAGGTACTTTTCTGGGTCCTCGGGCTGCTCCTTCAGGTAGAGCGTCTTCTTCTGAAGAGGTGCTCGTGCATCTTTGGCCCTGTGGTAGATGTAGTACTGTCGAAGCCACAGTACTGTGTCATCACGAACTCGTTGAAGAAGTACTTCATCCAAATCCTTGAGACCAAATCTCTCTGGACCAATCCTTGATCTCAAAGGTGGTGGTCCTGGTTGGACGTATCGAAGTCTTGACACCGTCCTGCAGGGTGGTCCACCGATGACTGCATCTAAAGTGCCAGTGTCAGCGAGATCCAGCAGGAAGCTGTAGATGTCGTCCTTGAGAAGGTTCTGCCTCCTGTCGATCTCCACATCCACACAAAGGACTTCTCTGCCAGGAGCTTCCAGCTCGGATTTCCAAAACTTCTCGGTGTCCCCACTGAAGAGATGCAGCACAATTTGACGTGCCTTTCTCAACCTCCTTCTGACTCTTCGATTCCATGGTAGTTCAGCTCCACTCCATCTAATGTTTGATTTCACATTCCCGCTCCAGCTCAAAGGTACGTGTCTCCCTCAAAAAAAAATGGTTTTCCCTAGATCTAGTATATTACATGGTTGGGATTGCATAGGTGTGTATATATATATGATGAAGCTCAAAGCTACCTTGCTGGCTCACTGCCTCCTTGCTAGCTCAAAGCTCAAAGCTACCTTGCTGGCTCAGTGCCACGTAGCTGGCTCAGTGCCACGTAGCTGGCTCAATGCCACGTAGCTGGCTCAGCGCCTCGTAGCTGGCTCAGCGCCACGTAGCTGGCTCAATTTTTTTAGCGAAAAAAAAAAAAAAAAAAAAAACCTCGCAGAAATTGAGCCGGCTACATGCCCTTGAGCCGGCTCGCCAATGCGTCATGAACCCGGCCAATACATAGCTAGTATTCGTTTTGATGCTCTCACATTCGTCCGCCAGCTCAACGTGACGTAGCTGGCTCAATTTCTGCGAGGTTTTTTTTTTTTCTTTTTTTTTTTTCGTTAAAAAAATTGAGCCAGCTCGATGCCATTGAGCTAGCTCGATGCCCCTGAGCCAGCTACGTGGCATTGAGCGAGCTCGATGGTGCTGAGCCAGCTCGTTGCAGTTGAGCGAGCTCGCAGAAACTTCCCAATCTGTTAAATTGCATTAAATTGCCAGGTTCAATCCCCACTGATTACTTTAGTACTAGATATGGTACCTCTGAAAAAGCCCAAGGTGACTGTCAAAACATACCCCTGATGAAATTGAGCCAGCTACATGTTTTGAGCTAGATCGAAAAAATGGAAGATTGGGAATTCCAACATTATACTCCAAGATCGGGTTGGAAGGATGCGCACCAAGATCTCTTCAGGGACTTCCGGAAACAGACGTCTCAGCTCCTCCAAGTGCTTGACATCGTCCTTTGGCAAACTGCCAATGTTCCCTTCTCCTCTCAGCACTGCCAATCTGGCTCGGCGCTCCACGAAGTAGCGCTCAACCTCCTTGATGAGCTCCAAACCCAGAGCTTCAGACACTGTAGGACATGCTCCCTCCAGCTCCGTGTCCAAGATGCATCCCGAGGGGTCGGTCAGCTCGAAGATCGTTCCCTCCCACCTGATGGCATACCCAATCTCGGCCAAAATTCCCAGTGGCACTATGCTTTGCACTGGTGACAGTGAAAGGAGAGTTTTCGACCACGGGAGTTGGCGAAGAGTCGCTGATCCTTGGGCTAACTCCACCCGCACTTCCAGTGCAGACTCCCACTCTTTGATGTCCTTGGCGGTGCGGAGTGCGTGCGTTGCACCACCGTCCAACAGTGTCTTGCCACCACCAGCCACCTCGAGGCTGTTGAGCTTGATGGCTCGAAGGGCTGGCCCCCTCAAAGTTTTGAGAAGGGTGGTCGCCTCTTGGAGGAGCTCAGCATGAGCGGCCATTGATGCGGGACCTCCACGACCCGGGTCCCCCTCTCCTCCAGGGTGACCGGCCGGAGCTACACCGCTGGTCTCCTCAGCTCTTTGCTGGGTGACCTCATCAGCCTTTTCCGTTTTCTTCAAGGCTGGATTGGCACTTCCTCCATCGTTCTCCTTTCCCTTTCCTCCACCCTTCTTTCCTTTTCCTCCAGGCTCCATGGATCCACTGCTGGCAGCCATCGCCTTGACGGCGCACTCCTTCTTGGAATGTTTGGTTGAGCTGCAGTTCCAACATCGGCCACGTTTGTCGATCGTGGTCCAGTCATGAAGGTACGTGCACTCAGCCCCCTTCTTGCATCCATCCTCCGTCCCAAAGAACTTACAGGGAGGCCTCTCACTCCTGGTACCTCCCTTTTCTGTTGTTTTCCCTTTTCCATCACCTTTTGGAGCACTGTCCCCACTAGGTCCATCCATGGCCTTGACCTTTGCAGTCGTCGTAGTCTGAGTCCCTGCATGGTAGAGGCTCTCTGCTTCTGCCAAGACTGCGTCCGCATACGTTGTGACTGCTGTCAAAGTAGGGTCAATGTCGACCATCAGATGAGCTCGGGTAGAGTTCAGACGGAAGGCCGTGTGAGTGGAGGCCCTGATGACCACCTGGCTCATCTTGTCCAACGCATTCATCAGCAGCGTTGGGTCAGGTGTCGTGACACTCAGCTCCTGAGCCCGCTTGAGGTTCCTCTTCCAAGCTCTGATCTGCTCCAGGAACTCACTCAAGGTTGACGGTGCCTTCCCTTCGACCAACTGTCGTAGAAGCAGGGCCTTCTCTCCAAGTCCTCCTGGTTGATATCGGGTATAAATCCGATAGAGAATCTCCACAGTGTTGGTGCTTCTGCTGGCCAGCACCTCGCTCTTCAGTCCTTCCGGAAGAGCGCACAACAGCATGCTCTGACCACGCTGTTCCAGCCTCGTCCAAAGCCCAGTGCATTCTGTCGGGACAAGAGGGGCAATGTGCAGCCGTTGGACAGGGTCAGATCTCAGCCAACGTTGGTAGGCATCACTTGCGCCTCTGGCGATTGCAGTCCACCACGCACCGCTACTCACAGAAAGATCCTTCATGATTGGTGCTACAAGGGTCAACCAATCTCCAAGCACTGCTCCACCCAATTCACCCTCCTTGATACTCGGAAGTTGGGGAAGGTCTACCGTTCTGATACTCTCTCCAAAACTTTGAGTCCATCCCATGTCAGCTGAAGTTGGAATGGTTGGCCCTAGAGGAATTCCACCCCCTCCACCTGGCATCTGTCCATTCCCATGTCCTCCAAATGGCGGATATCCTCCTGATCCGGTAGGAAGATGACCTTGCCATCCTCCTTGATGAGATCCGTTTCCATCCCCTTGTCCTGGGGTAGATCCCTGACGATCACCGCCTGGTTGTCCAGGGCCGTTGTGAAGTGCTCCATTTCCCTGAGCCGCAGCAAGCTGTTTCATCAAAACTGCCATCGTCTCCATGACTTGACCTAAGGCAGGTTGCTGCTGCATGGTGTCCTCAGGTTTCCATCCACTAGTCTCCTGACTACTTTTCATTTCCATAGTTCCAACTACAGGTGGTTTTTGGTGTCCTGTAGTGGTCGGTGGAACAGACCCTGGTGGAGTGGTCCAATCACCTCCATTCCCTGATCCTACCACCTCCGAATTCAATTCATCAGGTTTTCCATCCTCCAATTGCAACATGCTTGTAGACCTCGGTTCTATGGCCTTCTCTGCACCTGGAATCCTTTGACTCTCAGCTGTGTTCACACTGCTCGGCTGAGTCACACCCGATTGCTGGTGCAAGTGGCCCTTGAGTTCATCCAATTCCCTCTTCAGTTGATTGTTCTGTTGTATGAACATCGTCAACAGATCCCTGATTTCTGGGGCATTCATCGACCCTTCTTCCATCCCAGTCCTGATAGACGCCGAAGCTTCCGGTCCAGCATCATTTCGTGGAAGTCCATGGGGTCTAAGGGCACGAATGGTCACATCGTCCTTTACCTTCTCCGACCAAAACGGGTTGATGGCGGTATGTTCCCCTCCATCCATCTGTCTACCCCTCTGCGGTCCATATGTTACAGGGGGCCCTTTTGGTTGGTCCTTCGGTAGCGCTAGTTCCATGCCACTAGCCCCAGTTTTTCCAGAATCCTCCTTTGAATCCATGGCAGGGTCGGTTGGGCTCATAACCCACACCACAAAAATCAACGGTCAAGGGGCATGCTGCCTATGTTTTCCTCGGCACAAAAGGGCTACAGATATGCCCATGATCTCAGATGAATGGCAACTATAACCAGCAATATATAATAATTGCATCTCCCACGGAGCCCATCGTCCACTTGACTTTAGCCAGAACTGTCTGGAACCTCCAGCCCGAACCAGGGGGCCTGTGCCAGGACCACTCAGGACTTTCTCTAACCGCGACTCTCACTGAAAAACCCTTCCCCCTAATACTAACCCCCCACAAATAATAAGCAACTCAGGTAGTTTTGATTATATAATTATTATATAGATATAGATATATATATATATATAGGGTAATTATAATTATTTAGCATTAGGGTGCGAAGCTTTTGCCTAATAATAAACCTGAGAAGGGAGGAACGAAAGCCAGGGAAGTGCGAAGAAGAATGAGAGGAGGAGGGAGGATGGAGGAAGACAGAGCAGATATGGAAGAGGTGATGCAAGGGACACATGAACAAGGATTTTTTTCCGCTGCAGCGGGCGAAGCTGAAAGGCGTAGGAGCAGGACGGGTGTATGGAAGGGAAATAACATGTAGAACAGATATCGAAGTCAAACATTGCAGCAAACGAGCAAAGAAGGTAGAGTGACTTGTCGTATCCATATCCAAACATGTGTTTTTGGGTATGGATGTACTGCATGCTGTGCTGCGTCGGCTCATGCAGTTGCCTTTCAGGCGTGAAATGAGAAGTTCGAAATGGTCACTTTTCAGCCAGCACACGAAGCCAGCTAGAAACCGTAATACTGATCATTGACTTCCTCATGGAGAAAGGTAGTTGGGTTACCCAGACAATGCTTTTCGTCGGAGTATAGATGTAAGCTATTGCATCTCCCTTGCTTTGCCACCGGAGGTTGCCTCCTTGGGATCGGCTGCAGCTTCAGCACGCAAAAACAGTGATAAGATCGAGGACTTTCATCTTAAAAAACCTCTCAATGCCAGTATCATATCTAACCGAATCTAACCCCCTTCTATTCAAGTCTCTCTATCATTCTCATTCATTCTCTATCGCCTCCCCAAATGCACCTCCACCTCCGAGGACGGACCGGGGGAGGATCGATCCCCCACCGTCACCCAATTGCCACGTGGTACATACACCTCAAAATTCGTCCAAATGCCCCCGCTCCACTGCAACTGAGAGCGTGATTTCTGGCTGTTTTTGCCCGCTCTGCCCCCAGACCCCCTCAACTTACTTTGTTCGCAAAAAAAAACTTCGCCTAGCCTAGCGGCTGGCTTTCGCAATCAAAAACCCTAATCTAATTTTTTCTTTTCGAGTTCAAAATCAGTTAGATTTCCTTCTAAAATCTAATTAAAATATTGCCAAAAATTGTATTTCGAAGCATTTCGAAGCTTTCCCCTAACATTAAATTTAAAACCTAAAACAAAAAATGAGATTTCAAAATCAGTTAGTTTTCCTTTCAAATTCTAATCAAAATACTGCAAAAAAAATGCTCCAGAAGCTTTCCCCTAATATTAAATTCAAAACCTTTTAAAAAAATATTACAGTAACATTTAATCGATTTCAACAAACGGACCCTAATAAAAAATACCCCCGGGTTGACTAGTTTTTATTATTAGGGGGTAAAACCCTGAAATGGGACCTTCATTTTTTAATTGGTTTCTAAAGGGGATCATTTAAAGGTCAAATTGGCCAACTTCAATTTTTTTCCAAAATTGGAGACGGACCCTAGTTTTTATTATTGGGGGGGTTGGTAATAGGGGGAAGGGATTACTGGCATCTTTTAGCTGGTCACTGGTCAATTGCAGCTACTACGATGCTGCTACTACTACAACAGCTGCCCCTTTCCATACTCAGGATGAGCCTGCTTTCCCATGCTTTCCCACCCGTCCAAGATCTTCCAAGCATCAAGGGCTAGCAATTTGTTCCCATTAAAGTTGCGCGCCGCCCACGTCATTCCATTGCCTCAGGTCGGCCTCACTTGTTAAACGTGAAAATGTACGTGGGAACTGTTTTGCATAGAAAACGATCCTCAACGCCAGAAACCACAGCTTTTAACAGCCATGGACAATCATGGATGCCCACCCTAGAGCTACAACTTAAAGTGCCAGTTTCCAGCCAAGTTACACACTGGATATGCTCCCAAGCCTCGCAGTCGGCTACACTGGCTACACCGTGCTTCAACATGCACCGCATCAAGCTTGCCCATTTATACAAGGTTCCAAAGGAAAACAAAACAGAACAACAGAAGTAATTGTGGACTGGTTCCACTGCTCGCTTGATAGGGACCGCCGCAATTTGCAGCAGGTTGTACTCATCCCAAGAGAGCATTGGAGGTATAGCAATATCTCATTGGCGGCGGCGGTGGCGGTACAAGTTCGTATGCAACCATTGGGCAAAACACGTGGAGTTTCGCCAGATGCAAACGCTAGATCCGGATTCACTACACTTTCCCTTGCCCTGAAAGGTGGGGCATCATAGGTCATCATCTCATCCAGCGTCTCCGAGTCCTGGATCTTGGGGCCTTTACTCAAAGCAAGTGTCGCTGGGCAAGTGGATGTCCGATGAAAAATCGACTGGTTGGTTCAAAGGTATCCTATTCATTTGTGGGTTGAACATCATAATCCCCAATAACATCCAATAACCAGGTCGGTGACTAAAACCGTTAACCCCATTCAACCCTAGTCTATAACCGACCAGCCCACTCGCGAGCGCGCCTGCAAGCTGCCCGGGAACAACATAGGTGTCGTTAAACGCCTGGCCAGGCTGGAAGATGGGCCGCACCAAGTGCTTCTCCTGGGACCCGTGGGCGGTGGTTACGATCCGCCCTTCACCAGGGCCCTTTGGGGCCTCTTTGGGGGCCTGGTTCCCATGATCTGTGTTTAATGAACTATTTGGGCATCAAGTCTATTGGTGAAGAATGAAACATGCATGTTTCCTCTGTCTCTCTGTTCTTCAGCTAAGGAGCATCGGAACATGTTTGAAGAGTGGTAGATAGTGGTAGACAGGTGGAATCCCAAAGCATCAACAATGTTGGTCATTGGAGCGTGCTGCGTCACCTTAAATTTTCTCTTTAAGCCCAGCTTCCGGAAACAGCCCTTGGGTCTGAGGAATCAAACCTTGGGTCTGTCGATTGCAGGATCTCAACATCCTGCAGGATCTCAACATCTAGCCGTGAAAAGCCGGTCAAGCCATTTCAAGCCAGTCACTCGATCGGCCTGGAATGGATGAACCATGGATGAACCGGTTATATAATAGGTCCATCTGAAAAATCTCAAGATATCTCAAGCATGATCAAGTATGACAAAATCTTCTTCCGCATCTTTTTCTTGCAGTTGCACTTCACAGCCGCTTGGAATTCGGCGTGACTTGGGGGCATGGCCAGGCATGGTGCCTGGCCCAGCATCATTTCACCCCCGCAGATCTGCAGCTAAGCCACCAAAAATAATGCAAAGGGTTACAACCATCCTGACAAGAGCTGCAACAGGACAGGAACCCATAGGAGCCCTATACCTTCTGATTCTACAGGGATCTACAGGGTATCTTCTAGGAAAATGCGTCAGTCACGATTAACACCATATAGAAGCATACACTTCTGAGCCATGAAAAATACCTTTATCCCATCCCATTGTTCTACTTGGTTCACAGGTATCCCCGTATGGACCCCCTGTAATAAAACAACCAATGGTACTACATTACAGGAAAAACTCATCTGAAACATCTCCATGGCCCACTTGGCCTTGATTGCTGAAACCAAGTGGCCCAATCACCATCCAAAAGCAGGATGTGCACGGGCAGAAAAAACAGCGTTTTCTCACCATGGAAGGAAAGAAGTGTGTAAATGCAAAGGCATAGAACATGGTGCCCATCGCCGTCGACAGTATCCTTTGATCGGTTCGCTGACTGGTGGGATGGGTTTTGGAAGCTGGGGCTGGGACGTCATTTCCACATGACCGGAGAATGGCAAGACATGCGACACTTGGTGTCAAGAACGATTGCCATGGAATGCTGGATCAAAATAAACAAACTGTTTCGCTGCGTCCTTCACTACCATCTAAAGCAAACCAGAAAATAGTTTGTCAAGACAAGTATCAGAAACGTCGCGGAAATGATTCTCAAGATTACCTGAAGTGGCTGGAATGATTCAATGAAAATTAAGTATCAATTATAAAATATAGGCAAGGAAATTGGTAGCATCAAGCATCTAGTAGCTATTAGTTCCGTGGGGATCCAAAAAAAGGGGGTGCAAACACCAGTGATCGCTGGCACAACTCCGCTCGAAAAAACTGGCCGCCTGGTTGCTAAAAGGCCCAGGATGACTTGGCCAATGAAAGCAGCCACCATATATTCAGATCCCATCCACATATTACGCCTGGGGCAGTATTGTGTCCACAAACGGCATGGTTTCATGGTTTCATGGATTCATGGGAGGCATCATCTTGCTGCGTAGTATTTGTGGGACTCTTGTGTTCACATCAACATGGGTGATAGCATGGTGGTCATGGATGATGCTGGACATCTCCCCAAAATAAAATGTATCGAAACATGATTGTTTAACCAATCCGCACATCCGGCAACCTGCATGATCATCATTTTGGATGCACTATACTAATAATTCAATGACCTGAAAACGGTTCTCCTTAAAATCGGGATAATTCCCCAATCCTAAGCATCATCTATGCTGACGTCCGTTGGCCAGTTCCACCATCTGCCTGGGGAGAGGGCGAGTGATCTCATATTTCATAAGTCTCTCATCTTGTTCCTCTTCTGGAATCTCCTGGGCCGGCCCGGACATCAGGCCATGAACATAGATTGAAATGTCTCTATGCACATGGCGTTTATGGCTAGCGGTCAGTGCGGTTGCCATCTCATGAATCCACTAGACTATTTGTATACATAAATATACATATACACACTAAAACTAGGTAATATATACAGAACATGTGTGCATTTAATTTACAACTAAAGTTATTATCAAAGGAAGTTCGATGGTCTAATTTCCGTGTAACGGAATTTTACAAGTCACAACTACCACTATCACAACATCACCATTATCACAACATCACCACTATCAAAAAATCACCCTATCACAATATCACCATTATCACCTGTCTGTCTGTCACAACATCACCACTATCACAATATCACCACTATCACAACATGACCACCATCACAATATCACCACTATCAAAGTCAAAGGAAGTTTGAAGGTCTAACTTCCGCGTTGCGGATGGCAATGGATGTGCAATGGCTGTCACAGAACAGTGGGTGTCACAGAGCAATGAATGCCACAAAGCAATGGATGTCACAAAGCAATGGATGTCACAAAGCAATGGGTGTCACAGAGCAATGGATCTCAAAAAGCAATGGATGTCACAAGAGCAATGGATGTCACAAGAGCAGTGGATGCCACAGAACAGTGGATGTCACAGAGCAACGGCTGTCACGGAGCATGGATGTCACAGAGCAATGGATGTCACAGAGCAACGGCTGTCACAGAGCAATGGATGTCACAGAGCAATGGATGTCACAGAGCAACGGCTGTCACAGAGCAATGGATGTCACAGAGCAATGGATGTCACAGAGCAAGATGTCACAGAGCAATGGATGTCACGGAGCAAGATGTCACAGAGCAATGGATGTCACAGAGCATGGATGCCACAGAACAGTGGGTGTCACAGAGCAACGGCTGTCAGATGGCACAGAGTGTCACAGAGCAATGGATGTCACAGAACAGGGATGACACAGCAAAGGGATGTCAAAGCAAAGGAATGCCAGAGCAAAGAGATGTCAAAGCAAAGGGATGTCAAAGCAAAGGGCGGTGAAAGCAAAGGGAGGTCAAAGCAAAGGGATGTCGAAGCAAAGGGATGTCAAAGCAAAGGGATGTCAAAGCAAAGGGAGGTCAAAGCAAAGGGAGGTCAAAGCAAAGGATGTCGAAGCAAAGGGATGTCAGAGCAAAGGGATGTCCAAGCGACAGGCTTAATTTTCATAACTTGAACTTCCAGACTTTGAAGGAGGTCTCGCACGAAAGCTTCATTTTCACGTTTGCCGCATTCACTTTTTGAGGGAAATCTCGCACGAAAGCTTCGTTTTCACATCTTCCAATTTCACTTTTTGAAGGACGTCTCGCACGAAAGCTTCGTTTGCGCATCTTCAACTTTCAGATTTTGAGGAAGTCTCGCACGACATGCGTTTTTGAAAGTTAGCGGATGCACCAAATGCTGTGTTTTGCGGGACAAAACGTGTCCCGGAAGATGGATGGAGAAGCTTGTCCGGCAGGCGGGTGTGGAACACGTTCGTTTCAACTGGGATCATGCTCGGATCGGCCGCGCAGTGGAACTGCCAATTTAGGCTTCATTTGCACGACTTGAAGTTTCAAAATTTGAAGGACATCTCGCACGAAAGCTTCGTTTTTACATGTTCGATTTTCAGATTTTGAGGGAAATCTCGCACGAAAGCATCGTTTTCGCATCTTCCACTTTCAGATTTTGAAAGAACGTCTCGCACGAAAGCTTCGTTTTCGCATCTTCCACTTTCAGATCTTGGAGGAATGTCTCGCACGAAAGCTTCGTTTTCACATCTTCCACTTTCCTGGAAAGCCTAGTGCCCATTGTTTTGGGCACTTGACTTTCCAAAGTGTCCAAAAAATTGGCCACTGGAAAGCGTACCATTTTAGGAGTAGGAATATCAACGGGTATTTATGGCACTTTTGCAATCCTTTTGCAGCAAAAGATGAAGTGCCTTTTTATGGCTTTTTTTGTGTGTGTGAGAACCACAAAAATGGGCTACTAGGCGAAAGTAGCCTGAAACAATAGGCAACTACGGCTTTCCATGTTCATTTTTTGAGGGAAGTCTCGCGCCAAAGCTTGGTTTTCACATCTTCCACTTGCGCTTTTTGAGGGAAGTCTCGCAGAAAGCTTCATGATCACATCTTCAACTGTCGGAATTTGAAGGAAGTCTCGCAGGAAAGCTTCGTTTTCACATCTTCCACTTTCACTTTTTGAGGGAAATCTCGCACGACATGCGTTCTTGAAAGTTAGCGGATGCACCAAATGCTGTTTTGCGGGACAAAACGTGTCCCGGAAGATGGATGGAGAAGCTTGTCCGGCAGGCGGGTGTGGAACACGTTCGTTTCAACTGGGATCATGCTCGGATCGGCCGCGCAGTGGAACTGCCCATTTAGGCTTCATTTGCACAACTTGAAGTTTCAAAATTTGAAGGACATCTCGCACGAAAGCTTCGTTTTCACATCTTCGACTTTCAGATTTTGACAGAAATCTCGCACGAAAGCTTCGTTTGCACATCTTCAAATTTCAGATTTTGAGGAAAGTCTCGCACCAAAGCTTTGTTTTCACATCTTCCACTTTCACTTTTTGAGGGAAGTCTCGCAGGAAATGCGTTTTGGAGCTGCAATTTCTGACGCCGTTGCGCGTACTTCTTTCGAGTTTTGCAACTCAACCTCTGCAAATCGCATTGTAATGGCTGCGTCGAGGTTGCTTGGCGCCGCGGCTGCGTGCGTAATACCATTGTCTTTTGCAGCTGGACATCGTATAAGTCATATTGGAGTGGCTGCATCAAGGCTGCGATAGTGAGTTGTCAGCAGATTTTTTCAATTTTGGTGCTAGTGGTTTTCCTTTAAAATTTCCTTTTCACAAGTGCTTCATTTTTTTTTGCTTTGGCGTCGAGATCCATCAGGTTTTGGAGCTGCAATTTCTGACGCTGTTGCGCGTAGCTCCATTGTGCTTTGCAACTCAGTCTCTGCAAATTGCATTGTAATGGCTGCGTCGAGGTTGCTTGGCGCCGCGGATGCGTGCGTAATACCATTATCTTTTGCAGCTGGACATCGTAAGTTGTATTGGAGTGGCCGCATCAAGGCTGCGATAGTGATTTGTCAGCAGAATTTTACCAATTTTGGCGCTGGTGATTTTCCTTTAAAAATTCCTTTTCACAAGTGCTTCGAAATCGTTTGTTCTTGCTTTGGTGTCGAGATCCGGTTTTGGAGCTGCAATTTCTGACGCCGGTGCGCGTAGCTCTATTGTGCTTTGCGACTCAGTCTCTGCAAATTGCATTGTAATGGCTGCTTCGAGGTTGCTTGGCGCCGCGGCTGCGTGCGTAATACCATTGTCTTTTGCAGCTGGACATCGTATAAGTCACATTGGAGTGGCTGCATCAAGGCTGCGATAGTATTGTTAGCAGATTTTCTCAGTTTAAAAGCATGCTGTGTGCAAAATCTTCTCTGTGTAAATGCTTCTCCGTGAAAGGGCTTCTCTGCGTAAAAGCTTCTGTCTGTGAAGGCTGGCTGTATGTAAAGCTTCTGTGTGTAAAAGTTTGCTGTGTGTAAAAGCTTCTCTGTGTAAAAGCTTCTGTGTGTAAGTGCTTCTCTGTGTAAGGGCTTCTCTGTGTAAAAGTTTGCTCTGTGTAAAAGCTTTCTGTGAATAAAAGCTTTCTGTGAATAAAAGCTTCCCTAACTTTGTGTAAGAGTTTCTCTGTGTAAAAGCTGGCCGTGTCTAAAAGTTTGCAGTGTGTAAAGGCTTCTGTGTGTAAGGGATTCTCTGTGTGAAAGCTTGCTGTGTGTAAAAGCTTCGCTGTGTAAAAGCCTTTCTGTGTAGGAGCTTCTCTGCGTGAAGGCTTGCTGTGTGTATCCCAACGCGCGCACGGATCAGAGACCGCGCTAACAACTACTCTGAACTTTTCGTGTCGTCTGCACGGAAAAAGCTGCTGCGGTGCCTTGTTGGGTTTGGGAAAGAGATTGAATGGCAAGTGTAAGAAAAACTGATGATAGATCAGATGTTTTGACATGAGATGAACAACCATGAAATACCAAAAGTGAGCAAGTTGATTTCGAAGAAAATGAACTTCAAATAAGCTGAGATAAGATGACATGAGCTGCGAAGAGCTGAGATGAGGTGAAAAACTCAGAAGACATGAGATGAGTTGAGATGAGATAGGATGACACAGACTGCGGTGACAGTGGGATGAAGTGAGCAATTTCCAAGAGAAGCTGCGATGCGATGAGATCAGATGAAATGAGAAACAATTCAACATTCGAAAGACATGCCATCAGATTGACAAGCCAAGAGCCTGCTGCCACGAAGCACAGGAGGCTTGCCTGTCACCTATAGGCACAGCCTTTGCTCCGCTCTACAGGCTATAAGCGTTTCAAATTTGAAACTTCCGCCCCCGGCTTGCCCGGGTACTACTTGTATTATATACTAGTGACTAGTGACTAGTGTTCATAATATTACACATACCTAGGCCTTCCGCAGGCCGCTTTTTCAGCCCGAAGCTGTTCAGGCTGAAATTTCAGCCCGAATGGATTCTTTTCGCCTGGGGTGTTCTTGTTCTGCCCGATTGTGTTTTTTAGTGATTTTGATGATGTTTGGTTAAGATGCCCGCTCACACTATATATTATTGATATATTGTTGATAACAGTGTTAAAGAAGTTTACTGTTTTACATGAAAATCTCGTTTCGGGTGTTTTCGCCTGTTTCGTGGGTGTTTTCGCCCGTTTCGTGAGTGTTTCCGCCCGAAAAAAAAATATAAAAATTAAAAACCAGAATAAAAAAACGGCGAACATCACCCACAGAGCATTTCTTTTCACCTGGATCGTCCACCAGGATCTTATCAGAATACCTCAAAATATGGATAAAGTCACTTTCCGCCTGAGTTTTCAGTTTCCGCCGCAGGCTGATATTTGAGGTCAGGCTGAAATTCAGGCCCTTTGGAAGATACAGGTATGCATATACTGTACTGTACATCATCTTTTCTGCTGTGGAAACAGTGATTATGGAATCTTCGATGAGACTCAGCTGTTCGGGTATTACAGCGATTCCACCAGCTGGTTGGACACACTGTATACTTCTGGCAAGTCTCTTACGTATGTCCCCAAAATTGGGATTCATATGATGGATTTCATTGGGACATCAGGAAAATGGATTTATAATTACAATGAGTATCGAAAACTCCGGAGAAGAAAAACCGTCTGGCCATGTCTGGCCTATCATTTACTTGCAATAGGTGGAAGCAACCCTGCAGGATTGTTTGATATATCGATGTCCAACGGGTAGCACGGTCCTGGTATAGGTACTGGTTCCGGACAATTTGCACGATCATCGCCACATAGTGGCAGTATGCAAATATGGTTGTCGCCGTAAGGCCTCAACTGAAACAAACCCACCTACAAGCAACAAATGTCGAAGCCTGCCGACTTTTCCAGCCCCATGCTGTTACAGACTGTCTTGTTCTATCTTGTTCTGCTGCGGCTTCAGCCGATTGTTATAAAATGCATTGTGCAGTTTCCACTTCAAATAAACAAGTTAATGAACGCCTGGGCTGTTTAATTGGGGGGTACCGTTTCAGTAGCATATGATCACTATTGGGGAAGTATATACCATCCGACTTTTAAATGCTCTCAATCAACTATGGCTAGCTGTTCGAGGAAACAGGTCACGTAGGCTCTGTTTCTCCCAGCTCATCGTGGGATCCGTTGGCAATGCCTCTAAGAATTGCCCGTTAGATGCGAAAAGTGGCACCACACCTTCGCTGTCACCAGATCATCACTAAAAATCAACCAAAATGCAGCGGCCTCCCTCGGCCCTGAACACATGTTCAATTGCCCAAAGCCCTTGCAATCCCGAATGCTTGACAGTGCTACATTTTTTTGCCACCATCACTTCCTTTGGCTTAGCCAAGTAGCACACCATGAGGATGCCGGAGATGATTCCAAAGTTATTTCCACCCAGTTCCAGTCTCACGCCTCGTGATCAACACACATCTGCTTCTTGCTAAAGACCTTGTGAAAAAGCCATGAAAAACCTGATCCAATCCACAAGCCCCAATGCACATCAGTTGAAACAGTTTTGTATTTTTTCCCTGCTACCGTGCCATCCATTGCAGTCTGTTGGGACTGGGGGGGTAGAGTGTGGAGAGTGAAATGTGAAGTGTAGAATGTGGAGTGGGGTGTCAGACGTACAATTCAGGAGTGGAAAGTGTGGAAAGTGTGGAAAGTGTGGAAAGTGTGGAAAGTGTGGAAAGTGTGGAGTGGGGAGACTTCCCACTTCGGAAGCATCTCATCCTTGATCATCTTCCGAAGATCAAGCCCGGAGGCTGTGGAGTGTGCCTGGACCCGAACAAACAGAATGGCAGAACATATGTCAGATACCATGCCATGCCAGAAAGAATGTCAGAATAGCTGCCAGAAAGAATGCCAGTAGAATGTCAGAGTATATGCCAGAAAGAGTGTCAGATAAAATGTCAGCATATACATGCCATAAATACTTCTAAATGTTACGTCAGATGTCAGAATAGTGTGTAAGGATGGAGGTGGGGATCACTCGAAGGAAGTAATTTTGGTTTTTGTTTTTCTCTATGGGGCCCTCCCAGGGAGTCTCAAAAGATTGTTTGTGTAGGTTTTTCCAATTTTTTTGCCATGCGGCCCTCCACAATGACCAAGTGAATGAAAGGGGTATTGTCCCTACTTACTATATGACAAGGACATTGCCCCTGGTTACTAAATGAAAGGAATATTGTCCCATATTGACTGAATGAAAGGATGAAACAAACGATGGGGTCATAGGAAGGGGGTTACCATATAATTAATATACTATTATATACTTATATGATCTTATACGTATAGTATACCTTGAGAACCAAAACCCGCAGAAATCTTAGGGTTTGAAAAATACCCGAGCTTTTCCGACAAAACTCGAGGTATTTTTTTTATCATTCTGGAAGTACGGGTTAGGTACGGGTTAGGTATGGGTTAGGTACGGGTTAGGTACGGGTTAGTACGGGTTAAGTATGGGTTAAGTATGGGTTAAGTACGGGTTAAGTACCCCTAAAGTACGGGTTAGGTACGGGTTAGGTACGGGTTAGCTACGGGTTCAAAATCAAGACCCGAGGTCTTCAATCAAAAACCGAGGGTTTCTTATTTTTTCCGGCATACCTCAGGTTCTTGTGTGCACCCGAGGAATTCTTAGGGCTTTGGTTCTCCAGGTATATATACTATGTGTATATATATATACATACATACATACATACATACATACATACATACATACATACATACATATATGTGTGTGTGTACTTATACTTACTTATATATAAGTATGTATATGCATACTTACTTATATATAAATGTATATATATATATATGCGTGCGTATGTATAAATATATATGTGTGCGTGCGCATTCAAAGGTTCAAACCTTGCAGCTTCCATCCTAAGCATCTGCGGCACTCATTGTCTGTTGAAGGGAATCATATTCCAAGCTGCCAAGTTGCCAATTGCAATCCCAATAAAGAAGTTGGCACAAAAGCCTGAGTCTTTCTGACATTTTCTGAGGTGTTTGGAATTCGAACAGAGCAGTCAGCTTCTGGTATTCACCCAACAAAGGTTCACTCGCCCTATCGGATGAGATTTGTGGATCTTGGATGATCTTGGCACCTTTCAGACTTCAATTGCTTTAGAAAGGGCATGGTGGCATGGGCATTTTGATGTCCTATGGGTCTTCGCGCTCTGGCCATGTCCACAAAAAAAACGTTCATTTCCGCGGCAAGGGGCTGATTTTCAATGCTGTTTCCACCTGCGGCTGTTGGAGACAGCTGAGTTGATACTGTTGACCCATTTTGACCCTTGGCAATGGCAGCATTTGACATTCACTTGAAGATGCTACAACCACTTAGCACACTTTGAGTGGCTGGTTCTGTATACTAAGCTGGCGCTCAACTTTTTGGAAAGGCTGTCAGCTGACCCTTCATCACAGAGACATCATTCAGCATCCTCGCCGATGCCAAAGCCCCCATCTTGCTGCCTTCTGTCTGCGCTCTTCACTGAAATTGAAGACCACCATCAGCAAATGAGTGCACATCTCAAGGATGTGATCCCTGGGCCATTGCCCAAATGCAGGCCATGCTGAAAATTTCTTTCGAGAAGCTTCGAACGGGGATACACCATCCCCTGAGCCATGAGTAGAATGCCATAAGTGTCAAGTGTCAGTGGGGACTATTGATTCGCCTGCTTCCCCAACAACCTCCGATGGAGATCCCAGGGATCAAATACATTTCAATGACACCAACGACGCCCTTCTCTGCTTTCTTTGATGTCTGTTTATTGGAAAATTTAACCAGCCAGTCTGGTTGCATTCAGCTCCAAATCTACAAAGCGCGCTGACCCGCAACAATTTTGCCGAACGAAACAGCTTCACCGAACCCACCCTTGCAGAAAGTGGTATCCCGGCAGTGATTTCAGCAACATTCTACAGGAACCTCCTGTCTATCTCGAAAATGGGGCACAAATGGACGCACAAAATAAGGTAATTCCTTTCCCCAATATCAAACACCACCCAGAAACCATGGTTTATATACTTGGGACTATTTTTTTAGGCGGATTGATATTGGGAGGATCGGATGACTGTAACTCTCTGTCTGAGCCATGCCGGGGGCGAGATGGAATGCTTCCAGATGCGCAGCAAAAACCACCCCAAAAATCCAGTTTGAGTGGTTGAATCCCAAGCATTTGATGGTTACATCGTTACACCCCAAGTTTCCCATATCCATATGTTCCCATATGTTCCAATCCATCACATCTGGTAATAAAACCACAGTATTTGACGGTACTCCAAGGTGCTCATCCTTATGTTCTGCGACTTCGGCCACCAGTGACAGAAGGATCTGCGCTTTTCCCTTGGAAATCGCTGGAAATCAGGTTGTCTTTTGGGGCAAAACCAGCCATTTTTTCCCATATCAATAGAAACTGCAGGAACAACTGAAGCAAGATATGTTTTTGAACAATCTTATCCTTCATTTTGCCGGTTTTCGGCACAAGAAGCAGTCAGTTCAATTCTGGGACCAAAGATGACCGAAGTAGAGCAACACCACCAGTTTCTCACAGCCGTTGGCATCTTTCGGTGATTTTCGGTGTGATATCAATGATCGAAAGAGGCTTGGATGGAAAACAAAGTAATCACACACACTTGCTCAGAACAGTCATTGCGAATTCTGATGTGGAATGCATCTTACGTGCAAAAAACACTCCAGTTAACCTGACAGGAGAGAGTTGATGACACGATCCGAGAAAGATTGAAAAGTAATCCCTGTCTAGTCACTGCTAGAAGCAACTGATCCATCTGAACCAAGTCGTTCTCCCTCTATTGACAGCTGAGAAATACAGATTGCGACAACAGTGCAGTAAAACGAGAAACCCTGCAAAAGATCGACATGCCGGTTCTGGGCTTAGCCGGTTGCCATTGACGACAAAATGGAAATTGGAGGATGATCAGTCCCGATATCACAATCTCAAACATTCTCAAACCACCGTCTTCGTTGGGCAGTGGATGGAATGAGATTCACTGCCCCCCTGCATGAAATAGAATAAAATCGAATAAAATCAGCAGTAGAAGTTTTACATCTTTTCAGATGGTTCACACACACACACCCTCCCGCAGGAGGGTGGAAAAATTAAGGCCCCGGACCATGAAATGAAAATGAAGAAGAAAGGGAATGAAGATGAGGTGAAGATGAAAATGAGATGAAAGTTACTTAACCAGGACGCGAAAAGGGGAACGCAAAAGAAGAGGGAAAGAGAGAACACCAATACAACACACCTGGCCCGGAACGGGCAAACCCTGAAAAGGCAGGGAAAAGAAAAGCGGAGGCCGACGGACAACGGAACAAGACCAGCGGAGGAGGGGGAAGACAGAAGCACCTGAACCAACCTAACACGGCGAAAACCTACACCAACCTCAGCACGCAAAGGACCAAACCTACCTGGAGGGAGGAGAACGCGAGAACACATGAAATAGGGGACCCATGGGGAACTAGTTAAAAATATGTTACAAAAGGATGCATCCACAAATCATGCAAGAGTCGTGATAAGGCTCGAGGCCCTCGGTTTTCATTTCAACCCCATAGACGGCTAATTACGTGCACAATTGAGTTGTGTTTTTTTCCTTGCTAGACTGCAATACACAAATTAGGACACCTACGCGGGGCCTACGCATCCACTCCTCCCAAGCAAAACTGCCTACGCGAGGGTTACCTTTCAAGAAGTGCCTACGCGGTTGCCTCCGCGAAGTTGCTGCAACGATCTCTTTACTTGACGTGATGTGATCACAATTCTGGTTCAGAAGAGGAATAGAAAGAATTGGAAGATGACGATTCTTTGGGTGACTTGTGAAAGGAAGGCGGAAGCCTCATCAAGAGTGGAGCACTGTGTCATGATGTGATCGGCAGTCATGATGAACTCATGGAAACATTAGAAAAGTGAAACGGTAAGACTTTGATGGGCTACGGGCCACAATTTGACCTAGGGCCTCCGCGTTTCCTACGCGAGGGCCTACGCGGAGCCTACGCAAAAATCCGAACCGAAAATGGCTGTTCGAAAACTTGGCACTTGTAATTTTCTGAAAAAGCGGTTGTTTCTTTAATCTCCCCTTTCTTCCAGCTAAACATATGAACCGTACAATCCAGTTTGCATTTAAAATCATTGTAAGCCACCAAGAAAAACAAGAGTGAGGTCAGAAACAAACAGCCTAGAAAGCCAAGTCGCAGGGAAAAAAGGGTGACTGACAAAAGTCGCATGTCTTGTCCGAAAGTCGCAAGTCGAGGAAAAGTGACGCAATTCCACGTTGGAGACATCCGTCACAGTTTTCACGTGTTTTGTTTCTGTGCGACAAACAAGAATGAAAAAGGCACGAACAAAATGTGAAAAAGGCATGAACAAATGTGAAAATAAATGAAAAACGGTGTTTTGCTTCCCTTTGAACATTGTGCGCACTTCTTGCGCATAAATATACTGCGCGCATGGAATCCGAAACCCAAAAGCCGCATAGTAGTGGTGAAAGTTGCATGAAAAAGCCCGGTTTTACCTAAAGTGACAGGTTTTAGAAAAGTCGCAGGAAATTTTCTGCAACTTTGGCGTTCTAGGAATCCAGAACATCTAAACAAGCGCCTACGCCCTGCGCGAGACTGCCTACGCAGCCTCTCCTACATTATCCTACGTATATGCCTACGCGAAACCTACGCACCAAGCAGAATAGCCTACGCATGAATGATGTGAGTTCCTCCTCAATCTAAATTCAATCTAAATTCCATCATCTGGGAAAAAAACGTGGCTCAATTGAACCTCACCAACGACCAAAAAGGAAGAGTCACCATACCTGCAAGCATGTCCTGTGCCTGGAAATCTCATGTTGCAGCTGTCAGTAATCCAAAAAAGAATGTTGTCGCGGCTTCAGTCTACAAACCCTTTGACGTCTGGCAAAAGTGGTGAGTCCCTGGAACAGCGGGCAGTGGTTTTAACACATCGACCGACAGAGTGAAACCTGAAAGGAATGAAGCCACACGGCGGCTAGTTGTTCAACACATCGACAGTCGACAGGGTGAGAATCGAAACATGGCCAGCTGTTCCACTTTACTTAGACGAATTACCAGGTTAAAATGTGTAAATTCAGAGATCATTTCAACGCGTCCACATTTTGCTTAGAAAAGCATTCCCCGAAGGGTTCATGCCACCTTGACGAATCCAGCATGAATCACACACTTGCTCAGAACAGTCATTGCGAATTCTGATGTGGAATGCATCTTACGTGCAAAAAACACTCCAGTTAACCTGACAGGAGAGAGTTGATGACACGATCCGAGAAAGATTGAAAAGTAATCCCTGTCTAGTCACTGCTAGAAGCAACTGATCCATCTGAACCAAGTCGTTCTCCCTCTATTGACAGCTGAGAAATACAGATTGCGACAACAGTGCAGTAAAACGAGAAACCCTGCAAAAGATCGACATGCCGGTTCTGGGCTTAGCCGGTTGCCATTGACGACAAAATGGAAATTGGAGGATGATCAGTCCCGATATCACAATCTCAAACATTCTCAAACCACCGTCTTCGTTGGGCAGTGGATGGAATGAGATTCACTGCCCCCCTGCATGAAATAGAATAAAATCGAATAAAATCAGCAGTAGAAGTTTTACATCTTTTCAGATGGTTCGCACACACACCAGATCATTTGCCAACTCAACGACTCACACATGACATCACAATCCGCTGGTTCACTCGAATTAGCTCGTCACACCAATCATCAACACGGATCGGGGTGCCAATTCATTATGTGAAGCTGCGCGGGAGTTTTAGAGCGGTCTAACTTTTGTGCATAGGCCTCAGGCTTTAAAATGCACAAAAACAATGAAAACTGGCTCTGCAATAAAATGCCTTGCCACCAAATTCATGCTTGAATGTACATCCAACATCATCCAATTTCATCCAATTTTGAAGACCCTCAGAAACGCATCTTTAAAAAGAGGTCAGGAAATCCATTTTAGATAGGGGTATTTTAGAGTGAAGGTGCCCAAATATTTATATAGTGTGTGTTTTTTCCCCACCTGCCAGGTGAGGGTTGTTAGATTTTATGTCAGTTGCCTCCTCCTCCTCCTCCTGCTCCTCCTCCTCCTCCTCCGCCTCCTCCTGCCTCGTCCTCCTCCTGCTCAACCGCGACCCTCGACGCACAGTGGTCTCTGTCGGACCTCAACCACGACCATCCACGCCCAGTGTTCCCTGCCGGACCTCAACCACGACCATCACCGCCAGTGTTCCCTGCCGGGCCTCAACCGCGGGTATCCCCGCCCAGTGTTCCCTGCCGGACCTCAACCACGACCATCCACGCCCAGTGTTCCCTGCCGGACCTCAACCACGACAATCCACGCCCAGTGTTCCCTGCCGGACCTCAACCACGACCATCCACGCCCAGTGTTCCCTGCCGGACCTCAACCACGACCATCCACGCCCAGTGTTCCCTGCCGGACCTCAACCGCGAGTATCCACGTCAAAAGATATGCCACATAGAGTGCCAGAAGATATGCCAGATAGAATGTTAGAAGATCTGCCAGATAGAATGCCAGAAGGTATGCCAGATAGAATGCCAGATAGAATGACAGCTAGAATGCCAGAAGATATGCCAGATAAAGTGCCAGAATGTTTGCCAGATAGAATGCCAGCAGATTTGCCAGATAGTATGCCAGAAGATATGCTAGATAGAATGCCAGGTGGAATGCCAGAAGATTTGCCAGATAATATGCCAGAAGAGATGCCAGAAGATATGCCAGATAGAATGCCAGATGGAATGCCAGAAGATATGCCAGAACATCTGCCAGAAGATATGCCAGAACATCTGCCAGAAGATATGCCAGGTAGAATGCCAGAAGATATGCCAGATAGAATGCCAGATCGAATGCCAGAAAATATGTCAGATAGAATGCCAGAAGATTTGCCAGTAACAAAATGTATAAATGTCATGGTGGGGATCACACGAAGTAAAGTAATTTTTAAATAGCATTCTATAGCAACAAAATACGGTGGCATTCTTTCGTGACAATTCCTTAAAATTCCTTAAAAATCCTTTAAATTCCTTAGAATTCCAAAAAACTCCTTGAAATTCCTTAAATATCCTTTAAATTTTAAAAACATTAAAGATCCTTAAAAATCCTCGAAAATCCTTCAAATTCCGTCAAATTCCTTTAAAATCCTTAAAATTCCTCTAAGATTCCTTAAAGTTCCTTAAAACTCTCTAAATTCCTTAAATTTCCTTATAATTCCGTTAAAATTCCTTAATACTCCTTATAATTCCTTTGAAATTCCTTAATATTCCTTAAAATTCCTTCAAATTCCTTAAAATTCGCTGATCTAAAATGACATGCCCAATAAAATCGATATAAAAAGATCCTGGAAAAGCATTGGTTCCATTCTGCAATAAAATGCTCCAAGCAAACATTTTTTTGCAATAAAATGAGAATGGAATTTTAATGAATTTTAACATGTTAAAAATCATCAGGATTTACCTTTACAAATCTTTACAATAAAATGCTTAGCCCAACCCCCCAACAATAAAATGACTAGCCTGACATCAATTTTAAAATTCCAATGCACTAAAAAAATCGTCTAAATTATGCACAGGTTCACCAGTTCTAGAGTGGAAATTGCCACGGGGATCAACACGGTAGTTCACCAATCAGCTGTCAGCTCCAAGTCGCCGCAACAATGGTCATCAGTAAAGGATAAGCCACAACCTGCGCCAAAACAGCAGCAACAGTTGCCTGCTCTGAAGCGACGTATGGCAAGAAAACGTACCTCAGAGGACTGCTCGGCTCAGGGGTTTAATAGTCAATAATTGTAGACATCGTCAGACTCTCCAAATCCCTCCCGGTAATCAAACATGGCCGGCTGTGAAATCCCCGATAAAATCCAGTAAACGCATGTTTAATAGAAAATTAAAGGACCGGATAGCCCCACAAGTCAACTTCTTCCAATAATGATCCACAAATGTTGGGGGAGGACGGGGAATGAAGAAAAGACAAAGGATGTGATGGAGGATCGACAAGGAAAAAAATGGTATATGACAAAGTCGTATATGAAAGATGTTGTGTGACAAAGAAAGATGGTGTGTGTGACAAAGTTGTGTGTGAAAGATGGTGTGTCTGAAAGTTGTGTGTGAAAGAGAGCGTGTGAAATGTTGTGTGTGAAAGATGGTGTGTAACGAAGGCGGATGTCGCCAAGTGCCACGCCTGCCACGCAAAGTGCCGCGGCGTCACCGGCGACCAATCCAGTCCAAGCGCACCACCAGAGCCAGTCCAGTGCCCTAAGTGCCACGCCTGCCACACAAAACGAAGGTGGATTTCACCAAGTGCCACGCCTGCCACGCAAAACGAAGGTGGATGTCACCAAGTGCCATGCCTGCCACGCAAAACGAAGGTGGACGTCACCAAGTGCCACGCCTGCCACGTGAAACGAAGGTAGATGTCACGCCTGCCACGCAAAGATGGTGTGTATGAAAGTGACAGAGTTGTCTGTGAAAGATGGTGTGTGACAAAGTTGTGTCTGAAAGATGGTGTGTGACAAAGATGTGTGTGAAAGATGTGACAAAGTTGTGTGTTAAAGATGGTGGTTGACAAAGGTGTGTGACAAAGATGTGTGTGAAAAATGGTGTGTGACAATGTTGTGTGTGTTAAAGATGGTGGTTGACAAAGGTGTGTGACAAAGATGTGTGTGAAAGTGCGTGTGACAAAGATGGTGTGTGACAAAGATGTGTGTGATGTTGCGGAGGAGGCGGCGGAGGAGGAGGAGGCGGAGGCGGGATACAGAATCAAAAACAAGAACCCCACACAAATGTGGGGAAATACTCTATAAATCTGGGATTTTCCATTGCAATGTTTTACGCGTGCTGGTGATCAATGAAATTGATTCAATCAAACTACCCAAGTTCCACTTCCACTGGAGAAACAGTTGCACCGCCTGATTGAAAGGGGCAAGCATAGAATTAAGAAAATCATCCTCCATCATCCTCCTGAAAGTAAAATGACCTATTTTACCCACCACAGCGTTGATATTCTACAATTAACCCACGGGTAAAATGAGGTATTGGGGTTTTCTGGGCATGTCAAAACTTGGATCTGCAGTAGCTTGCACACCTTCAGGCACTTGCCGACACCATCAGCACCCCTGATGACTCGTTTCTGCAAGTTGCTGGGGCATCATGGACATGTAAATCGCCACCTAAGCGTTGAAATTCGCTGAGACTTTCAGAATCAGCGCAGCCATGGGTGAAATGTGAGGGTGATCATGGTGATCTAGCCGTCCCTGCCATCATTTTATGGGCGAAAAAGCCCCACGTGGCAGATAAATCACCAAGGAGCTGAAAGAAAGGCGTCCAAGATTCCGACGTAACCTCGACAGGTCAGCTTGCCGGATATGGCACATGGTGCAAGATGTGGTTCGTCATTCCTGTTATGAATGATGATAATGTTGATTGAATGGTAAATGACAAATGGTGCAACATGTGAGATATAAATGATAAGGTTGGTTGATTACATCTCATTTATATTCATTTATCACATGTTATCACTGTGACGACCCTTTGAATGTAGCTCCTTCATCTGATTTTCCGAGCGGAATCCCTTTCCCCTAAATCTAGATTGCCCCCAATAAAGGGCCCCAACATCAATAGATCCCATACTAAAACATATTTTTTGAGGGCCAGGGATTATATGTTTCCATCCTTGGTGGTTCACCCCAGTCAGGAAGTGGCTGCATATTCTGAACCAAGTTGCAAGTGGACGAACCTTCCAATAAACTAACATGGTTATGTAAAGAGATCCATGCCTAGTAACTTACAGAATCTTATATATAGATAATATATCCGTCAAAAAATGTAGATTTTCCATCGCCTATGTTAGTCTGCCAGAGGGGTTCCCTAAAGTTATAGTCCTCAACACTTGTAACTGGCCAAACAACATTATTCTAGAGAAGTGATTTTTTGAAGCCTTAGACAGGAGCTATGATCCCCCTCATAACTCTTTGTGGGGCCAGATAACTGTAAATAATGTGGGAAAAAAAATAATGAACCATCCCCCAAACCGCCATAAATGGGTGATATAAATATAAAAACCATTCCCATGGGTGGTTTATTATTGTTTCCACATTAGTCTGTAATTCCCCAAAAAAAACATCGTTCTTCCGAGTGACATAGCCAAGCCTTGACCCAATGGCGTCGCGCCAGAGATCCGCAGCTGTCCTCAGTTTCACCTCAGATGATTTCAGTGATTTCAAAGGATTTTGTTGGGATTTCATGAAGGCTAGAAACCCGAAACAAACAGAAAAATATGGAAGAAACCTCCTAGGATTCCGAACATGATCTACACATGGGTTTTCCACATCTATGATAGTTTACCGGAGGGTAAACGATATGGGGATATGCCATACGAGATTCGCGCAACAATATGGGGATGTACATAGGTTTGTCCAGAAATGAGGGGCTTAACTTAACCCCAAGTTATGGCCAGTTTAATAGGGACAATCACTTTCTCAACCATCAAATTTGATCAAATCTGGGGTGTTGATTCATCGTGGAAGTGCGGGTTTCTATAAAGCTTCTGCGCGGGCTACTTGAAAATTGCACGGCAATGATGCGCTATATCAGCTAGAACCACATGATACATACTGCAAGCTCGTATGCCAATTCAAAATAATTCAAAGTCAAATCCATACTTTCAGTAGGTTCATAGTGGAATGATCGATTCACAGTTTCACCCTAAATGAGACAAAGGTGGACAAACTGTTGAGGCAGTCACTGTGGGGTACCATGGCCACTCTCAGACTTGCTTCTTCACCGCGGGGTACATCAGCGGTTTTTGCTCCTTCCTCCAGTGCCGGCGTGCCTTGCTCCATCGCACAAAAGGATGCCACAGAACCACCACGCCCGAGCCAAGAGGCTACGGAATGATTGGTGAAGTCACTGATGAGATCCCTTTTCTAATGGTTGAACACACCTAAAACTGAAACCCGAAAGGACATGCTGGTTTATACCAGCCATACTAGCCACTGCACTTCAGCATCCCAAAGCGGCAAAATTTCAGCACTTGAAACTGGCCATGGTTGG
>CAMXCT020000776.1:60000-148029 GCA_947184155.2 Cladocopium goreaui | reverse complement strand
GTGACATCTACCTTCGTTTCACGTGGCAGGCGTGGCACTTGGTGACATCTACCTTCGTTTCACATGGCAGGCGTGGCACAAACTCACATCTACCGTCGTTTTGCGTGGCAGGCGTGGCACTTATGGTACTGGGTGGCGCCCTTGGGCCGGGATTTGTCGCCTGTGACGCCCGGGGCGCCGCGCCACTTTGCGAGGGCGGCGTGGCACTTGGTGACATCTACCTTTGTTTCACGTGGCAGGCGTGGCACAAACTCACATCTACCGTCGTTTTGCGTGGCAGGCGTGGCACTCATGGGGCTGGGTGGCGCGCTTGGGCCGGTTTGGTCGCGGATGACGCCGTGGCACTTTGTGCGCGCTTGGGCCGGTTTGGTCGCGGATGACGCCGCGGCACTTTGCGTGGCAGGCGTGGCACAACCTCACATCCACCTTCGTTTTGCATGGCAGGCGTGGCACAATCTCACATCCACCTTCGTTTCACGTGGCAGGCGTGGCACAATCCCACATCCACCTTCGTTTTGCGTGGCAGGCGTGGCACTTGGTGACATCCACCTTCGTTTTACGTGGCAGGCATGGCACTTGGCGACATCCACCTTTGTTTTGTCACATACCATCTTTGTCACACACGACTTTGTCACACACCATCTTTCACACATCATCTTTGACACACCATCTTGGACACACCATCTTTCACACCACTTTGTCACACACCATCTTTGACACACCGTCACAGGCCATTTTTCACACACCATCTTTCATACACCGCTTTGTCTCACACCATCTTTCACCACACCATCCTTCACACACCACTTTGTCACACACCATCTTTTACGCACCGTCACAAACCATCTCTCACACACCATCTCTCACCACACCATCTTTCACACACCAACTTTGTCACACACCATCTTTCACACAACTTGGTCACGCACCAACTTTGTCACACACCATCTTTCACACACCAACTTTGTCACACACCATCTTTCACACACCATCTTTCACACACCGTCACAGGCCATCTTTCACACACCATCTTTCACACAACACAACACTTTGTCTCACACCATCTTTCACACAAATTTGTCACCCACCAACTTTGTCACTTACCATCTTTCACACACCATCTTTCGCGCACCGTCACAGGCCATCTTTCACACACCATCCTTCACACACCACTTTGTCACACACCATCTTTCACACACAACTTTGTCACACGCAACTTTCAAACACACCATCTTTCACACAACTTTGTCACACACACACACACCAGACACCATCTTTCTTTGTCACACCAGCTTTCACATACAACTTTGTCACACACAATTTTGTTTTACTTCTCGATCCTCCACCACCTCATTTGTCTTTCCTTCCTTCCCCATCCCCGCTACAACATTTGGTGCTTTTTATTGGAGGAAATTGTCTTGTGGGGTTATCCGGTCCTTTAATTTTCAGAGGGGTGGCTCAACCACCAACCAGTTATATATTCCAGATATGGAGAATCAGGTTTGGGTAAATACCTACCCCGCCCTACCACCATGACGACGTGACGATCTGTGACGACGACTGAGGTGTTGTGGATTCACGTGGGCGTCGTTTGGGCGGTGACTGTTCTTACCACCCGCTCTTTGGCAGCAGTGAGTTCTATATCTCGGGCCTTCAGAAATCAGGGGATTACCCTCTGGTTATGACTAACATAGCCATGGGAATGCCCATTTATAGATGGTTTACCTAGCTATAAAATGGTGATGTTCCATGGGCCCTACGTTAAATAACCAGATGGTACTCTCTGAATTTACATCCCAATCTAAAATCTGTTGCCCAGCCAGGTGTTTCTGCGTTTCAAGAAAGATCGAAAACTTGGGGAACATCGTTTTGTAAAGATCCTCATGGCAGTTTAGATCCCCAGCTTCGCAGTGTCGTGAGGTTCCCAGAGATGCCGCGTCAGTTTTGTAAACATGAAATAACCCACAGATTATATGAGATGATATACCACTGTCATGATATAGATATCAGTTTATTATAGTTTATTAATGACCCACTACTATAATCATGATATTGATGGTGCTCAATGAACCCGTCAACCAGAGAGCCGACTGTCAACCTCTGCAACGGGTTTAACGGGTATTTTGTCACAACGGTGTTGCGGCGGAGAGGTGAATCGGTAAATAACACAAGGGTGGATGTAACTTGCCAGTACCCTCTGGTTATTTAACATAGCCATGGATAATGGCCCATTTGTAATGAATTTTCCCATTAAAACCTCCATTTATAAGGGATTTTCCATGGCTATGTGGCCCATTTATTATAGATGGTTTACCTATTAAAAATGGTGATTTTCCATGGCCATGTTAAATAACCAGATGGTAATTGCAAACTATAAATAACAAGCCCCGAAGAACTAAGGACCAACGGTCGTTGCAAGGTAGTGTTGCCTAGTTATAGTATGTTGGTTTATAAACCCCAAAACTCTAGCCGACTTCTTTTAACCAACTTCGCAAACAAACTTGGGCAACACTTTGTCTCTGGTGAGTCATAGTTACAAGTTGTAGCTAAGCTGGCTGATAGCTTACATAACTAGGCTTTGTGGTAAGCACTTTTTTGCACCATAAACAGAAAACTGGGATAAGCTGGGTTTATACTGTAACTGTAACCCGCAACCTGGGTTTCCCAACAAAAAGATGCAAAAAGTGTATATAGCACATTATAGCATCACTTAAGTTAGCTAAGTTGGATTTCCCTGGGTTTACCCAAGAAATACAACTGTGAAGTCGTGGAGCGCCTTGTGGATCAGGCACCCTCCAAGCCGCCATGCGCGATTTCGTCCCGGTGCGCTACCGCTGGCTGCAGCGCATGGCCTTTCCACAGTGCACCACGGTGCTGGTCCGGAGACCCAACCCAGGGCGTCAGAACCGGGCCATGAAGGTAGCTGCAAGCGTTTCATAGCTGGCTTATACCCAATTTTAGAATTGGGTTTTTACACTGGGTTTACTGGCTTATACTCAATATCAAAACAGTTTTAATATGTTAAAATAGTTCTATTAGAATTGGGTCTTTGTTGTTATACTGAATTTAGAACATACATCAGGTTGTATTAGAGCTGCGGGTGTTACTGACTTCTGACCCCAAAAAAGTTGTGTTTTCATGGGTGATCCGGGAGGTGGATGTGTGTTTCTTCACAACATGTGAACAGAATATGATGAAATGATGAAACTGATTGGTGGTTTCCAACATTTGGATTATTGTTCCATATATTGGGAATTTCATCATGCCAACTGACTTTCATATTTTTCAGAGGGGTGGCTCAACCACCAACCAGATAAACGATGGGATGGTTCGGAACATTTTCGCCCTTACCCACTAGTATTAAGGCAACATCCCCAGACCCCAGACGGGATCCCCTGGGGTTACTAGTCGACGTTTTTACTGGGGGGTTGAATGATTAAAACATCACATGAACATAGAACTGGTGGATTAATGTTGAGAACGGCCCCCCCAAAAAGTGATGTTTTTGTGTCATTACATGTCCATAACAATAATTGATAGTAATTATATATATAATATACGGAGAAATAGAAAAAGACTCCTGATTGAGGAGTGATCCAGGTCAGTTTGTTTCAGATGGCTATAGATCAGCCGGTCAGCCCTCCGCTCAAGTCGGGACAAGCACTTGACTTGGGGTGCAGTTCCACGAACGGTTCAGGTTTTGTGGTTTTGGACATATACCCTCTGGTAATTTAACATAGCTATTGAAAATGGCCATTATAGTGAGTTTTCCCATTAAAAATGGTGATTTTCCATGGCTATGTTAGTTTACCAGAGGGTAACCATATTTGTGGTTATCTTAATTATATGGAATTAATAGCCATATATATATATATATGTAGAGAGAGAATTATCTCCGTAAAAATATTCCCAATTGCATCAGCAAACAAAAAAAACAGTCAAGAGCATTACAATGTCCATATGTTTGGGGTCCCATCATGTCTCATCTTTCTTCTTCGAAGGATGGGGATGCAGTGTTCGCTGACGTTCCCAAACAACGATCCTGCCCCATGTGGGTTTTGTCTGCATATAGGGATAAACCAAATTTTCAGAATCATAATTTTCCAATGAACGGCATGTACTCTTTTTCAGACACACCCAAATAAACCATGTCTCATATCACCACTGATGTCAACCCCGGATTAATAAACCATGGTTTATTAATTAGGGGGTACTCCTCCAATAGTCATAATCTAATACTGACATGGTACCCTCCCAAGTAAACAGCTGTTTGGGGGTTTATTAATCCAGGGTTGACATTAGATCTCTATTTCTAGCGGATTTTCGACATGTTCAGATGCCCCAAGGTCGAAGGCATTCCCGAGACGATGTGTTCAGACCTGCGCCGCTTGACGGCATCGGCATATCTAGGAGGGTACCTCAGCATGTGAATGTTTAGATCTATGGATGGGGCCCCCACTTGTTGGCTAAGTTGGTGAAAAAAAGTGACTTAACTATACTGAAAACTATGGTGACAGTGGTAGAGATTAAAGGCTTTTGGAAAGCAACTCCAAGACATCACTTGGGGGCACCATCCTATAGCAAGCCACTGGATTTTCACATTTTGATGAGTCCGTGAATGGAGGGATTTTTGCTTATGGAGGAGTAGATTTCGTGCTAAGCATCCCGTGGAGCAGATTTCCTGGAAAGTTGTGCGGAGAATTTGTTGCTTAAATCCCAAGTTCTATCGGTGAATCTCAGATGTTCATTGGATATGATGAAATATGGAGATGTCATTGTTCAAAGTATATGAGAAATATGAGAAATATGTGAATGTTATTGTTGTTTAAATCACCTGCCTACAATAATTTTAATTGGTAGGTGATATCATAATATCCTATTGGGATAATTATACTGATAAGAATTGTGTTGTTATTTTTCTAATTAAATTATTTACAATGTTCTATCATATGAGATATCACCTGCTCACATCTCAACTTTCATTGGTAAAACTCACCATGGATATCAGCCTTTGCAACTACGACAAAAAAAACAAGGCTTGCACTCGTATTTTGCCAACCTCTTTGGGGAGAACGCCGTGGTGCGAAGTGTGGTGACTCAATGGTGGGGACTGGTTGCATGTCTTGAAGATGTTGCTGGTTTCTGTGCGTTGAATATGTGTTGATTCTCTTTCCCGGATTTTTGTTGTGATGTCTCTGGATGTTGGTTCGGATGTGTTATTTGTTCTGCAATCCTTTGAACAAGTTGGATTGTTGGTAAATGGTTGGACACTTAGGACTAGGTAACTGCCCACACCATGCACAAATGAATAAAACATAATGAAGCAGCATGAACATTGATGACACATATATTTCCTGGGTAAAAAAGAACGAACACATATGAGAACTAAGAAAAGGGAATGAACGGGAACCTTGCTTTATGACTAGCCCTTTTGCAAGTACAACATGTTTTTTCAAGACTTGGCAACAGATGGAGGAGTACAATATTCTGCTAAAATACATGTTTTGCAAGGTATGTAAGGTTAGCCGTGGTGAACAACATTTGCAGTGTGATAGTTTAATGAGTTTAGTGTGGCATCGTTTGCAGCAGAAACATTTGAACATATGTTGATTTTGATGATTTGATGTGTATTCTTTCCCTGTGAATGCAGTATTCATGGCTTGGAAAGGACCACTACTGGTATTTTGGTTGACGGATTGAATGGAAAGGACTCTCAGAGGATTCGAGTGACCTCAAGGCTTGGATTGATGATTATTTGATGCGCCATTCAAATGGTTCATCTCCGCAGTCATGTTTCGTCCTGATTCAGAATACGTTGGATTTGTTGTTGGAAAATGTTTGGCACAATAGCGAAGCTAGCTACACTCTGGTAAACTAACATAGCTATAGAAATCCCCATTTTGAATAAGTAAATCAATTATAAATGAGGTATTTTCAATAGCTATGTTGAATTGCCAGAGGGTACTAATCAGGATACAACATTAGTAAAGTGGAGTTCTCCCCACTGTGAGGCTACGTGGTGCGCAATACAAAGCTCCTGCAGAAGAAATTGGAGAGGCGGGATGTCTTCATTGCGATGATGTCTGAAAGGATGGGTAAAGCAACTGAGTGGACCATAGTAATAGATGGTTTACCTATTGAAAATGGTGATTTTCCATGGCAAACTGTTAGTCATAACCAGATGGTAGTTGCTATACCCTGGGGTAAACTAACAGTTCGATGTGGAAAATCCCGGGAAAATGATCGATGAAAAGATGGTTGTTTAGGTTGTTTTCCACATCGATAACAGTTAGTTTACCCTAGGTACTTCACCATGATTGCATTTAGAACCTTGAACTTTGATCATCAAATATGGTTTTGTCTGAAAATTGTGGTGGGAAACCCCAATTCGATGGTTGAGAACATATGGAGGTTTCCGTTTCGTCATGGGGGTACCTGCAAATCATCTATTTTTGTTGGGAATTTTCCCGGAAAACCATCCAGCTATTGGGTACCCCCATTTTCAGGAAACCTCCGGCCATGGTGTCCTATCAGTCACTGGGTTTTATGGATCCCCATCCCTATGGGATTGAACCCCAGCAAATCATATGAAACTCCATTGTTGTTGATTATTTGATGTTGAGTTATATCCCATGAAATAATGTTGGCAAAAATATATATATATATATAATTATATATATATAATTATATATATATATATGTATTTATTTATATCCCAAACTACTATATAATCAACAACACATTATATATATATATATATATGTATATATATATATACCATGATTGCCCCAGATTACCAGATGCACATTAGTACCGTCAAGGCCACGCCCTCCAGCTATGTTTGTTGGTTCATCAAGCCATTAACTATACGTAGCTATATCTCCGCATAAACCCTAGTTAGCCAAGTTATAAGTCAACTGATCTATCACAAATCAGCTAGATAACGCTAGATATGAATATAATAATATAGATCATTCTAGATCCCATTAAATGATAAATGCCATCTGGTTGGTGGTTTGGAACATGGCTTTTATTTTTCCCATCATGTTGGGAATGTCATCATCCCAACTGACGAAGTCCATCATTTTTCAGAGGGGTAGGTATACCACCAACCAGAATATGGTTTTGTCTGAAATTTTCGGTTATTAACCATCAATAGGGTTATTAACCATGAATGTCCTGATCCATAATGATCCCAAGTGACGAACTTAACCATCATTAACCATATAATAACCATTAATGCTCATGTTTGTTGCTTACATCACCATGTTTCCGGATGGCTTTCGGGGGAATCCCGGAGATCGAAATCCGAGGCTGCGGAAAGCTCAAAGGGCCTTGGAGAAAGCTCGAGCCAGGCACGGGCGAAACTTGGAAGTGGGGGAAATTGAAATTGGGAATGTGGAGTTTTTGACATGAATATTTCGCTAGGATGAAGAAAATTTGATTACATGTAGATTCTTAAACGAATGAATATATGTGAATATGTATACAACTGATTTGAATGTTTATTCATTTCATATTGATAAGATATTTCGCATTGTGAACTTGCGGTTAGTGGTTGATGGGTGATAGTTCTGACTGGATCTGACAATGGGCAAGATGTCCTTTATAACGTGTTTCATGCTTTGGAGGCTTTTCCACTGGTGAACATACGGAGAAACCCCATCAGGGGCATGGCTACTGCATCCACACTGTACCGAGATGTTACAGTACCTCCATTCGGTGTTATATCTCTCTGTCCTGATGACGCTTTCGGTTGCATGCCGTGGTTATGTTCTCTGTGAGGATGATGATGACGCTGATGATGACGATTACGATGATGACGATGATGACGATGGTGACGATGATGACGATGACCTACCGTGTCTTGCTCCCATGTCCCTCCGCGTCTTCCTTCTTCTGATTGCGTCTAATGTCAGCTCTAGATCAGTCACCCCCGAAGTAGCTTTGTTGGGTGGGGTACCATTTTAGTAGCAGATGAACTCACACTATTTTGGGGACACCCCCCGATTCACAAAGTAGGGTCTATAACTCTTTGGTTGATATCCCATTAAAATCCAGTATATCCCATTACACCCCCACTATAGTCATTGTTTATCCTTTTTTGGTAGTGATGATACCCAGATATATCCAGGTTCTTAAAAATAACCCTTTCGATGTGGTTAAATGACCTCGAATTGGTGGTTGAAAAGGTCACTTTGACGAATCAAGATATCAGGGTATGGATCAATACCTATTAATACCATTTTTAGGGGAATGAACATCCATTTACCAGCTATTTTGATGTTCACCAGGGGTACAAGGTTTTGACACACTGCCATCAATGTTCTGCTCATTCTATCCCTACTTTTGATGATAAATCACCGCAGCGGCGCCAGGAGCGAGGCTGAGGGCGAGAGTGGACCCTCCGCTCCCTTGGTTCAGACACGTGGCGGAAATGGGTGCTTGTGCGATACAATGGGATAAAGAACCAATGACCAACCAACCAACCACAGCGGGCAGAACTCTGAAACTATGATATTTATTGATATTTGGGGTTGTCTCAAGTTGGCAAAACCTCAACACTTGCAATTTTCTTGAGATATGATGATAAAACATAGGAATTAGGGGTTTCTTTTTTTTTTGAGGACCCCCGATTTTGAGAACATACACTCCAGTAAATTAACATAGACCCTGCCAGACAGGGGTTGGAAGACTAGCTTCCACTAAAAATTGGTGATTTTCAGGGTCTATGTTAATTTACCAGAGGGTATTATATTTGATATTTGTTTCTGGGGAGGCCATCAAAATCTACATATTTTTCTTTGTGCACTGACCGAAGGAGTTTTGTGTCGTCCCAGCTGAAGGAGTTGGTTTTTGCCTTTCCAAGCCATGTTTTAAGTCACGGTTCTGGGTACAGTAAATGTAACGACCAATGTCACTGTAAGCAATACAAAGATTGCGAAGTGCACGAAGGGTCACCCATCCCAGCATTGCCTTATTTTGGGTGGGCTAGTTACATCTAGTTACTATAAATTGCCCAGATGGTTGTTTCGTTGCACCAAGTTTTGTAGCAGACGTTGTTCCCCTGGTCCACGGTCAATGTCCTGAGGTTTCGTTTGGAATCGGTGAAGGACATCAAGGATATCCGACAAATGAACTGGATGTCAAGTTCGTCACAGTGCGAAGCACTGAATCAATATATGGATGTATGGATGTGGGGTCATAGAAGTCAAACATCAAGAAATACAAGACTTCCTGTGTGAAATATCTTCATCAAGAAATGGATGTGTCTGAAAATGATGTATGTCCACAAAATAGTTGTTTTGATATAGAGAAGATGGTGATTTACGAATGGATTTGAAGGTACCCTATTTTAATGGTTGGTTTCGGATTGTTTGGTGTCCCAAATGCATTTAGCATCATTTAGCCGATCGGGTCACTGCTGGGACAGCGTAAACTGAGTCGATGAACATTCCAACACATACTGCTTGGTGGTTTGGAACCTTTTTTATGTTTCCATATATTGGGAATAATAATCCCAACTGACTAATATTTTTCAGAGGGGTTGAAACCACCAACCAGCATAACACAAACTGCAAACTGCATTGCTCTGCTAAAGTTTGGAGAAGCTTTGCCAGGGTTTTTCAGGGACACTGAAAATTATGCACCCCACCGATTGGATTTATGGCTGACATCTCTAGAGTTGGATGTGATAAGACACTATTTCACTTGGAGGATAAGCCCACTTAGTAGCTTGCAGCATCCATGAGATGGGGATCACCAAGAGGTCCAAGGAAGGGGGACCTTGGGGAGAGGGCTACTCTCCACATTCCACACTGTATAATCTATGTGCTACACTCTATAGTCCACAAAACAATACAGTCCACGCACCACACTTTATACTCGACGCTTTACACTTTGCACTTTTTAAAAACTGGGAGTATGGCTGATCGACTATTGTTTTTCATGATACTTTTGTAGCTAAAATGTCCTTTCACCCATCAGTTTGTTTTTTTTCACTCCTGCTAGTAAAGTTGATTTTTGTAAGACCCGCAAATTGGTGGTTAATAACCTTTAACTACCCATCAATATAGGTATAGCATGGTATCACCATAGTGAGTTAACCCCCAACCCCCACAGATTGGGATCAAACCCCCGTAACTATATGCTTATAATTGTATGACACATATCACTGGACCTGCAATTCCAAGTCCGACATGTATGCTTTTTTTCTATTCGTGGATAAAATTCGTAGGTGGTTAATAGGGGAGGACCATCAAAAAAAATTAATTATCATCAAGAAAAAATTTAATTCATCAAAAAAAATAAATCATCAAAAAGAAATTTAAATAAAGGAAAGAAAAGGAAGGAAGGAAGGAAGGAAGGAGAGAAGGGAAGCAGGAAAGGAAGGAAGGAAGGAAGGAGAGAAGGGAAACAAGAAAGGAAGGAAGGAAGGAAAGAAGGGAAGCAGGAAAGGAAAGAAGGAGGAAGAATGAAGGATAACACGGAAGCAAAGGCATGAAGGAGAAGCAATGTAAGCAGAAAGGAAATGAAGGCTGAGAAGAAATTGAAGCAGAAAGGAAGGAATGAAGGAAGGAAGTGAAGGATGGAGAAGGAAGCAAGACAGGCACGGAAGGAAATATGGTAGGAAATGAAAGAAGGGACGCAGGAAAGGAAGGAAGGAAGGAAGGAAGGAAGGAGAGAAAGGAAGCAAGAAAGGAAGGAAGGAATGAAAGAAGGGAAGCAAGGAAAGGAAGGAAGGAAGGAAAGAAGGGAAGCAAGGAAAGGAAGGAATGAAAGAAGGGAAGCAAGGAAAGGAAGGAAGGAAAGGAAGCAGGAAAGGAAGAACGGAGGGAGGGAGGGAGGAGGGAAGGAAGGAGGGAAGGAGGGAAGGAGGGGAAGACAGGGAAAGAAAGGAAAAGAAAGGAAAAGAAAGGAAAAGAAAGGAAAAGAAAGGAAAAGAAAGGATAAGAAAGGAAAAGAAAGGAAAAGAAAAGAAAGGAAAGAAAGGAAAGAGGAAAGGAAAGAGGAAAGGAAAGAGGAAAGGAAAGAGGAAAGGAAAGAGGAAAGGAAAGAGGAAAGGAAAGAGGGAAGGAAAGAGGGAAGGAAAGAGGGAAGGAAAGAGGGAAGGAAAAGAAAGGAAGGAGGAAATGAAGGAGGAAAAGCAGGGAAGGAAGCATACAAATTGCCATTCTTTACAAATACAAGCTAGCTTTCGAATGAAAGGATGTACCTGACCAGTGGTAGACGGGCTATTTTAGGACCAAAAACGAAACCCATGTTATCGGGAGATTGTTGGAAGTTAGCAAGGAAACATTAAGGACCCCCAAAAAAATGAGGGAGGGTAATTTAATTTGTTTCTTTTTTTTTCTCCTTGGTTCCTGGTGGCTCCTATAGTTCCCTGTGTGGCTCCTGGCTTCTGTGGCTCCTTCGGCTCCTGTGTCCCTGGTGGCTCCTGGTGGCTTCGTGGCTTCTTGGCTTTTTGGCTTCTGGCTGCTTGTCTTTTAGCTTCTTTGGTACATGGCTCCTCCGGCTCCTCTGGCTTCTTCGGCTCCTATGGCTCCTTCGGCTCCTGTGGCTTTTCGCTCTTATGGCTCGTTCGGCTCCACATCTACACCTACGTCTATGTCTATATCTATATCTCAATCAATCAATCTATCTTTCTATCTATCTATTTGTCTTTCTATGTATCTTACCCTATCTTACTCTATCTTACCCTATCTTACCCTATCTTTTCCTATCTTACCCTATCTTATCCTATCTTTTCCTTTTTATTCTATCTTTCCTATATTGCGAATGAATGTATCATGACCATGTGACGCTTTGCAAGGGGGATGCGCCGCGCCCTGTTTTTTTTTACTTGAATCCTACGTGGGTACTGCATGAGTATTGAGCATATTTATATACGCTGTCAAGGCTCACGAGAGGTATAGAGTAATCCTGTGGACACCACTCATGTGACGCTTTGCGGGGGGAGGCGCTGCCCCCTCCCGCCTTTTTATTTAACCCCCCCCCCGCGGCTTGTGACAACGCCAGAAAGGTGGATGATAAGGCCCACCTACATTGCAAATGAATGTATCATGACCATGTGACGCTTTGCGGGGGGAGGCGCTCCCCCCGCGCCCCCCTCCCGCCTTTTTATATTTGAAAGCCCCACCCGCGGCTTGTGACAACGCCAGCAAGGTGGATGATAAGGCCCACCTACATTGCGAATGAATGTGTCATGATCATGTGACCCAAGGCATTTCCAGGGGGGGAGGCCAAACATGTGGCTCTTGTTGAGTTACTTTGGTTATAGTTGAAAACACCAAACATACAAAGCGAACCAACCAAGCAACCGAGCAACCGAGCAACTGACCAGCCAACTAGCCACCCAGCCCACATGCTTGGTTTGTTTCTGTGACAACGCCACAAAGGTGGATGATACGGCCCACCTATACTGTTCTGTTGGGGGGAGGCGCTGCGCCCTTGTTTTTGTCTTAACTTGAATCCTACGCGGGTACTGCATGAGTATTGAGCATATTTATATACGCTGTCAAGGCTCAAGAGAGGTATAGAGTAATCCTGTAGACACCACTCATGTGACGCTTTGCGGGGGGAGGCGCGTTGGTGCTTTTTTCAGGAACATGGCACTGGTGCCCGATGCATTTCCAGGGGGAGGCCACATGTGTGGCTCTTGTTTTGTCAACCTTTTGTTATTTTGGTTCGGTTGCACGCACACACACACACACCAAACGACTACAACCAAGACAGCGAAGAAGCGAACCAGCCAAGCAACCAAACAACCAACCAACCAGGCAACCAGCTAACATGCTTAGTTTGTTTCTGTGCTGTGACAACGCCACAAAGGTGGATGATACGGCCCACCTATACTGTTCTGTTGGGGGGAGGCGCTGCGCCCTTGTTTTTGTTTTAACTTGAATCCTACGTGGGTACTGCATGAGTATTGAGCATATTTATATACGCTGTCAAGGCTCAAGGGAGGTATAGAGTAATCCTGTGGACACCACTCATGTGACGCTTTGCGGGGGGAGGCGCATTGGTGTCTTTTTCAGGAACATGGCACTGGTGCCCGATGCATGTCCAGGAGGGAGGCCTGTATGGCTCTTGTTTTGTCAACCTTTTGTTAGTTTGGTTCGGTTGAACGCACACACACACACCAAACGACTACAACCAAGACAGCGAAGAAGCGAACCAGCCAAGCAACCAAACAACCAACCAACCAGGCAACCAGCTAACATGCTTGCTGTGCTTCCGTGCTGTGACAACGCCACAAAGGTGGATGATACGGCCCACCTATACTGTTCTGTTGGGGGGAGGCGCTGCGCCCTGGTTTTTGTTTTAACTTGAATCCTACGTGGGTACTGCATGAGTATTGAGCATATTTATATACGCTGTCAAGGCTCAAGGGAGGTATAGAGTAATCCTGTAGACACCACTCATGTGACGCTTTGCGGGGGGAGGCGCTGCGCCCTCCCCCCGCCTTTTTATTTTAAAGCCTTGGCCGCGGCTTGTGACAACGCCAGAAAGGTGGATGATAAGGCCCACCCACATTGCGAATGAATGTGTCATGATAAGGCCCACCTACATTGCGTCCATTCCAGCATAGTAGACATACACCTTTGCAAGTCAAAATGGGGATGGCAGCTGACCATTGCTGTGTGGGGGCCTGGAACTGGTGGCCCGGTGGCCCAACGACTCAGCTGCCTTGCAAGTAGGGCTGTGTGGCTCGAACGCTAGGTCCTGGGAATTGGGTACGCTTGGTCGCTGGGCCAGGTAACTTACACGCATGGAAGTTCGATTCCCGCACGTTCTCATCTTTCTTGGCATTACCAAACCTGTCGCAGCCAACCTGCTCAGCTTCGTCTACTGTCCTCCTGCTACTTCCTTTGGGTTTTAGCGCCAGGCTTGACCTATTGGCCTCTGGCCATTTGGCTTTTGGCTCTTTGGCCTTTTTCAAGCATACTTCATCGCGTAGCCGTGCGTTGTTGTGCAAGCTTCCGTATACAGCAGGCCCACCCACCCGTGCCTGGAAAACATGATGGAAAGAATGGTTTTTGTAGCCCATTGGATTCAATGTTGTTTGGCCCAGTGCCTCGTTATTGAACAGCTTGCGAACCAATACGTGTTCCTTGTGCGATGACTCGTACATGTCGGCGTCGACCAAGCCCACCCAACCGTCCCTCCCAAGTATATTCCTTTTTTAATATACTTTTTCTGCTAGTAATAATTGTTTTACCAATGACCCCCCAAAAAAAATTAAATAAGCCGACGTAGATCCCCAACAGCGGTTGGTTTCAAACAGTGGTCCAGCTTTGCAACCCAAGACGGATTAATGATGGCAGGAACAGGATTCCATAGCAGGTTTTTCTTCTGTGAAGACTCGAGCCATTTGCAGTGGGCATGACATCATTCATCACTGGCTAAAGGACTTAAACCAAAGCAAGGGTAAGGCGCCGTTTACAAACTTATCGGAAATCAGTACGTGTCCGCCAACCAACAAGCCTGTTATTGTCAACATAATGATATCATGCTCACTGCCTGCTGTGTAGTTTTCGCGTCGTTACACTTGCAAATTCATCGTTTGAATGGTGTCAGTTTCTTGTCGCCTGGCTTAACGCATTATTGAATTGTATCGCCGTGTTTGCCTGGAAAGGTAAGCTGTGTGATTTTGGATATTCAAGACTTCGTGCTAACCCGAGTGTTAAATTTATTCGCAGGTGTCCGCTAACCAGCAAACCTGTGAATGTTAACGTAATGGTATGATGTGCATGACACGTTATGATGCACGTGGCAATATGTTTTCATCTTCATGAAATCATATCATGGTCATGAAATCATATCATGTTCATCAAATCATATCATGTTCATGAAATCATATCATTGTCATGAAATCAAATCATTGTCATGAAATCAAATCATGGTCATGACATCATATCATGGTCATGACATCATATCATGGTCATGAAATCATATCATGTTCAGCAAATCAAATCATTGTCATGAAACCAAATCATGTTCATCAAAGCATTTCACGGTCATGAAAGTATATCATGGTCATGAATTCGGTCACGAAATCAAATCATGGTCATGAAATCATATCATGTGCATCAAATCATATCATGTTCATCAAATCATATAATGTTCATGAAATCAAATCATGTTCATCAAAGCATTTCACGGTCATGAAAGTATATCATGGTCATGAATTCGGTCATGAAATCATATCATGGTCATGAAATCATATCATGTTCATCAAATCATATCATGTTCATGAAATCAAATCATGTTCATGAAACCATATCATGTTCATCAAATCATATAATGTTCATGAAATCAAATCATGTTCATGAAATCATATCATGTTCGTGAAACCATACTGTTATATCGTTCAGGAACTGCAGTGCAGAAAGTCCAGTGCAGCGACGGAAGTGCAGGGAGTGGATAGCAGAGACTGGAGTGCAGGGACTGGAGTGCAAGAACTGCAGTGCATGGACTGGAGTGCAAAAACTCGAGTGCAAAGACTGGACTGCAGGGACTCCAGTGCAGGGACTTGAGTGCAGGGACTGGAGCGCATGGACAGTGCAGAGACTGGAGCGCAAAGACTGGAGTGCAGGGACTGCAGTGCAGGGACTTGAGTGCAGGGACTGGAGCGCATGGACAGTGCAGAGGCTGGAGCGCAAAGACTGGAGTGCAGGGACTGCAGTGCAGGGACCGGAGTGCTAAGACTGGAGTGCAGGGACTGGAGTGCAGGGTGGACTGCACAGACTGGACTGCAGGGACTGGAGTGCAGGGACTTCAGTGCAGGGACTGGAGTGCAGGGACTTGAGTGCAGGGACTGGGCTGCATGGAGTGGAGTGCAAAGACTGGAGTGCAGGGAGTGGAGTGCAGGGACTGCAGTGCAGGGACTTGAGTGCAGGGACTGGAGTGCATGGAGTGGAGTGCAGAGACTGGAGCGCAAAGACTGGAGTGCAGGGACTGCAATGCATGGACTGCAGTGAAGGGAATCAAAAAGGACCACTCAAGAACCTGCAACAATTGAAACACGTTAGTGCACGAACTGCAGACCCGAGCATGCGGGAGGAAGCAACTGGAGTAGAACGACTGCAGAACCTGTGTGTGGAAGCGGAAAGGCGAGGCAATTATGTTCTTGCAAATTCCACTGCACCCTTGGCAGTCTTAGTTCTTCACAGTTTTTGGTTCAACTGCGCTCTTGGAAGTTTTTACTTTCGTAATTTTGCTGTCCAATTTGTCTATTGGTGGTCTCAGTTTCAATATTTGTTTGTCGAACTGGGTTCTTGAAGTCCTAGTTTTTGATAATGAAACTGTTTAACTGCACCCTAGGCAGTCCTAATTCTTAACATTTTTTTGGTCCAATTGTGCTTGTGGAAGTCTCAACTTTAGTAATTTTGCTGTCCAATTGTCTCTTGGTGGTCTCAGTTTCATAATTTGTTTTGTCGAACTGCGCTCTTGGAACTTTCAAACTGGACGGTATCCAGGCCATTCGTTTGAGTGCCTGGACGAACAGTTTTGTGGAAACGTATTTGTGTGTATTTGTTGTTAGCATTTACCGTCGTTTAACATGGTTATGCATGGTTATGCATGGCTATGCATGGTTATGCATCGTTAAACATACCTCATACCAAGTATATAGTGGTCAAAGTATACACTTTGTATAAGAGCCAAACTGGCTAACTTCAAATGAGTAGCCTGAGTAGCCTTCGAAGCGACATGGCGCCTTCGTTCACGCATACAACGCCGTCGATTCTGATTTGATTGTTTCGCAAGTCGTAAGAATTTGTTCGTCGAAAGGGGTCGGTCGGCCTTCCTTTTCGTGTTTATCGCGTTGCCGGTTTTGATTTGTTGTTCCGCAACCTTGTCCCTGTCCGGAACCTATGGCATAATCCAGGGCGTATATCCGAACTCTGGGTCCGCAGCCGCGGTGGTTCCCGGAACCTTGTCGGAACCCAGTGTTGCTAGAACCTTGCCGGAACCCTGGTTCCCCAAACTCTGGGTTTCCAGGATGTTTCAAAATTGGTGTTCCGATGATTCCAGAACCTTGGCACAATCCAGGCTCTGGCTGCTCGAAGCCATGGTACTGCAACCTAAGGTTCCCGGAACCTTGTCCGAGAACCTTGGGATCCCGGAACCTTGACGTCCCGGAACCCAGAAGCTAGCCAGAACCCATTGTTCCCGGAACCTTGCTCAAACCCTGGTTCGCGGAACCTTGGGTTCCCGGAACCTTGCCCCGAATCCTGGTTCCCGGAACCCTGGGTTCCCGGAACCCTGGTTCCCGGAACCGGCGAAACGAGGCGGCAGGGTCGAGCAGTGCCCCGGATCACCCCGAAGGCTATGTGGGCTGAGACCCCAAAGCATTCTGCTGTTGGGAAATCATCAAAAAATAATTTAAACATAGTTTTTTTTGATGATGCAATGCACAGATTTCATGATGCTTGTATTTTGCGTTTGGCTTGCGCAGGCCAGGATATGAGGGAATATTTTGTTTTGATGAGTTTAATTTTTTTTGATGGGAAATTAAATTTCTTTTTGATGACCTTTAATTTTTTTTTTGATAGCTGACTCGGTTAATAGCCTTGAATAAGCCGCAAACACGCCCTTTTTTTTGCCCATGAATGATGAAAGTGTGGGATAATCCTCAGGAGGAGGTAGCGGCGGAGCGCATTCGCCTGGGCCGCTTATCGCATGCCCTGGATCCAGACGTTTCCTGGACAACCCGGCGTGGCGGCTAAGGAAACCCCCCAGGAAAAATGGAGGGTTCAATGGGAAAAGATGGGGAAATCACCTAGGAATGCAGGTTCTAATGGCTGAAATGGTGTTTCAATCAACATCAATCAACTATAATTGGTATTTAGTGTACGATAACAAAACGATAACAGATTTCACCAAAATTCCTGCTGGAAGGACATGGTCCATTCTTGAACATGTTTGCATTCGTTTCCATTCCTTTCCATTCCCAGCAGAAGGCCTGCTCTGGCGCCCCTTTTACCATTTCCAGAGAACGGCGGCCATTAGACTCTTCTTGGGAAAACGATAACGATCTCAAGGATATTCAAAATTATACTGGGTGTGGTTTCATACAACCTCATGTCAAAATAGCTATTGAAGCCACGGCCCAGTCGAAATAGTGGATTTTCCCATTAATAGCATGGTGATTTTCCATAGTTATGCAAACGTTTACCAGAGGGTAAACCTCCATTTTCCTATGGTTTTCCTATGGTTATACCACTTTAGCCTACTAAACATGGTGGATCTTTCCACCATTTATAGCAGAACAGAAACGAAAACCATCTGGCACCGGACCGTCATCTGGTTTCGGCGGGAAAGGCGAACCGGGTTCGCCTTGACCCTGCAGACCTGGCAGATTTGTGACACAACGAGTCTGGTGCAAAAAAACCGCCGACGTCTCGAGCTGGTATGAGCTGGTGAAGCAAGCCTCAAGGTGTGGAGAAAAATACCATATCAATACCTATAAATGCCTATAAATGCCTATAAATGTATCATCCGAATTCCTTGCACGTGTTTACTGTGTCCTCAAATCTTCTCTGGGGACAAAAGCAACAAAGGGATGAACAACCTGCTTTACTAGGCAGCCTGTTTTGCACCGAAGCCGTATAAACCAACCACGAAATGGGAATATGAAGGGGAGAGAGAATGGGATAGTTGCTGCCCCACGCTTATTGAAATGAGCAGGCTAACTGTTGGTTTCTGGCTGTTGATGGTGGATGTATCCACAGTTACCCTCTGGTAATTAAACGTGGCAATAGAAAATACCCGATTTGTACATGGGTTTCCCATTCAAAACACTTCACAACTAGTTTGACCCGGAGCCAGATGTGGTTAAGAGTCATTGTTGTTTGCTCATGTTTTTAATCATCTAGTTTAGTTTGGTTAATCCAACAACAAACAGTCATCAATCTTGCCAGAAATGGGTACTATAAACCTATTATAAACCTCAACCGGGGGCTTAGCAAGATAGAACAAATGGTTGGAAGGGGAACATCATCAACTAAATAGATCTAAATAAATAGAACCATGGTCGGTTTTTTTTCCCCACCTGCCAGGTGAGGGTTGTTAGATTTTATCTAAGTTGCCTTCTCCTCCTCCTCCTCCTCTCCTCCTCCTCTCCTCCTCCTCTCGTCGTCCTCCTCCTCTCGTTGTCCTCCTCGTCTCGTTGTCCTCCTCGTCCTCCTGCTCAACTGCGACTCGCGATCCACAGTGTTCGCTGCCGGACCTCAACCACGACCATCCACGCCCAGTGTTCCCTGCCGGACCTCAACCACGACCATCCACGCCCAGTGTTCCCTGCCGGACCTCAACCACGGCCATCCACGCCCAGTGGTCCCTGCCGGACCTCAACCACGGCCATCCACGCCCAGTGTTCCCTGCCGGACCTCAACCGCGAGTATCCATGCCAAGTGTTCCCTGCCGGACCTCATGTAGGAAGATATGGGACAAAGAATGTGCAGAAGAAAGTTACAAAGATAGAATGCCAGAAGATTTGCCGGATAGAATGCCAGAAGATATGCCAGAAGATATGCCAGATAGAATGCCAAATAGAATGTCAGAAGATATGTCAGAAGATATGGCATTCTATCTGGCATATCTTCTGGCATATCTTCTGGCATTCTATCTGGCAAACCTTCTGGCATTCTATCTGGCATATCTTCTGGCATTCTATCTGACATATCTTCTGGCATTCTATCTGGCATATCTTCTGGCATATATTCTGACATATCTTCTGGCATTATATCTGGCATATCTTCTGGCATTCTATCGACATTCTATCTGGGCAATCTTATGGCATCTAGTGGCAGATTTCTGGCATTTATATCTGGATATTTCTGATTCTATCTGGCATACATTCGGCATTCTATCTGGAATTCTATCTGGAATAGCTTATGGAATTATCTTCTGGCCCTATCATCTGGCATATCTTTCTGGCATATTTTCTGGCATTCTACCTGGCCAAATCTTTTCCCTGCGGACCTCAGGTAGGAAGATATGGGACAAGAAGCGGCAGAAGAAAGTTAGAAAGTTAGAAAGAAATGTCAGACAAAGTATGTGATATAGTACTTTGACGAACTTGCAGGGGTGTGGTATTGTGATAGGGGCATGCCACTTCTGACTTGCGGGTGGCAAAGTTTGAAGCAATCAGTTTGAACAGATGACAGAGTCACTGGGGTGGACAGAGACATTTCCATTTCTGTACCTTTGGAGCTGTTTGCAAAGACGCTTGAGACAGGCAACACCTTACAGCAAGTTACTACAAATTACTTGAAGGGATCTCATGCTGGATTGATGCTTGAGACAGTCAACATCACACAGAGTTTCTATTGTGTATCACAGCTATGGTAGCATGGTGGATATGTGACATCGGAACATTTGTTGGAGCATTTGAGCCCTCATCTACTCGATCGCGGGCCAGAGGCAGGATGGACATCATCATAGAAGCATTCAGCAGGAGGAGGTTATGTGATCAGTAGTGTCTTCTTGCGTGTTTTTCCCCACCTGCCAGGTGAGGGTTGTTAGATTTTATCTAAGTTGCCTGCTCCTCCTCCTCCTCCTCTCCTCCTCCTCTCGTCGTCCTCCTCCTCTCGTTGTCCTCCTCCTCTCGTTGTCCTCCTCGTCTCGTTGTCCTCCTCGTCCTCCTGCTCAACTGCGACTCGCGATCCACAGTGTTCCCTGCCGGACCTCAACCACGACCATCCACGCCCAGTGTTCCCTGCCGGACCTCAACCACGACCATCCGCGCCCGGTGTTCCCTGCCGGACCTCAACCACGACCATCCGCGCCCAGTGTTCCCTGCCGGACCTCAACCGCGAGTATCCACGCCAAGTGTTCCCTGCCGGACCTCATGAGATATGCCAGATAGAATGCCAGAAGATATGCCAGATGGAATGTCAGATAGAATGCCAGATAAAATGCCATGAGATATGCCAGATAGAATGCCAGAAGGTATGCCAGATAAAATGTCAGATAGAATGACACAAGATATGCCAGATAGAATCCCAGAAGATTTGCCAGATAATATGCCAGAAGATATGCCAGATAGAATGCCAGATAGAATGCCAGAAGATATACCAGAAGATATGCCAGATAGAATGCCAGAAGATATGTCAGAATATATGCCAGAAGATATGCAGAAGATATGAAGAGAGAAGGCCAGAGATATGCCCAGATTATGCCACAGATAGAATGCCAGAAGATTTGCAAGAAGAATGCAGAAGATATGTTCCGTAGAAGCGAGCATATGCCAGAAGATATGCCAGATAGAATGCCAGAGATATGCCAGAAGATATACAGAAAGAGATGGCCGATAGAATGCCAGAAAAGTATGCCCGATAGAATGCCAGAAGATTTGCCAGATAGAATGCCAGACGATATGTCAGATAGAATGCCAGGAAGATATGCCAGATAGAATGCAGGAGATTGCCAGATAGCCAACCAAGCCAAGAAGATATGCCAGATAGAAGGCAGAAGAAGATTTGCCCAGAAGATATGCCAGAAGATATGTCAGATAGAATGCCAGAAGATATGCCAGATAGAATGCCAGAAGATTTGCCAGATAGAATGCCAGAAGATATGTCAGATAGAATGCCAGAAGATATGCCAGATAGAATGCAGAAGATTTGCCAGATAGAATGCCAGAAGATATGCCAGATAGAATGCCAGAAGATTTGCCAGATAGAATGCCAGAAGATATGTCAGATAGAATGCCAGAAGATATGCCAGATAGAATGCAGAAGATTTGCCAGATAGAATGCCAGAAGATATGTCAGATAGAATGCCAGAAGATTTGCCAGTAAGAAAATGTAAAAATGTCACGGTGGGGATCACACGAAGCAAAGTAATTTTCGCATTTTTTTAGAGATACTTTAGGCAGATACTTTAGGCAGAAAGCTTCATTGGATCCTCATGATGTGGTTAAGAGTCATTGTTGTTTGCTCATGCTTTTAATCATCTAGTTTAGTTTGGTTAATCCAACAACAAACAGTCATCAATCTTGCCAGAAATGGGTACTATAAACCTATTATAAACCTCAACCGGGGGCTTAGCAAGATAGAACAAATGGTTGGAAGGGGGAACATCATCAACTAAATAGATCTAAATAAATAGAACCATGATCGGTTTTTTTTCGCATTTTTTTAGAGATACTTTAGAAAGCTTCATTGGATCCTCATGATTTTCCCAACAAAAATCTCCATGTGGGACTTGCCCAAGGATCATCCCTCGTGGATTGTCATTTCCTATTCACACCCAACGTGGATTCTTAATGACTAGGAATGTGGGGCCCCCGTTCGATAGCTAAGTTGGTTTAGATTCACCCCATGAATACTAGTTCGTTATTTGCGTACCATAAACCATAGTGAAATTGGAGTTATTTGCACCAACTTAGCTATCGAACGGGGCCCCATATTGTAGGAATGGATGTGAATAGGAAATGACTAGGATTTGCTTGTATCCGCAGAATTCTTGGGAATGGATTGAATGGATACATCACTATTTATACTGTAGCCCTTGGTAGTTTGACACCGCCACGGAAAATTACCGAAGTCAGCTGATTTACCTCTACTGTACAATATGTGATTCTCCGTGGCCATGATTTTTTGTATAAACGGCAAGTTAGATTACCAGAGAATCAGGTTTCATCCCCAAACCTCCAAAGATGTTGAGAAGTCTCCAAGATGGTGCCCCTTGTTTAGCTCAGTTGGTTGTGATTGAACTAGGCTTGAATTCGGGGGATGTAACATGATGTAACTAATTACAGTTAATGGGTTTTTTTCAAGCAACAACTGGTTGGTGGTTTCAAACATGTTTTATGTTCCATTTCATATATAGGATGTCATCCTTCCTATTGACCAACTCCATCATTTTTCAAGATGGTTATTGCACATCAACCAGATTTATTATCAAACATGTTGGTCATTAATCACTAACCAAGGCTTGACCAGTGAATCTGTGGTTAGTGGGTTTATAAAGCAACAAACATCACATTTGGGAAGCACCACCTTGTCTGTTTTTTGTGGTGCTCGATGTCGAGGTTTGCACCACTACCGGTTTCGTGACCTTCAAGACGCGCTTGGACATGCGCTTAGCCGCTTGGTGCCTTGAAGTTTCTCATGGAAACCATGGGGTTTCCCATGGGAAAGCTTCATAAGCCTACCCGGCCTGGTAAACATGCAAAACACCATGGGCAATTAGGATTTTTCATAGGTAAATCAAGGGTTTCGAAATGTTGCCATTTTAACCATTTTCCTCACAAGCTGTAAACGTTTATCAGATGATACCCAACTTGGGGATGGTTTCTACACCAGACTCGAAATCGATCCAGGGACCCCTGGGGATCCGAACAGCCACTCTCAACTTGCCGTATTGAAGATGTTTATTTGGATGTTTTAATAGCCATGGAAATTCACATAGCTATGGAAAATCACAATGTTTCATGGGTAAAGCAACTATTTCGACTGGGTCATTTTCAATAGCAAACTGTTAAATTACGAGAGGGCAATTGATTTGGATGTTTATCCATAAATGGGAACTACCCCAATAGCTGGATGGTTTACAATAGAAAATCATCTTAAAATGGATGATAGATGGGGGTACCCCTAGTTTAGGAAACCTCCATTTCATCCATAGTAGATGCTGTTTCTTGACGTTTCATCTTGAAAAAAATATACAAGTTGCAATGACGTGTGTCAGTATGTCATCCTAGTCATATCCACTTATCTTGGAAACCACAGATTGGTTTGTCAATTTCTGTGCTAGCGATCCTCTCTTTTGAAGTAATTATATAAGATTATATAAGCCAATGTCTGACACACCCCAGAAAAAAAAAGAAAACAGGTGGGTCACAAATCCTCGAAGCTTTAGGTGAATCCTTATAGTCGTTTCTAGGCTGCTCTTCTTAAGGAAAATTTCGCCCAAAAGGGTATCTTGCTGTTTCTGGAGACAAGTTGTTTGTTTGATTCTCATGTTTAAACATGCTAAAATCAATTCAGTTGTTTTACCGTATAGTGTAGTGTTTTCTATGCTGTTTGATTTAATTTGCTTTGAGTTTCAACCCAGCCCAATTGCAGACAGAATCAAGTGGCAAAGAAAACCCCCAGTTATCAGTTGGTTTAGTCTCACCCATCCAACTACATAATCCACCATCAACAGCCAGTTGCGGTAGATAAAAATGATAGAGGTTCCAAACTGAACCTTCCGAAAAGATATGGGTGATACATGATGATATGACTAAATATCATCCATATCATCATATGATATGGTAATATATTGTATAATTACATATAGTTATATACTATATGTAATTTAACATACATATCATATATATATATATCAACCATGTATGATGATTTGGTATAGCTACTCTTAGTTTCTATAGTAAACCAAACTTCCTAAGCAGCCCAGCACCTCCAAGTGATCTGCAGGCCGCTCGTGAACAGCTTGGCACCGACTCCTTCGCGTTGCAACTGCAAGCGGCACCAGACGTCAACGATGTGCTGTACGTACCTGGGACGTGTCAAGGGGCTCGGGACGGTAAGCGGTTAAGAATCCTGATGCTAAGTCCCCCGATTTCTGGGGTTATTCCATGTAATGTGGTTAAAACATCCCCAAAAATCCCATAAATGGGTGGTATAGACCATAAAAAATGTCAGAATGTGGTGGTTTATTGTTGTTTTAACCACATTAGAACTGTTTTTCATCATGGTTATAAACCAGTTACGATTTGTAAAGTTCCAAGTTTCCGATTGGATTATCCCACATACAACTGTTTTTTTCACAAACACTGACAGGCTGTGATCCTAGAAGTTGAAAGGCTGTGAGAACTGGGGAGGTTGCTGGGAGATATGGATTTTGATGCAAAAAATCACCGGGGTTGTCCGAAAACTGGGGAAACCCTGCAAGATTTGCCAGCAGAAAAAGCATTTTGCTCCATTGACGGAATTAGTTGATTAGGAAACTTCCAGCAAGAATTTGGTACTATGTCATGTTTTTTTAATTGTAGAAGAATTGCATTTGACCCGATATGATTGGTAACTTCTATGCACCACGTATTTTGTCCAAGAATTGTTTGAATTATAAAAGAAAATCTACATAAACCGATCCGATCTTTGTTGGTGTTTCCCTGACCGGTAAAACCGGGTTTCCGGGTTCAATACTTTCCCGTGCTTGTAGCATCCCCCAAAAGGATAGAAACCGTTTAACACCATTCAACAACCTACTAATTCGAAGTATCAACATCTCTAAACATCTTGAGATAACCCATGGAAAAATGGTTTACTGTAGATAGACTATCCAAAATGTTTTTTTTGCGGGGTCGCGAAAAACATCGAGCCATGGACAGATTTGTTCATCATCCAGAGCACCGTTGGCGTTGGCGATGAGGATAGCTTGATTCAGCGACCCAGCTACACACAACAACGCTTGGGATATCTCAGCGCAGCTCGGCTGATACCGATTTGTGTGGGGAAAATGGGGGAAAAATCATCCAGATGGAGATATAAAATGGGGAGATTTTATAGGATAATAAAGGTGTTTTTTGTATATCAATATTTTATAAGATAATATCGAATATATCTTATGGCATATGTTATAGATTTGATTCAAAGAGAGCAATATGATTTATTTGGGTGTGTCTGAATGTGTGGAATTTACTTGCCTCTAATTTATGCCAGTTCCAAAATGGAACATGATTATTCACCAGATGGAATGGGCTTCCCGATTTTTCAAACAAACCCACCTATCTGCATGTAAGAGATATCATCATATCAGGGTATTGCCTGCCAGATGTTTTTCTGTGAAATGCTGCCTGATATATACCAATTATAATCTATGTGTACATATATATATATATATACATATCTGGTTGGTGGTTTCAAACATGGCTTTCATTTTCCATATATGGGATGTCATCCTTCCCATTGACGAACTCCATCATTTTTCAAGATGGTTATTGCACCACCAACCAGATATATATATATATGTATATGTATCTGTATATACATATACAGCTGTCGGATGCTTTCGGATGGTCTTCTTACAGGCTTCAAACCCCCCCATGGCCAGTGACGATATCTAGGACGTCGATGAGACACATCATGAAATATGATGCCATGATTGACATAGTTACCCTCTGGTTATTTAACATAGCCATCGAAAGATGGAAAATGACCCATTTATAGATGGTTTACCTATTTAAAATTGTGATTTTCCATGGCTATGTTAGTCATAACCAGATGGTACATCTTGCTGATGCTTGATATTCCCCATTTGTTTAGTGATTGCCAACCATGAACATAATATGAAACCATAGGGGGAATATCAACCATTGTTGTTCATATTATCTGCAGCATGTTGCTTGTTTTTCAGTTTTAGTGATTGCAATCATATGGAGGTTTCCATATATGGGAAATCCCTAATAGCTGGATGGTTTATTTCATGGAAACTCCCATCTATAAATGGATGATAACTGGGGGTACCCCCACCTCTATATGTCATATTATGTGATTATAGCACCAAAAGGATGGTTGAAATCACCTATCAACATAATCCAAGGTTACCTATCAACTAACAAACAGGTTTGTCATATAAAACATCTCATATCCTATTACCTATCAAACATCAACAGCCCATATCATAACTGGTTGGTGGTTTGGAACATTTGTTTCCATATATTGGCAATATTCATCCCAACTGATTATTTTTCTATAGCTACGTTAAATAACCGGAGGGTAATAATGGCTCAACCACCAACCAGACAAGTAATGGGATGTTGGTGAATATATTCATAGTATTAAATAGTCACTGATATATATTAGTATTAGTAATATACTATTCAAGAATACAACTATACTACAATTAGTCACCGGTTTCAAGTGGTGCAGGATTTCTCAACCATCCACCGGTTTCAACTTGCGTCAGGTCTTTTGCGTCTTCGTGGCCTTTCTCCCTGCTGCGACTTGGTGGCGGAGGAAGTGGCCGGAAGTGGCGCGCATTTTTCCGCGCGCGAATGCAGTGGCCAGGTGTCTATCTATTTATAGCGTAAGGATATATGACTCTAAGTTTGGTGTGATTTCATTGGGATTTTCCATGGGGTTTAATGGGATAAAGAAATCCACTTAATGGAATATACCCTCTGGTAAACATACAAAAAGCTATTGAACATGGCCATAGAAATAGTGGATTTACCCACTAATAGCATGGTGATTTTCCATAGTTACGTTAGTTTACCAGAGGGTAATGTTTTGAGCCAACCAGATATTCTGGGGATATCATGGCGCCGACCTCATCAGGATTATGATTGGTCGCATGAGCTTGCTGTTGATTTGGAAATCTCTTGGAAGTTTTTTTTGATTTGAGAGATACCCTCCAGTAAACTATAACATATAGCGAAAAAGAAGAACATCATAGAAATCACGAAACCAATTCTGGGAGGGATGTCCATTTTCCCGCAGGAGATGCGTTCATAGGTTTTGACCGATAGATACCCCTTGCTTTGGCCACGAATTGGATGAAACTTTGAGCACAATGCCGCGAATTTAATTATGCTCAGGTTGAAAACCCAGGGAAGCTTCATCATCGTCATCACACTATGAAATATAGCACTAGACAGTTGTAAGTCGATTGAAATGGATAGTGACCAGGCTTCTTACCCTCTGGTAAACCTGTACAGTTCGCTATAGAAAATCACCATGTTTAATAGGTAAATCCTCATAAATCATCTATTTCTATGGGCCATGGCTTCCATAGCAAACTGTAAATGTTTACCAGGGTTGTTAGGTGCAAGGCATTTATAACAAGTTTGTAAGTGGGTTCTCCTCCGGGACTCAACTCGGCGGCTGGTAAGAGCTTTGTGGCGAAAATCATCGAACTAAATGGCAAGCTATGGTTGATTGCCTAGAGGCTAATGAATACTGGTTGGTGGTTTGGAACATGTTTTTCATTTTTTCCAATATGATTATTGGGAATAGTAACCCCAACTGACTAATATTTTTCAGAGGGGTTGAAGCCACCAACCAGAATATCTCTGGGCAGATGATGACTATAATTTTAAAAAGAATTTCTCTGCGGCCTCAATGCGAGCTCACTGGAATCATGCTTAGTATTTTGGGATAACTATGCCAAAATAGCCTTATGATCTTATTGAGATTCGTGAATTATTCTATATGATTTACCCAGATATATCATAAGCCAGTAAATTTCGCAGATCAGTTTTGTATGGTAAAATATGTGGACATCATGTTAATTTCATGTTAATTTCATGTTAATATGATTACACAGATAGCCGGTCAAATGTGCCATGGTCAAATGGCTGCCTATGTTTGGTATACCCGGTCCTTGAGGGATGGTCATCATCCATGGCTTCGCATTTCAAAGCGGCATGGATGAGCCCAAAATACCACAAGCCATTGATATCCATTAATTAATCTATATTATTTTCTTGTGGTATTTTAATAATGGATTACCAAGTAATTGATATCCATTAATCTATATAATTAATTAATCTTTATTAATCTACATTGTATAATCCCAGGCAACCTTGATATCCATTACTCTATATTACTGTAATTTTTGGATCCTGGAATCATCCCAGAAAACTTGACCGTAGCTGTGATAATCACAGCCATATGGAGCTGCTGACACCAGCGGCTATTCACCAAAATCATCCATTATTGTCATCAAGATCATCATGTTAAAAAGATACCATCTGCTTATGACTAACATAGCCATGGAAAATGGCCCAGTCGAAATAGTGAGTTTTCCATTAAACATGGTGATTTTGCTTGGCTATGTTAAATAACCAGATGGTATCTATTACAATATCTCCGCACTATTCTACCATTTTTGTTGGTACAAGGTAAGGCCGTCCCCTCAGGCCCTAAGCCGGTTTTTCAACCCATGAATACTATTGTTATATCCCATTACAGGATGGTGCCCCCCAGTTATAAGTTGGTTTATAAACCCCATTAACTATAGTTATATCTGCCATAAACCATAGTTATGGGAGTTATAAACCAATTTAGCTAACTATGGGGCACAACCTTGTATATACCCCCATAAACCCTAGTTACCCTCCTGCAAACGTTTACATAGATGTGGTTTTAACCCACAAAATGAAGACGTCATTTTCCGAATGGGAAACCATTGGTGTTTTATGGTGGGCCCCTACCAGGTGACGGGCCTGATGGTTTATGGATGTTTATGGGGAATGAAACTATACCATTTTCATATAGATTTATAAAGCCAAAAAACATTTGGCCGGGGCATCATTATGTATCAATATAATGTATTATAATGGAAACCTCAATTTGGGTTACGTATCCATTATGATATTATTGTATATTATTCTTGTTTATATGGATATCCATTATGCCCTCCGGGTCCAAACACCTTTTCAGACTGTATTTGGAGTTGTTTTTTGGGGTCTAAACACTTTCTCAGAGAGTATTTGGATGAATCCATGAAATGTATCATCTTGTGCAACCTATCACTAGTCATACCCTCTAGTAATGACTAACAGTTTGCGAACTTGAACATGGCCCAGTCGAGATAGTGAGTGTTCCCAGCTATAAAACGGTGGATCTTTCCATCGTTTTTTGTAGATTTACCAGGCCGGGTATCCATTGCACTTCAGGTGGTCTTTGTCTCCACCTTGCTAAGTCTCAAGTCCTGGCAGCAGATCTTTCCCGCGATTCACCGGTGCGCCTATCCGTGGTCCACGGAGATGGCTCCGGTGCCGGAGTTCGACGGATTTGGGGATGAAGATCCAACATAGAAATAGTGGATTTACCGGTGAAAAACGGTGATTTTCCATAGTTCAACGTTAGTTTACCAGAGGGTATTTTGATGGGAACTAGATTGTACCAGGGCAAAAATGCTGGAAAAGATGGTGGATCTAACCGATGACAATTTGAATTGAAGCATCAAACGAGCGGTTTGCACAGTGCAACGTGGGCGGGGGTCTGACTGAATTCGGGGTTCTTCCTATTGCGACATCAACTATCTGGTTAGATGATGGCAACCTCACCACGAAGTGGCCTTAAATAATGGTATGTAGGGGGACCTTCTACACGGTTCTTACAGTGCTGGCAAGACAAGTACAGCGGAGGCATGGATGGCATCACATCGTCTTTTTCCAACCGGATTCATCAATATCTACTTCCACCACAAAGGGCAAGCGCCCTTCAGTGGTTCGAATTCGAAGAGGAGCAGTTCGACTTCCACAGATTCTGCAGCAGACCCTAATAGCTCAGCTTCCTGCAATCCTTCTGAATTTCAGCGTGGATTATAGCTGGCTGCCTGCTGCCTTACGTCAAGCCACAAAACCCACGAACGACAGCGTGCTGTCGTTGATGACTCAGATGTCGTGGCCGATGACAACAATGAAAGCCGCCGTACGTAACATCAAGAGGGAAGCGCAGCGGCCAGTGACTCCACTGAGACTCCAGACTCCACAGGGGGAGGGACGTTGTCCCGAAACACTTGTGTACAGCATCAAGAAGCAGCTAAGCGGCTCGGTCTGCCCATGTACAACCTCGACGCTCTGGACGACTAGGCAAGGCAGATCTTCTGGACATAGTCTGAGGGAAGTTCTTTTTTGCAGGATGTAATTCCAGCGAGTTGTAACACGTAATAAATTCAGCTGGCAACGTTTACTATCATAGGTAGATGCGTAGTAAATAGTACTGTGATTTATTGTAATTTGTCATTAAATTTAAAACATTTAGAAGCAGAGGACGTTTTTCAGATTTTGCTGATGTTTAGGCATTGCTACCCTCAGCAACTGGTCCTTTTTATTATGTTGCCATCAAAGCCCAGGGGGGGTGGGAGGGGTCATGAGGGGTCTGCGTTTTGAAATTTAAAAACAATTCAGCACGATTTTGCTCATTTGCAGGCATTTTGCCTCAAAGAGCCCAGGGTTGAACAAGACCTTGACGGTCGAAACCGGTTCTCGTGATAGCGGCTCTGTGGACAACTGCGGATTTATAGATGGTTTTCCCACCTTGAAACCTTCACTTATAGATATTTGCAGGGAGGTTAAAGTGCCACGTTTGAGGACCCGCCTCCGGGTATTCCAATGTTGAATCCCCGGGCATCAACCATCAACCAATCTATTAGTGGGGTATCTCATATATGGATCTGGAAATGGGGTATACCATGGTTTTTCCTTCAATCATAGGCATATCTCAGATCATTTTTGAGTAGGGAAAATGATGACTCGCCCTTGGGCTTAGGCCCACACTATGCTGCACGATTTTCAGACAAATCCATATATACCATCTGGTAAACAAACATAACATATATAAATATAAAAAATCACCATGTTTGATGGGTAAATCAACTATACATGGCTATTGTCAATAGCTATGTTAGTTTACCAGAGGGTAGCTGGGTTTTTTTTTTATATGGTTAGTAGTTATTACTCACAACTCGCAAGGTGGCGGCAGTCCATGCCCATTGTGGTGGAGATGTCGCTCGGCCTCAGGGCCTCAACCAGGTGAACAAATGATGCTGAATGATAGGGAACAGTAGGGAAACTTCCCCAAAACGGTTGATTATGGGGAATGAAATAGTGTTACTATGTCATAATTTGTGACTATGATGATGTGCAACTATTTCACATGATTTCAAAAATGATGCTTGATTTGGGGAATGAAAATTATTGTGACTCTGTTTGACCGCTCTGCGGCACCAAATAGATGAAGAACTGCCAGTATGTTCGGTATCTAAGATTTTTTCATCACAAAGAAGAGATGACTCTCTACTGCCGAAATGAGGAAAAATGAAGGCTGTCGGGATAGTCATACGCCAAGTCTGATGGTCTGTGGATTTTTGTTGTGGGTGTCCCATGGCCGATTCCAATTTTCGGCCAGTCGGTTTCTTCGATCATCCTTTAGATCCTCCAAGGCTGGAAGGTGTACTGGCAACTTTGAGTTTGAAGATCATGTTGGCCTTCATCCCTGCCATCCTCTTGATGCTTGGTTTATTTCTGCTCCACGATTTTGTTTGGGTGAAAAAATGGCGCGCAGCGAAAGGCCAGCAAAGATGTGGGACTGGAGACAAAAAGATGATTGGAGTTATTAGTAATGTGGTAAACCCAATAATGAACCATCCCAACACCATAAATGGATGTTTCTCTTCTAGACTTTGCTTTGAGGGAAAAGGTGTATGAACCCCTCCTGATAATAGGACATGGTTGCCCAAAAACACTTGCATGAAATTTGCCAAACCAGCGTTTCTCAAATTCATGTTGGCCGCTCTTTCAGTAATTTCCGCAGACAAAAAGACCAGAGTTCGGGGTTGCCAAATTCTTAAACAATTGCTTTGATATAAACATGTTCAATACGTTGCCTGTACAACAATTATCTTAGGTAAAGATTCCTGAGTTCAAGGGGCAGATGTTCATTAGCCAAGGTGCAGCACACCGTGATGTCAGCTCCTGGAGGATCATCCCAAAAAATAGCCGGCTGTTGATGTGCCAATCATTGGATCAATTTTTCAGATCCACTTTGACCCATGCCATTCGGTTTTCTGGAGCTACACATTTCTTGGAAGTTAAAAAAAACACCTGGCTTATTGGACATATTAATTCCAGGAAACTATGCTTTTATGGTGGCTTATTATTCTTAGGGAAACTGATCAACCAGCGGATCGTCTACTGGATCATCCAAGGGTACTAATACATCGATTGTAGGACATATTGAAGATTCTTACTGACCACCATTCAGAGCTGATGCGATCCCCAGGAAGATCGGCCGATCCTTCCAGAAGCCTGCGTCTTGGCGTTTTTTCTTCCGCCGGGGTAAGGGTTGAGTGGACAACAACATCCAAGATGCGTCCAAAAAAACTTGAGACCTATGAAATGCCGGATTTGGGGGATGAATCGGATGAAGTCCCATACCCTCTGGTAATTTAAAGTGAGTTTTCCATGTTTTCCCATTAATAGCATGGTGATCTTCCATAGTTCAACGTAAACGTTTACCAGGCCGGGTAACTAGCAGCTGCTGTGAACATGGGATTCATGATGCTTGGAGTGACCGGTGGTGGGCATATCCCAAGGCCGGGTATGAATCAGTCAAGAGACAAGCCGTTCCTTGGGTTCCATGTTGATGAAATGGTATAAATGGTACCCTCTGGTTATTTAACGTAGCTATTGAAAATGGCCATTTATAGTGGATTTTCCAATTAGAAATGGTGATTTTCCATAGCTATGTTAGTTTACCAGAGGGTACAATTTTTGATGAAGCATGATGAATCCAACTGAGTGAAATGGTTTGATGGGACAGCTTTTGTTCCGACCGTTCCGACCGTTCCGACCGTTCCGACCGTTCCGACCGTTCCGACCGTTCCGACGTTCGATTTGATGATTAGGGAAGGGATCAGCAATCAACATTCTCCACTTCCCCAAAGATAGTAGGCCTGTCTTGTGTGTGTGTGTTCTTTTCTGCTGTGCATATCCCATGACGGATCCATGGTGCTGCTATATATGGTAACATGGATCCCATCAATATACCCCAGTCATGTTAGCATATATACCAGCACCATGGATCCGTCATGGGTATGTGTATCAAGAAAGGACCTTAATTAACCAACTTAGTCTATGTTCTTTGGCTCCAGCCTGTTTTTGTAAAGCCCTTTCACCCCAACCGCCCCTTTTAAAGACATCAGAGACATCCATCCGTTGAAATCCGACTGTCAAGGTATCCCAGTCATCATCTCAACTGCAGCTGCAGAAGACCTACTTCGCATTTCTGGCCACTGCATGGCAGGGGGGTTCTGGGAGGGTTCTGGGGCAGTGTCCAAGAATGTGGCCCCTCAAATTTCTCATTTCTGCTAGGGTCAAGGTGCATGGGATTAATATGGATTCATGGTTTATGGTCTTCCCACTATTCGGAATTCCTTTTACTTAGTAGTTGGTATATATATCATATATTATATATTATAGCCATGATTAACCTAAAAAACACGTAATCTACTGTATGTTAAAACCATTAACACACATACCATGTTCACCATGTCATTAACCAGAGAAAACATGGTTGATTGGATGATAACGTTTAAAAAAATCATCTATGAACTTGGATGAAGTTGTTTAAAAGCACTGCGATATTACTCGAATGACTGTTAGGACTGAGGTACCTATCTCAAAACATATAGCTGGAACAAAATTCATGTCCAGATAAGATTTTACCATTAACATGATTTTCCCAAGAGTTACATGTAAATTATGTTAAGTTATATCCCATTTTATATGTTCGATAAATTAATCGATAAAGTATTAAAGTATCCATCATTTTATATCCCCATCAAACGGTTGGGCTGAAAAACATCGGGATTTTGTTCATTGAATTTCAGTGAAATCATTGATGGATTGACGGATACACCGCAGCCAAACAACGGTATAGATAGAATTTAGATAAATATATGTAGCCTTCCCAGTTCATGTTTAGTTTTTATTTTTTTAAGGTGAATATGGTGGTTTTAGATTAATCCACCTTATTTTTTTCATGGTCCCTTAACAAAAAGTGGTGTTTTCCTTCGGACCTTCGCCTCCAAGGTGATTTTTGTGCTTTTGGTGACCTCCTTTGCGCAGGCGTCCGTGGCCGTGGTGTTCCCCCAACGTTGGGTGGTGAAGGTGAAGCGGGTTGAGTCTTAATTGGCTTAGGCTTGAGTCTTTTCGAAGTTGATGGTAAAAGTCGATAAACTTCTAAGTTGATGGTAAAAGCAAAATTAAAAATCAAATCTGTTGAACTGTTGAAGTCCCCTCCTTTTCATGGATTTGTTGATGGGAAAAAGTCAAGAAAACATATTGTTTCCATGGTAAATTGTCCCTTTGATCAATTCCATGGCGTTGACTCTGGGAATGATTATTTCATGACTCTTCAGGCATATTCAGGCATCTTGTTCTTCTTGCATGTCTTCAAGGCCGTTTTACTCATGATATTTAAGTGGACGCACTGACCTCGACAGAGGTTAAATTCATGTTCGAAGAGCTTAGGTATATCCGGTATATCTAAGATATGCGTTAGATTCCAACTGCTCAGGTAGCTCAGGCCTTCAAATGGCGATAAATGGAGTAATGGAAAGCACAACAGCCGACCACAACTATTGGTACACTGTTTTGTGGTACCAAAAATTGAAGCCCAAGAGGTAGCGCATCGAAGGAGAGATCCAGTTGTCATCCAGTTGGAGCCAGAAGTTCCTGAGAAGCTGCTGAAAGCGCTTCTTACATCCATTTTTGTGTTGCTTACTAGTAAATTACTGAGCCATAATTCCCAGAATTGGCAAGAAGTTCCAGGGTTTACCCCATGGGTTTCACATGGGAATTCATAGATTTGTTCATCCACTTCCGCTCCGCGCCCCGCAGGGCTTAATCACCACGTTGCTGTACGTGGCGCAGCAGCCGGCCGCCATCGTTCCGCTCTTGGCGATGCTATGCGAAGAAAAGCGCAGGGGGTGTGATGGTTGCATCCACCAAAAAAAAGACATAGCCAAACATGGTATTTGGAGGACCATCCCACTTAGTATCTCATGAGAAGAATTGGGTTTATGTTGAGCCATTTATTTTGTTGGACCTCAGAAATCGGGTGCTAACCAGGAAGTAGTTTCCAGGAATACATGGATTGTGTGCTCTACATTGATATCTATCCCACTGTGAAGCAATGGTCCAAAGTAATTAGCTATAGATTGTTTGTACCACTAGAAATTCATACCGAGACGGATCCTCAGAGAGTTTTTTTCGAACTAGGGAGGAAGGACAACTGATGAAATACAGTTATAGATCATGGCCTTTTTTCAAGGAATTTCCTTACCCTCTGGTAAACTAACATAACTATGGAAAATCACCATTCTTAATGGGTAAATCCACTATTTTCATAGCCATTTTCAACAGCTATTTTGACATAACCAGAGGGTAATTGACATGAAAATCTCCACTGGCGAAGATCAATTCCATCAGGAAATCCCCAGCACCCCAGCACTGGTTGGAGGTTTCAAGGGGGTGAATCTCGATAGCATTCAGATACTGAGACCGGCTTCAAATAGTCAGAGTCGGCTGAGTCAACGTTTCTATGGCTTAATAAGGTTTAAGTGGGATTTAATGAGGTTTAATTGGGATTTAATGGGATTTGATGAGGTTTAAGTGGGATTTAATGAGGTTTAATTGGGATTTAATGGGATTTGATGAGGTTTAAGTGGGATTTAATGAGGTTTAATTGGGATTTAATGGGATTTGATGAGGTTTAAGTGGGATTTAATGAGGTTTAATTGAGATTTAATGGGAATTGATGAGGTTTAATCGTGATTTAATGAGGCTTAATTGGGATTTAATGGGAATTGATGAGGTTTAATTGGGATTTAATGAGGTTTAATTGGGATTTAATGGGATTTGATGAGGTTTAAGTGGGATTTAATGAGGTTTAATTGGGATTTAATGGGATTTGATGAGGTTTAAGTGGGGTTTAATGAGGTTTAATTGGGATTGAATGGGATTTGATGAAGTTTAAGTGGGATTTAATGAGGTTTAATTGGGATTTAATGGGATTTGATGAGGTTTAAGTGGGATTTAATGAGGTTTAATTGGGATTTAATGGGAATTGATGAGGTTTAATTGGGATTTAATGAGGCTTAATTGGGATTTAATGGGAATTGATGAGGTTTAATTGGGATTTAATGAGGTTTAATTGGGATTTAATGGGATTTGATGAGGTTTAAGTGGGATTTAATGAGGTTTAATTGGGATTTAATGGGATTTGATGAGGTTTAAGTGGGGTTTAATGAGGTTTAATTGGGATTGAATGGGATTTGATGAAGTTTAAGTGGGATTTAATGAGGTTTAATTGGGATTTAATGGGATTTGATGAGGTTTAAGTGGGATTTAATGAGGTTTAATTGGGATTTAATGGGAATTGATGAGGTTTAATTGGGATTTAATGAGGCTTAATTGGGATTTAATGGGATTTGATGAGGTTTAAGTGGGATTTAATGAGGTTTAATTGGGATTTAATGGGATTTGATGAGGTTTAAGTGGGATTTAATGAGGTTTAATTGGGATTTAATGGGATTTGATGAGGTTTAAGTGGGATTTAATGAGGTTTAATTGGGATTTAATGGGAATTGATGAGGTTTAATTGGGATTTAATGAGGCTTAATTGGGATTTAATGGGATTTGATGAGGTTTAAGTGGGATTTAATGAGGTTTAATTGGGATTTAATGGGATTTGATGAGGTTTAAGTGGGATTTAATGAGGTTTAATTGGGATTTAATGGGATTTGATGAGGTTTAAGTGGGATTTAATGAGGTTTAATTGGGATTTAATGGGATTTAATTTGGATTTAATGGGATTTTTTTGGATTTAGTGGGATTTCTTGGAATTTAATTGGGATTTAAGTGGGATTTAATGGGATTTAATGGGATTTAGTGGGATTTAATGGGATTTCTTGGGATTTAATTGGGATTTCATTGGGATTGAATAGGATTTAAGTGGCATTTAATGGGTTTTAATGGGATTATAATCCACTTAATGGAATATACCCTCTGATTATGTCAACAGTTTGCGAACTTGAAAATGGCCCAGTCGAAATAGTGGTTTTACCCATTGATAGCATGGCAGGGTGATTTTCCATAGTTGAACGTTAGTCTGCAAAGTCCATCGGCATCTCTCCAGAGCCCGGCTTGGTCGTGAGTTGCTTCGAGAATCTCACTCATGCAGGCCATTGTGCTATTTTGCGCGGCGTGATCATGGAGCTGGGGCCTTTGCAGCATTCAATGGCCAGACATGGAATGCGCCGTGGGAAGATTGTGGATGGCAGCGGCAACGCGCTGCCGTTAGTACTTCATGGGCAGGCGGCTCAGGACGACGATATTGCAGAGCATGCCGAGGTGAATGCTGGCTTGCTTGGAGGGTCTCCTTTCCCTGCTTGATATTGTGGCATAGCCAGTCGCTGGAAGGTTTGGAATCAAGCGACCCAGCTGAGGAGCCTGAAGGACGTTGGTGGTGCTACTCGGAGTGCTATGTGATGCGCATGGGGGCGGTGCCAGATCGGAGAATCGCCAAGATCGTGCATGTGGGCCGCAATTGGACAGGAGATTAGCAGTGTGCAGAATGGAGGAAGTAGTCCGATGGCGGAGTGATATGTGAGTGATGTTGCCTGAGATTGCAATTCTTCGGGACCAGTCTCCTCTACAACGGCGTTTTTCATTCTCCATACCTCCAAACTGGCAGAGCTGGGGCAGTCAAACGCTGGGATCCCTACAGCAAGACATAGCAAAGCCGATCCTTGCGGGACCAGTGTTCGCCCCAGCAGACACGAGCAATGCGTGGACATCTTGTTGCTGAGGGCTGTATCTGGGTTAGCTATGGGGAATGGCTCGCGGGGGATTTAGAAGTACCCCAAGATATTCTGAGCCTCTGGTTATTCAACATAGCGAACTGAAACATCACCATTTTTGATAGGTGAATCATCATAAATCATATTAAATCATCTATTAACATGGGCTATTTCTGTGGAAAATCACCATGTTTAATCCATAACTCATCAAACATCACTTGTAATTAAACAGGCTGTTTTCCTTAGCGTCGTGGCATGTTGTCGCCGTCCCCCGAGGAAGTCGCTACCCTTGACCTCCAGATTCTATGTGATGCTTGACCTTTTCGGTGGCGATGTGGCAAGGGATGGCCGTAAGATGGCGATCAAGTGACTCAAGTGGCCAGTGACCACAGGACCTAGTTTCAGGTTGTTGATTCAATGGGGGTTAATGGGATTTAGTGGGATTTTATGGGGTTTAATTGGGGTTTAATGGGATTATCATAAATGGAATATAGGTTGCACATGTTGATTATAATCCCATTAATGTTATAGGTCCTATGGGGTATATATATATATTATGGCTTTTAATGGGACCCACTTAATGGAATATAGCCTCTGGTAAGCGTTTACACAGCTATTGAATGGAAGTTACCCGGCCTGGTAAACATACCAAAAAACGATGGAACATCACCATGTTTAATGGGTAAATCAACTATTTCTATGGCCATGTTCCATAGCTATTTTGACATAACCAGAGGGTACCCATTTTTCCCGCATCCAACTAGCTCGATATCTCCGAAATCCAAGCTGAATTCATGCAATTAAAAACTTGCAACCAACTTACCAATCTGTGGGGGGGCCTCCTGCTTGATTGCAGACGATTTATGAATGTGAATTACCAAGCAGGTACCAAGCGAGATGTTCTTGCAGGTGGTCTAGCAAGATGTGCATTGCTTTCTATAGATGCTGGAGTTGGTTTCAAATCCCCGTAGACGTTTCATTCATGCAATCTTTACATGTCTTTCCATGTCTTATACCGGGCCATTTGGGGTAAAAACGGTGAGCATTTCGCAGATTTTAAGCAGCACCACAGAGGTTTGGGCCTTTCGATACTGAGGGGCTGCGGGGCTTTCTGAACGTCCATTTATCCATTTACAATGCTACAATGTGGGGCCCCCGTTCGATAGCTAAGTTGCTGAACATAACTACAATAACTACAATTTCACTAGGCTTCATGGTAGTTGTAACTATAGTTAGATGATAGCGTAGAAGGGGTCCCCACATTGTATTTTGCTTTAATGTCAAGGCTCTGGGTGGGTGATCCATAGCCTTTCCAGACGAACCCAGGAACTATGTGGTGTTGGGGTTCCTCGGCTGCACCGTGGGTGACCAGTTTGTTTTTCTGTGTAAAATAGTGGCCTGGTTTGTAGAATGATGGAGAATGTGCTCCAAAAATGGCGGGAATCTTGTTTTGAACATTGCAAGAGTGTTTTGAAGTCTTGGTGCATGTCCATCTCGTGTTTCAGGCCAATCATTGAATCAAAATGTACAAGAAGCAATGAGCATTGCGTGTTTGCTGTGCGTACGTCAGTAAATTACGGCTATTACACAGGTACTAGTATGTTTCAAAATTGAATATAATCTTTTGTAAACGCTCAAAGATGATCAGTCGTGATCAGTGTTTTAAGCTAATACAGTAATGTTCTATGATTAGTACTATGAACTTTTTAGAACATTACTGATTTTTTAGTTTTTTTTGATTACCGCAATATCATTTAATATCTATGACTATCTATGTAATATTACGGTGAGCAGTTTTAAAGTACCCTCTGGTAAACTAACATAACTATGGAAAATCACCATTCTTAATGGGTAAATCCACTATTTCTATGACCATTTTCAATAGCTATTTTGACATAACCAGAGGGTAATTTTACAGTCCTGATTTTTCAATATATAATTTTCGTGGATCTTGCCAAGACAGGGTTGGAAGACGATCTTCCAAATATTGGTGCCCCGCAGGCTCTATGTTAATTTGGGGGCAACCACCATTTGCTTCCATATGTTCAAGGTGTTGGAAGAATAAAATGGTGGCTTTTCATGTGGTTTCATCATGTCTTATCTCAAATGGATATCATGATCTTATCCATTCGAAACATGTGTTTACCAGAGGGTATATTCCATTAAGTGCATTAAAACCCATTAAAACCCATAGAAAATCCCAATTAAACCTCATTAAATCCCATTAAACCACCATTTCCTATGGTTTTTCTATGGTTTTCCCATTTTCCTATGATCAAAGCTATGGAAAAAACGCTTGGAATTTCCAGGTGGCTCTCCTGCAGTTGCGAACTGCTCCGTCCTGGGCCACTGGCGCCTTGGACGTCAGCTCCGATGACCAACAAAAGCCGTGGGAAGACTAGGCAATCACGGTTTAATGACGGTTTAATTGGGATTTAGTGGGATTTCTTGGGATTTAATGGGATTTAATGGGATTTAATGAGGTTTAATTGGGATTTAATGGGATTTCTTGGGATTTAATGGGATTTAATGAGGTTTAATTGGGATTTAATGGGATTTAATGGGATTCAATGGGATTATAATCCACTTAATGGAATATACTCTCTGGTAATTGAACAGTTTGCTATTGAAGATGGCTGAAAATTGGTGATTTACCCTCTGGTAATTGAACCTGGTTGGTGGTTTGGAACATGAATGGATTATTTTCCCATATATTGGGAATTTCATCATCCCAAATGACGAACTCATATTTTTCAGAGGGGTGGCTCAACCACCAAGCAGTAACACTTTGCTATTGAAGCCATGGCCATAGAAATTTCGTTGATTTTGCCAGCTATAAAATGGTAGTTTTCCATCGTTTTTGGTATTACCAGGCCGGATATGGCGGAGATAAACATGTTACAATCCCTTACCTGGTATAACTATACAGGTTCACTGAGGTTTGGGATAAGCATGGATAAGTTGATAAGCATTCACCATGTGGGGAAAACCCCAGCATGTTCCAGAAGGTACATCCAAAAACGAGCAGTTCAACAAAAAATCACTGGTGGTTTGGAACATGAACGGCTTTTATTTTTCCATTGGGAATTTCATCATCCCAACTGACTTTCACTCCATCATTTTTCAGAGGCGTTGAAACCACCAGATCATCATTTTCCCGTTGATTGCGTTGAACGGCCATATGTTCCCTACATCAACTGGGCCTGGTTCCATCTAGCCAAGTGGCGACCAGAGTGCGCAAAATCTTCCAATTCCCAGTGAAGTCATTGTAAATCACCATGATTTCTGGTAATTTAGCAATGGTCCTATGTTCAAGTTTGCTCCTATCTACCGGTAAAGAATAGCAACAGCGGAGGAAACAGTTTTTTTTTGAGCAATCCGGATATTGGAAACCAATCCAACCTTCAAGTCATAGGATTCATTGAAGGGAAAATTTACAGTGAACCTCTAGCTTTGGAGTCAGAATGATTGTAAAAACACATAATTTGCTGTAGATGTTCCCATCATTTCTTGATTAACACCATATTATCATATTATTCTTGGTTTTCTACCCGTTATTCGTTGCTTAACCTGTGAAATGTCCATGTTTTCCATTCTCTGGTTATTTAACGTACATTTATAGTGGAATTTCCCAGCTTCAAAGTGCATTGATAGTGGTTTTTCTCATTGTAAAGCTCCATTTCAAGTGGATTTTGCCATGGATTTTCCCTTTCCTCCACCCCGTCCCTCAGGTCATGTACCTCAGCTTCCGGGAGTTCATGTCCTAGCACGAAGCGCGGTGCTGTGCTGAGGAGGAGACGGGAAGCCGGGAATGACGCGATTCGCGGAAGATCGAGGCTGGTGTCCCCTTAGTGAAAAAGGTTTAAATAGATTACTAGGTCAATCTTGGACAGGTAGAAACTAATCGTTTAGTCTTTTGGCATCAATGGGATTATCTACGTTCACCAGCTAAGAATTTGTCATTTTTTGTAGGGTATCTAAGACTGGCCATGATTAGACAAGATGTCATAAGAATAGTTTCTGATATATCATGGTTTTTGACATCTATGTTTATACCATATCTAATATAATGTGAAATGATGCTTTGAATTTGAATATCTAATATCTAATGATATCAGGGGACACCACCCAAGATAACCTAAGAATAATGTTATAACATCTAGATTATCCAAGCGGAAGATGCTATAAGAATAGTTTCTAATGTATAAGATTATATGTGAGGGGTGTGAATATCTATGGTCATACGATATCTAAGGTTACTCATATCTAGTGCTTATTTGTCCTACCTGATGTATCGACATATATAATATCATACAATATCTAATACAATGTATACTATACAATAATTATATACACGCTCATAAAATCCGAATCACTTCATAGTGATAGTTACAGCACTTTTCTGCGTCTTTTTGGGTGATAAACTATGAATGGTTTTTCAAGTGGTGCCCCTACACGCTATGTTTGTGGGTGTCTAAACCCATCCGACTTTGCAAAGTAGGAGCACCAAGTCGCTACCTCCAAAATGGGTGCCTCAGATGGCCCCATGTGTATCCGTTGTCGCGAAGACAGCTGTCAGCCAACAGGGCTGCTGAGTCAGCCAACAGGAAGGCGCGAGTCAGCCAACAACCAGGGCGGCGCGATTTTCAGACAACAAGGTCTGCGAAGTCAACAACCAGGTCGCGAGTCAAACAACCAGGTCGCGAGTCAGACAACCAGGTCACGAGTCAGCCAACCAGGTCGCGAGTCAGCCAACCAGGTCGCGAGTCAGCCAACCAGGTCGCGAGTCAGCCAACAGGTCAGGAGTTAGCCAACCGGTCGCGAGTCAGCCAGCCGGTCGGCAGTCAGCCAACAGGTCACCAGTCAGCCAACCGGTCGCGAGTCAGCCAACAGGCAGCCAAGAGGTCACGTGTCAGACAACCCGGTCGCGAGTCAGCCAACCAGTTTGCACGCAGGACATGAAAAGAAAGGAAATGAAATGAGGGGGAGCCGTGAGAGGACATGAAAGGAAATGAGAGGAAGTTAAGTTCTTTGTACTTTTCTCGAGCGATCCCCACCCTGACACACTAATTGTTACATAATTTCTGACGTAGCAGGAAGTATAAATGGTATATCTATATCTATATCTAAATCTATCTCTATATATATATTGTATTCTAACATGCTTTCTGACATTTTTTTCTGGCATATATGCTGATTTTGAGATGCTTGGCACGTTGCAAGATGCTTGAAACGTTTCACAACATTGTCGACGAATGACCGTGTGATTATTGTTGGGGTGGGGGTGGGGGGGAGGTGGGGGGAACTTTTGTCCGACACACGTAGGCACATGCAGCTTGCGACACGCTCTTGATGCTCTGCTCTGAACTTTTTCCTAGTCACTTTTTGAGCCGGTCTTGACGCTATGCTCCGAATTTTCTCTTGTAACTTGCCACAGATGGCGCATTTAGAAGATGTTGTGACGTTGCAAGATAGTTGGCACGTTGCAAGATGCTTGGCACGCTGCAAGATGCTTGAAACGTTTCACAACATTGTCGACGAATGACCGTGTGATTATTTTTGGGGTGGGGGGGGGAGGGTGGGGGGGACGGGGTGGGAAACTCTTGTCGGACGCAGGCACATGCAGCTTGTGACACGCTCTTGATGCTCTGCTCTGAACTTTTCTCAGTCACTTTTTGAGCCGGTCTTGACGCTATGCTCGGAATTTTCTCTTGTAACTCGTTGTTGTGAGGTTGCAGAAAGTTGGCACGTTTGCAGATGCTTGGCACGTGCAAGATGCTTGAAACGTTCAAACATTGTCGACAAATGACAGTGTGATTATTTTTCGGGTGGGGGCCGGTGGGGGGAAAGTGTGGGGTGGGGGAGGGGAGGGGGTGGGAAGGAAACTTTTGCCCGGAACACAGAACATGCAGGTGTTTGGACACGCTCTTGATGCTCTGCTCTGAACTTTTCTCAGTCACTTTTTGAGCCGGTCTTGACGCTATGCTCGGAATTTTCTCTTGTAACCTGTCAAAGATGGCTCATTTAGAAGATGTTGTGACGTTGCAAGATAGTTGGCACGTTGCAAGATGCTTGGCACGTTGCAAGATGCTTGAAACGTTTCACAACATTGTCGACAAATGACCGTGTGATTATTTTTGGGGTGGGGGGAAGGAGGGTGGGGGGGACGGGGTGGGAAACTCTTGTCGGATGCAGGCACATGCAGCTTGTGACACGCTCTTGATGCTCTGCTCTGAACTTTTTCAGTCACTTTTTGAGCCGGTCTTGACGCTATGCTCGGAATTTTCTCTTGTAACCTGTCAAAGATGGCACATTTAGAAGATGTTGTGACGTTGCAAGATAGTTGGCACGTTGCAAGATGCTTGGCACGTTGCAAGATGCTTGAAACGTTTCATAACATTGTCGACAAATGACCGTGTGATTATTTTTGGGGTGGGGGGAGGGGGGGTGGGGGGGACGGGGTGGGAAACTCTTGTCGGATGCAGGCACATGCAGCTTGTGACACGCTCTTGATGCTCTGCTCTGAACTTTTTCCAGTCACTTTTTGAGCCGGTCTGATGCTATGCTCCGAACTTTCTCTTGTAACTCGTCAAAGATGGCACATTTAGAAGATGTTGTGAGGTTGCAAGAAAGTTGGCACGTTGCAAGATGCTTGAAACGTTTCACAACATTGTCGACGAATGACCGTGTGATTATTTTTGGGGTGGGGAGGGGGGTGGGGGGGAAGGTGGGGTGGGGGAGGGGGGGACGGGGTGGGAAACTTTTGTCCGACACAGGCACATGCAGCTTGTGACACGCTCTTGATGCTCTGCTCTGAACTTTTTCAGTCACTTTTTGAGCCGGTCTTGCATGACGCTATGTAACTCGTCACAGATGGCACATTTAGAAGATGTTGTGACGTTGCAAGGGGACTCAGGCGCCGCCGTCCGACACAGCCCCTCAGCGGCCGACACAGAAGCCCCTCGGCCGACACAGACATGCCAGTTTCGACACACATGCTAAGTTAGCGCTGGGATCTTTTTTCCTTCTTTGTGGAAGCCTTGCACGCGCCGCCCCGCCGTCCGACACAGAAGCCCCGCGGCCGACTCAGGCGCCGCCGTCCGACACACCCCCTCGGCGGCCGACACAGAAGCCCCGCGGCCGACACAGACATGCCAGTTTCGACACACCGACCTTAGTTTGCTAAGTTAGCGCTAGGATCTTTTTTCCTTCTTTGTGGAAGCCCTGCACGCGCCACCCCGCCGTCCGACACAGAAGCCCCGCGGCCGACTCAGGCGCCGCCGTCCGACACAGCCCCTCCGCGGCCGACACAGAAGCCCCGCGGCCGACACAGACATGCCAGTTTCGACACACAGACCTTAGTTTGCTAAGTTAGCGTTGTTTTTTTTTCCCATCTTTGTGGAAGCGCTGCGCACGCCGCCCCGCCGTCCGACACAGAAGCCCCGCGGCCGACTCAGGCGCCGCCGTCCGACACAGCCCCTCGGCGGCCGACACACATGCCCCGCGACCGACTCAGGCATGCCAGTTTCGACACACAGACCTTAGTTTGCTAAGTTAGCGCTGGGATCTTTTTTCCTTCTTTGTGGAAGCCCTGCACGCGCCGCCCCGCAGTCCGACACAGAGTGCCCCGCGGCCGACTCAGGCGCCGCCGTCCGACACAGCCCCTCGGCGGCCGACACGGTACTTCGCGCCGGCCGACACGGTTCTTGGCGCCGGCCGACACGGCACTTGGCGCCGGCCGACAAGCACACCCAGCCGCGGCCGACACGCCCACCCCGCCGGCCGACTCACCGCGGCCGACACAGACCCTGTCCGTATCCGTTTCTTTCTTAGTGGATTTTGGTGATTTATAGCCTGAAAATATCGCCGTTTGGCGGTTTTAAATCTAATTCCCCCATCAATTAGAAATACCAATCGTGACAAATAAGCAAATATAAAAATATAAAATGATACAGGTCCTAAATCAAATTGGTGACTACAAATAAATATATATATATATATATATATGTACATCAGTTATCTATAAATCTGTTCTAAACAAAAGGGAGTCACAATTTCAAATATGAATTATCTATCTGAATTCAAGCGGCAATCTAGCTGTCATTTGACCTCGCTTCCACTTCTCCTTGCGTTGCGGTTTGGACATCTCCTTGCGTTTGGATACCTCTGAACTTCATCTGATTCGAGTAACCTTAGTAAAGCACTTATAAGTAAAGCAGTCATTTTATCTGGTCGGTGGTTTGAACATGAATTTTATTTTTCCATATATTGGGAATGATAGTAAACACCAACCAGTTATAGTAAACCCATCAAAATAGTAAACTCTCCCCAACATTAATCTGCGCAATTTAGAGGGTCAAACGAGGTAGCGAGGTGGAGTTAGCAGATTTAGCGAGGTTAACGTCGAGGTGGGATTAGCAGATTTAAGACAGGAGTCTCTCAGAAGGTTCAGTTTCATCAAGTTGTTGGAGTAAAACAATATGTCAGGTTCCCAAGTATTGATTTTGAGTGGACTGGAAGCAGTGCAAAATCAAATCTGATTTCATCCCACAAGGGGCTCATTCCATTTTATTCCACAAGGGGCATGCGAGAAAACAGATTTTCAGAGCCTCAAAAATTGTTTGTCTGATGGGTTGGTCCGGGAACAGAGAAAGAGGAGTTGCAACATCTCATTCCCAGTCTCACAAGGGCAGTGCAAAAAAAAGAAGATTTTCAGATCGCGATTATGTTTTCTTCGCAGTGCTCGGCTTGACCCCCGCAATCCCCACAAAAAGGGTTCATTCCATTTCATTCCACAAGGGGAATGCGGAACAAACATATCGGAACCCAAAAGAACTGCGTGTTTTTTTCTAAAGCCCGATTTCATCCCACAAGGGGTCATTCCACAAAAAACCGAAATCAACAAAGGGAAATTGCAAACTTCATTTCCGATCCCACAATGCAGTGTTGGAAGGTGGCCTGGTTGGAAGGAACCTGCGCCCGGCTCTCCGTTGGTCTATGTTGCCCACTAACTCAGCTAGCCGATTTGACCGACGAGGGAAACGAGGTTAGATTTATTCTAAATATCCCAGATTAATAGAATAAAATGCTAGTTCACCTATTAATAGTAAACCATCAGATGTTTTTACGATAAGGAGTTATATAGACCATCAAAATCTGGGCGGTTCAGTATGTCTTTACTAACATTGTATAAATCACATAAAATTGAAAATCCATGAGAATCCCCCAATCGAAACCCTGGTATAGTGTTGGGCATAGGGTCCCTGATTGGGGGCAATTATTTCATATGATGCGTGGTGATCAAGTTGCAGTTAATTGCCGAGGTAGCAACATATATATTCGGGGGGAGCGGCATTTTCAATGCGGCTCCAGGCACCCGAGGACTTTACCGGTCAGGCAGAACTTGCTAGGAAAGTCTCTCGAGGAGTACATCAAGGCCAATCGGCGCACGTTCCGATTGCTTAGGGACGCGATGGTGGACGCTTGGACCGCGACAACGTTCGAGAGCAGCAAGGTGATGAGCATGAATCGGAAACATCTTCTATTCGAGGACGGCAGAGATGGACACCGTGTCGAGGAACAAGCAGAAAATGCTGCATGGCCCATGCTGTGGTGTAGGTTGTCACGTCTTTCGACGTTTCGTGGATCGAGCACTACGCTCACTTTGTTGTTGCCGCGATTACATCTCTTTTGAAATCGAGGCTTGAGATCTCGTGGGCACGGGTGTTCCAGAAAGCGGGAGTTCTCATTACCGGGGTGAACAAGGCCTTCCATTCATCATTAAATCTCCATCATTACTGGGTATAGACCTCCGAAATCCCCCTCTACCGATGAAATACCCCATTTTTAGTTATATAATTCCCTAGTATCATCCCATTCAACACCCATATCTCAAAATGTTGCTGGTTATGACTTGTTTTTTGTCGTTTTTCTTTCGGATTTCTCAAGTTTCCGCAGGGATTTCTCCATCTGAAGAAAGCTTCTCCATGGCCACCGGGGCGACCAGGACTCGGTGCTCATGGGCACTCGCGTGGCACGCTCCACCTTTATGCTGGTGATTGCCTTGGCGCCTCGATGATCTCGATGGCCTCGGCGCGTTTAAGTGGCGGTAGGAAGGCATGAAGAAAAATCATCATTTTCCTAACCAAGATATACCCTCTGGTTATTTAACATAGCCATGGAAAATCACAATTTTTAAGGGGAATAAATATATGGATTACCATCTGGTTATGACTAACAGTTTGCCATGGAAAACCACCATTTATAATAGGTAAATCCACTATAAATGGGCCATTTTCCATGGCTATGTTAAATAACCAGAGGGTAATAATGGCTGTATATATTCAATGGTCATGCAACAGGAACCGATTGAGGACGGAGGTACCGATTCCATATATTTTTGGCCTATTTTTTGGGCCTATGTAAGCGAATATCCCCACAAAATATGGCCTTACATGGTACAGTACCTCCACTTTAGGATCCTGAAATTGCCATTGATGTATATGTATATATATATATATACAAAATAATGGCTATATCAATGTATTAATGGCTATTTGTGGTATCGAATATCAATCAACTAAAAATGATAGAATACTATAGCTATATATTTGTATATAATACGATCAGGTATGATTTTCATACATAGCTATTATATAGATACATGTTGATAGAATCATCCATCTTAAATAATAGTGTACTATAGTATTATCATAATCATGATAGTATCAATTTTCCAAAGTATCCAGAATATCAAGTATATGTTGATAGATTCTGACAGATATTTAATGACGATTATATGTTGATAGATTCTGAGAGATATTTAATGACGGCTATATATAGCACTATCAACATGCAATACTGCCAACAGAATTATGATCTAGTGTTGATATTACATATGTATATATATATATATGTGTGTATCATTGCGGGATACTGGCCATGATCATAAGCCACTGTTGAACGAAAAAAAACGTATTTGGAGGGGAACCTGTGGCAACACACTTGATTTCAATTCATCAGTTTGGATCCATACGTTATTTATTTTGTAGGTTCTACAAGTTTACACAATCTATGTCCAAGGTCGCTAAAGTCCAGGAGCTGCTAATTTTCCCCTTGGCTCTTGGGTTGGTGCTAAATTAGTTGGCCAAAGTTTTGATCCCTTGGAGTGTCCGAGAAAAATGGTTCCTATTTAAGGCCAGCCTTTGTTTTTCTTCCCTTGGCCTGAAAACCCCGTTACTCCCAAGGTATAAGGTGGATCCGTCCGAAAATAGGTTACCCCAAAAAATATGATGTTTGATCGTTGATCATTATCTTCCAATCTAGTTTTCCCATGTTTCAATGGCCATGACTGGGCAAAAACATCCCCGAAATATTCGTTGGACTGAGCCGCTGCCGCTGCGAGGTCTTCTGTTCCATCTGTCCGGTGGTCCTGCTGGCAGCGGCCGTGTACTTCCTCATCGAGCGTCATCTGGCGAAGGTCAAAGGTGATTTGATGGAGATGTTCGAGGTATCAGGTAGTATAGGGTGAGGAAAGAACATGTTGTAGTCCTAATATGTCCTAATAGTAGTTGGTTTATCACCCCCAAACAAGAATTATACTCCACATATATAGTTGTTTATAGACTATACTCGTAGTTGTATCCCCTATAAACCCAACAGTTCTTGGAGTTATAAACCCAGCAACTGAATGCAATTTCATAGACGGGACCCTCACCTTGTGTAGACCCAAAATGGACCATTTGCAGGTCCAAAATCGCTAGTGCCTGATAGTAAGTAAGCTAGATATAGTTACTATCGCATAATGCTAAATCCTCATGTTTCATTTCGTTACCGGATTGTATACCCTCTAGTGAACATACAAAAAACTATGGAAAATCCACCCATGTTTTTCCACCATGCTTAACCAACAGACATGTGGCCAACAAAACAGGCATCCGCCAATTCCAGCTACAAAATTATAACTGGTTGGTGGTTTGGAACATGGTTGGATTATTTTTCCATTCAGTTGGGAATGTCATCATCCCAACTGACGAACTCCATCATTTTTCAGAGGGATGGCTCAACCACCAAGCAGTAACACTTTGCTATTGAAGCCATGGCCATAGAAATATAACTATGGAAAATCACCATTCTTAATGGGTAAATCCACTATTTCTATGGCCATTTTCAATAGCTATTTTGACATAACCAGAGGGTAATTTTACAGTCCTGATTTTTCAATATTTTTCGTGGATCTTGCCAAAACAGGGTTGAAAGACGATCATCCAAATATTGGTGCCCCTCAGACTCTATGTTAGGTTGGCGGCAACCACCATTTGCTTCCATATGTTCAAGGTGTTGGAAGAATAAAAATGATGGCTTTTCATGTGGTTTCATCATTTCTTATCTCAAATGGATCTCATGATCTTATCATATCCATTCGAAACATGTGAAAACAATCTATTAACCCCATATCACCCCTGATTTTCCCCAGATGTTTCCAAGATTTGGAGATTATTTTGGTATCAATGGGAATATCTACGTTCACCAGCTAAGAATTTGTCATTTGTTGCAGGCTACCTAAGATTGGCCATGGTGAGTGGTGAATATCCATGGTATAACATGGTATAACCCACTTCTTTATGGAATGTCCCTAGCCATACATATGTATATATATATATATGTGTATTATATGTGTATTATATATATATATATATTATATATGTATAATATTATAATACACATATAATACAAATATCTGTGTTTCCCTAGTTTTCCATGATTTTGATCATCCCCAAGCCCCAAGGCCTGTCGCACGGCTACCTGATGCTCTCCGCCGAGCCGCGGCAGGGCGATGCTGGGGGCGAACTCTTCGTGCAGGCGCTGAAACAGGTCCGGCGCCGGGAAAAACCAGGGGAACCATGGAGAAAAGGGGTGCATAAACCACGGTGATGGCCATTCTTTAAAGGGAATATCTGTCTGTCTGTCTGTCTATCTATCTATCTAAACAATGTGCTGACTAAATTTTCATGGTCATGCATCTTTTCCCTGAGTGTTGACATAGTTTGAACAAACAAACATGGACAACACGTGCATGACGTGATCCCATCCCTTCAATCGGTGCTATGGAAATGGAGTAGTTTTCAACTAGCAAACAGCGCACCTCCTCTAAGCGTCACTGATAGCGCTATTGCCCCTTCCGAAAGGATCTGGGAGAGTCGTTGAAGACGTTGCTGAGTGTGGGATGTAATCTGGCAGAGAGCTGTGTTCAATCGAATTTTGTCACAGGCATTGATGGAGTCTTTCATGGTTGATTGGTGCAGAAAGGGACCCAAGCGTTAAGTTTGTTGGTTTATCTTTCCTCATCTAACTATGTCAGTATTTCATCACTGTAAACCTTAGTTAACCTGGTTATAAGCCCACTTAGCTAAGCATGGGACACCAGCGGGGAGAAATGGTGACTTTTTTGTCAGGTTGAACATGAAGAATTTGGTCGGATCTAAAACGGATTAGTCAGGGAAACAGATGGTAGATTAAGGTGAAAGATTGAGCATCAGAAGCTGGGAGAGTATGAAACATTGAAACATGAGGGTTTTTATATAACCATGTTTAACCAACAGAGATGTGGCCAACAAAACAGGCATCCGCCAATTCCAGCTAAAAAAATACGGTGTTGAACATAACATAAAATGAAGAGATGCGACCCATTCCACTGCTTCTGGGGCAGAAATCAAGTGGTACAATGTGGGGCCCCCAAACGTTATAAATAGGTTTTTAAACCCCATTAACTATATTTAGTTATTTGCGTATCATATCGTATCATAAAGCATATATTGCCGTTGTTTGCACCAACTTAGCTATCGAACGCGGGCCTCACATTGTACTGGTATGTGTTTGCTGCGATGGGAGTCCTTGGAGGCCTAAAAAATACAATTTGACATCCTTCCGGGATGTTGGTTCCAGCCAGAAATTTCTAAGCGGGGGTTTGACCAGCAAACGTTTCATGCCGATGCCGGCGAACTTTATTGCAACGGGATGCAAGGGTTGGAAACAACTGGTGGTTGTAAATATCCGACGTGCAGGGGGGTTGGCAGCACCATTTTTCAGTGAAATTACGACACCCGCGATGTTACCATAGATGATGGCTAGGTTCATGTGAACTATCGCATTTTGTGGGCCTACATTTCAAACTGATGAATTATGACTTGAGTAAATTTATCCAGAGTTTAGAGTGAATTTGAAAAAAACGAATCAAGTTGGGTAGATGGCCGTTCCTCGTGAAGATGACGGAAGAGGGATCTCTTTAGTGAGAGTGGGAAAGGAATATACCCTGCCCAAAAGTGGATGATGATTTAGTACCGGGTGGGGCCCCCATAATTAGTTTTGTTTGTTGATTTTACATTTATATATATATATTGTTTTTTAACCCCAAATGACTATAGTTATATCCCTGGTAAACCCTATAGTCCTTGGAGTTATAAACCAACTTAGCTATCGTTTGGGGGCTCGTTTTTCGTTAACGAGGAAACCAATGCGTATGTTCATTGGATTTGGGGGATATATTTATGGACAAGGCATTTAATGGGGATGTTTTTCTAGATATATCCCATCATATCCCCACCATGACTACACTCCCTCCACGGTTTGGTTAAACCATATTGGAACATGGTTAAAGCCCCATGTGTTGCTGTTGATGACCCATATCAGCCATATCATCTATGCCATGGTCAAAACATTCTGATTACTTTCCCATAGGTGACCGCCAGAGTGGGTAATATACTCAATATATTTATTTGCAGTCCCATTCATGATGGCGGGATGGGCGTACCAGGTCACATGACATTACGTGATCTTGTTGGTTTTGTTGGCGCCACATCCCATGAAACATATCCCTTTCATCCCATTCAAAATACCTTGGTTGATTGATTAATTTCGGGAGCTGTACTACCCAATTTATTTCTATTATGATAACCCATACTCGTAGTCGGGAATCTAGAAAAAACAACTAGTATTTCATGAGATGGGAGCACGTGTTTTTTAATGACCCATGTGAGCCTTTACCATGGCAGCATGGCCATACATGTCCTTTTCCCATTGGTTGGTTGATTAATAGAAGGGTTTCTTCAGAAACCCGTTTAACAACAGGTTTGTTTGATGATAGATGGGATTAAGTAGCTCCCGGCCCAAACCTATTTTTACCAAAAGGACAATGGTACAGTACCTCCATTTTAGGATCCTGAAATTCCCACTGAAAAAAATGGGGATTTCCAAAAATAGATGGAGGATTTCCCATGGTTGAGCATGGCGCAGGTGCACACGGGCTTGCTGATCTACGTCCTGCTGATGATTGGTGTGCTGGGTTCCAATGGATTCGAGCGTGGGACCCTGGAGAAATGCTACCGGTTGCTGGTGCCCTGGTGCCCGGTTTGGGAACGACTACCCTCTGGTAAACTAACGTTTAACGATGGAAAATCTCCATTTTTCATAATGGTAAATCCACTATAAATCACCATTTTCAATAGTTGTGTTAGTTTACTAGAGGGTAAGTTTGGCTTAAACCAGGATTTATCTTGACAAAACTGGAAAGATTGGTTGATAAACTGATTCCATTTTTGCAGAATCATGTGCCACGATGAATCATTAAGAAGAAGGCGGACACACACACCTTGCGCAGTTCAGATCAAGCAAAACAAGGGTCCCTACTGTCACCTTAGCGAAGAAATTCAAGTTTTGGAACATCATTTTATGATCAGTTACAACTCAGAGATGACCCAACTTCATGGTTTCAATCGGTTTCAATGTTATTTCCCAAAAAATCCTTCAGCGGAAGTGGAATTCCTGGACCACCTGAGGTTCGGCTTGCTGCTGGTTCCAATTCTGTCGCAGGGCTGCAAGTGGCGGCCAATGTTCGGTGGCATTTTTGGGCATGGCAGGCATGGCAGGCATAGCGCCTCATAGTCACAGTTATGGTCGCAGTATGGTCCCTTTGAAAACTCCTGACTGGAAATGATTAGAAGAATGTCGAAGATCTGCTTGCAAATGGCTGGCATGGCCATGACTAGTTGGTGCGTTCAACACATTTCAACCCTAGAAATGGGATGATGCTCCTGACGCGAAATCTCCGAACTAGCCATGGAGGTGCTAGTGGGACAATCATCTAACTAAATGCTGGATTTTTCTGCAAACCATGTTTGATTACTTGGATGTGCATGTCAGTTAGTAAGTGATTTATAACCCCTTTATGTGTATATATACATATACATACATACATATATACATATACATATACATATACATATACATATACATATATATATATATATACGTATATTATATATATAATATACACGTGTATATATATATACACTATATATATATGTGAATATTCTCTATATACCTAGGGATATACTGTTTTTTCTATGAAAATTTCAGTGGGATGCGCGCCACCAGAGGGCATCTGGGCTGGATGAGGTTCATGGTGAGTTGGTCCTTGCTGAGTCTGGAGAGTTTCCTCTGGCCCTGCCTACCGTTGAATCAGGCGCTCCTTCCATGGGGTCAGTCATGAGATAAATATCCCCCAAATGGATATGTTGCTTATGGAAAACTAACATAACTATGGAAAACTAACATAACTATGGAGAATCACCATTTTGAATGGGAAAATCAACTATAACTATCAATGGTAATTTTCAATAGCTATGTTAGTTTACCAGAGGGTAAACATGTTGAAAATGATGAGAATCCGGAAAATTGTGCGTAATTGAACGTGAAGTGATGACCCTGAGAGACAGATTGCAGTTTCACGCAGCCCAGCCAGACACCCCTGAGTCTTCAGCCTCCGCTTTGGTCGCAATTGGTCACCGCTATGGCCTCCTTTTGGTGTACCCTTTGGTCGACATACATAAAGGTTTGGACATCACCATTTTCAATACCCATAGGATCCACGTATGCTATATATGGTAACATTTACCATCAATATACCCCAAATGTTAGCATATATACCATACACGGATCCCTATGGAGATAAAGGTTTGGACATCAGCATTTTCAATAGGTACATCATCTATAAAATGGGCCATGGCTTCCAGTTCGCTATGTCAGTCTACTGGAGAGTATCTCTGTGGTTTGATTTTTTAGGGTCCAGACACTCCATCATTTTAGGGGTGTCACGAAGAAAAAACGGGTCATGTGATGATCGTGACCCGCGGTTGATTGGTTGAATCCGCAATTGATGTGCGCAGTTTTGAACCAAAAAAACATTATTAAAAAAAACAAATGATTTAGCAGATTTTTTTGGGGTGATTCAACAGATCATATAAATCACATATAGATATATATAGATAAATGACTTGCCAGAAATTGATGGCTGATTCAACCGATCATGGCATTTTTTGGGGTTTTTCGCCATAGCTTCACCTTTTGAGGTGATGGACTTGGACGACAGAGATCCTCCAATGACTGATGCAACAGAAGCGCCTCGCTCGCCTCCAATTCCAGGGGGATTATCCGTTCGAACTGGTACCATGTGGGGCCCCCGTTCGATAGCGTTCAGTTGGTGCAAATAACTACAATTTCACTGTTGGGTTTATGCTACTTATGCCGAACTAGTTACATGGGGTTATAAATCAACTTATAACGTTTGGGGGCCCCACATTGTATGTGTATTGCGGTTATTAAGTTCTAGGGATGATGATAAATCCCAATTGGATTTAGGCAAAGAAGTAGTGGTTATTAATGTGTAATTGTTTAGAAACAGATAGCAGTTTGATGTGGTAAACTTGTAAACCGAATAGACCACCCCAAGTCATCACCATTTTTATAGTGTAAAAATCCCCAACTGGTAGGTCAGTGGTTTGAATAGAATTTGGAGGTCTACCCCATTGAAAATGGGCTCCATAAAGTGGAAAGCACTGGCAGCAACAGTCCATCTTTAGGATCCTGAAAAACCACAAATTTGTGGCATTGGTGGATTTTCCACAATCGATGAGGTGCACCAGTTTTGATCCATACCCGTAGATGATACCCGTTGGCCAAGTCAGTCATTTTTGGACGAAAGAACTGCCTTGTTGGTACTCCAATCCATTGGCAAGAATGGGGCTTTGGTGACCTCCTACCCAGATGTGTTGTTGCTGGTAGCATCATTTTTCTAGTCAGCCCTGAATAAAAAAAAACGGTTAAGGCAACATGATTTTATCGGGCAAAACTAGAGTCATCCTAGAGACAGAATATCCATGAATATCCACTAGGTTCCTCCAAAATCATTATTTAAATTTGAAGATATTTACTGGTTGGTGGTTTGGAACATGGCTGGATTATTTTTCCATTTAGTTGGGAACAATCATCCAAACTGAGCAACTGACCACATTTTTCAGAGGGGTCCAATTTTTGCCGCGTACGCGTTGCTGAGTTATCTCCATGGTTCGATGTTGAAAAAACCCTTGGGGTAGCTGGATTCAATGAGCGCCGCAACATTTTTGGTCCACTAAAAGTCACATTCGCACTGTATGATACCCGGCCTGGTAAACATACAAAAAAACTATGGAAAATCGCATGTTTTTAATGGTAATGGTAAATCAACTATAAATGGGTTATTTTCAATAGCTATGTTAAATTACCAGAGGGCAGATGCTGTTTTATTATCTACGTAAACATATAAACCATATATGTATAGTATATACATGGATGAATCCTAACTAACTACAGTTTCTGGTAGATATAAGATGATATGTGGGTTTGTCAGCCAACCTGGCAACCTCTAACTGGGCATTCCCATACATGCACAAAAAGATGGGCTCGAGCAAACCACCACGGATTTCTATCACACATCAGCTACTTATCTATCAATTATATAAGCAACTATGTATATATATATATACATATATATATATACATATATATATATATATATATATCTGTATATGAATACAAGTCCCATTTAATCATAATCATATTAAATACCTATATTTTTCTAGTAGAATCTAGGTTAGCATGTTTCGCCATGTTTCCTCTGGTGTCGCCCCACAAACCATTTCGTCAGGTCTATGAGCAATTGGAGTGCCGAGAAGAGATCGTGCAGATAGTGCCACAGATCGTGGTGTCCAGGTGGGGTTTAATCAATGGCCGTTGCAGGGATAAGGGCGTAGTTTCAGGGAATATAGCAACAAAATATGGCTACTCAAATAAGGTACAGTACAAAATCACTCCGTTTTCAGGCCCTTTATTTTTCTTCCCACTGAAGCAAAGTCAAAAGTGGGATTCAATAAAGTACAAGATTTCAAGATGCTTTACCTGAAAATATGTTTGGCTATGGCAGCTATTTTTGTCAAACTTCAAGGCCTAGGGAGCAGCCAGAACCAACCCATCCCCAAATGTGATGTTGTTTCTAGGGTGCTTCAACTGTTTCAACGAGATGCAAAGTGATGCCCCCGAGAAAATTAAAATGTTACAAGTTGATAAATCTATCCACCCAATCGTTGGCCCGTATATGTTAATGCAACCAGGCGATATGATGTTATTGCGGGTTTTCTAAATATATCAGGCCCGGTACAATCACCATTGTTTGATATAAACAAGCAAATATTATCACTATATCTTTTACACCGGAACTTGATATTTGTCTACGAATATTTACCATTAAGATCATATGTTGTATACTTTTGGCCATGTATATACATAATCATGTAATTATATATAATTACATATATATATATATAATTATTATAATTATATATATGTAATTGTATATACATAGATAGTTAAGTTATATATATATATATTTACATTGAAAGATACACTCAGAAACCAGGTGCCACCCCCAAAAGCATCCTCCAAGTTCGCCACGCCTAGGGCTTCGCTGACCGAAGCTGCCGTGGCTGCTGCCGCACCAACAGTTGCGCCGCCTGCGATGCCTGCGATGCCACCGGCGGCGGCGATGTCGACGACGACGACGGCGGCGACGAGGGGTGGAGGCGCGAAGTGGGGATGGAGGTACCTGGCGAAAATGGTGGGAAATCATCTTTAAATCATCTTGAAATGGTGGTTTTAAGGTTCTATTGAATGATAATCATCTTTAAATGGTGTGTGTGTGTTTTTTTTTGAAGGATGTGTTTTAATGGTAGATGATATAACCAACAAGAATCAACAATATGATTTATATCGGGATGGATGAACACTCATTATATATACCATATTTGGGGGAACAACATCCACCTGCCAGCTATTCCGATGTGAACAGAAGTTTTGATCCATACCCATATATTAGTTTGTCTCAAACTGCTGGATGCTAATTTTTGCTGAAGGGGGGAACATGATGCTCGACCAGTGAATTTGGGGATGCTCTAGTTTCAGACAAATCCATAGTGAGAGCACTAAGGAGGCAGGAACGATTACCCTCTGTCAATCGAACATGGGAATGGAAAATCATCCGTTGATGAGTGTCCCATTAAGACACCATTTGTGGAGGATTTTCAACTGCTCCGTTTGATTACCAAAGAATCATATCTGGACTGAACGGTCCAAGAGCCCAAATAACCATAGCCAAGTTTGATGACACCGTTTTGGGTAATATTTCTTTTGGTGCCATGAGTCAAAAGTGATGATAACAATTGATAGTATATGTGTATCTTAATGATTCCAAGCCACCAAACTAGTCAACTTACAATGGTCCAACCCCGTCTTTCGCCATTATCGCCATGCTGAACGCAGGCAAAGCCCCAGAGGAGACAGGGACCGCAAGTCAGGCGCCAGAAGGGTTGGTGAGGCCCCCTTATTTTTTTGTGTATTGTATTGGGTTTAACAGTAATTTCTAATAGTTAGTTACCCCATAATTAAATTACTAGAATAATTACTTATCCAATAATTATTCCAATTAGCTACCCAATAATTATTAGAAAGGATTTAGTCGCCCAGTAGTTCTTAATAATATACAGTTAATTACCCAAGAATTATCAATCTATTGGGTTATGACTATAAGTTGGTTCGTAAACCCATGAATACTATTATACTATAGATATATCTAGTGCAAACATCCATAAACCATAGTTACTATAGTTGTAAAGCAACTTAGCTATGTTATTAAGGATCTCACCTTGTATGGGGGACCAGCTTTCGTTCCATGCCAAGTTTCTAAGTGAAATTTATTGATTCCAAAAAATCAATGGTTTCAGGATGCTAAAATGGAGGTACTGTACCATATAAGGCCATATTTTGTGGGGATATTCTCTTACATAGGCCTAAAAAATAGGCCATATATGGTAGGTAGCTCCAATCAATCGGTTCCTGAAATGGCCATTGAAAAAAACTAAGGTTTTCAGTTTCCAGTCAGGTTTTGGTAGCTCTTCCATGCTATTCCTATGCCATGGGGCTTCAGCCGAGTTTCCAGCCAAGTTTCCGTGATGTTTTTTCGGAGAAGCAGCTGACCTACAAAGTGGATCAAGATGGCCGGTTTGATACTTGAAGGATTTTTCCAACAAAACCCATCTGCTTGTGGGCTGGGTCTGTTAGCAACTGTTAGCATACTGAAGATGACTCATCTAAGACGTAACAAGCCTGCCTGGTTGGTGCCAAAGTAAAAATGTCCTGCTTTTCTCATCCTATTTCTTGGGATGCCTGAGTTGGCTACAAAGAAGTTTGTCAAAGAAAACGGTGCAAGCCATGTCGCAGGAATTTCACACATAGTTGTTTCTATATTATTTACAATACAGGATCCACGTACCAAATTCTTCAAAGTGACCCTTTTGAGGTGGTTCGTGACCTTTTTTGGGGTTCTGATGGTTCTGTGACCTGGAATTGGTGCTTGAAAAGGTCACTTTGACAGAACCAGTTGTGACTTTAGACATAATTACCCAGTATGTGGGTGAATCTTTGGTTGAAATGCCATGTTTCTCGTTGTCGAGGAAGCCGAAGACTTGGAGTTCTGAGTGCAGAAAAAGCCATTGCTTGAGTTCTGAGCGGGAGATCATGGGTGCCAGCATTGGGGGAATAAAAATCTGGTGATCATGAGTTTTCATGAATTATCCAGATTCAGGAGGTTTCCAAAAATGGCAGACCCTGGAATCATCCAATTTGTTGGCAACTCTTGATGTGCATTTGGTTTGCTCTGTCCACCCTGTTTTTCCTCCGTATCAGAAAATATAGAAAATATTGATGATACACAATTTGAAATTGGATAGCATTGGATATCCATGTCATATTCTCAGGATTTTTCAGCATAGTATATCACTTGTGTCAATTTGATCAATGACCTCAGTCAAAGACTTCACGCGAGCAGTGGTTGACGTGCTTGGCTGGTGATTGGATGGAGTACGAGTAGAAGTAATCCGACAATAGAGTTTCATAACATTCAGGTGACGAAACGAGTTGGAATTCTGTATTCTACTGCATCTTGGTCAGATTCGGGGGAACCATGATTCATCCCGCTCGAGCGTGCTTCAAGTCAGCTTGCTGGATGCTTTACAACACAGCTTGGTCAGAACCTTCCATTTTGATCATTTTGTGTATCCATTCGGTATGTTTACATATGTAGGTTTCCTGCAATGGGGGTACCCCAAAATGGATGGTTGTCTAAAAATAATGGTAAATCCTATTAAAATGGATGATTTGGGGGTACCCCCATTTTCGAGAACCTGCATATCACCATTCATACCCCAAACATCCCCCAAAGATGGGTATCTGGTTGGTGCTTTGGAACATTTCTTATTGTTCCATTCAGTTGGGAATAATAATCCCAACTGACGAACTCCATCATTTTTCAGAGGGGTGGCTCAAAACCACCAACCAGTTATATAGTTATTAAACATCATTAACCATATAATAACCATATATTAACCATTATTAACAGTATATAACCACCAACCATTAAACATGCTTCCTGACCACACTCCCTGTCCTTGTCCTTGATGACTCTCGCAGGTTTTTTTGTTGTCCATCTCAGGTGCGACAAGTTCCCACCTGGGATTTCGAGAGTGCGAACCATGGGGCTGGATCATTGAAAATATTGTCTGGAAGATATTATGGTTTATATAGGAAAATGTGAATGTGTCGGTAGTAATCAACATGTATCCAAACCATATATATATATACGTGTATATATATAATTGTATATATATAATGGTATATATATATAATTTGATCATGATTGTGATAAATGTTTGTAAATATTGCAGCACGAAGGAGCATTTGGGCTAGGAGACTTCAAAAATTGTATCAGCATGGTAACATGGTCATGTTGAAATGTTGGACTAAGCATTTGATTCCGCCTGACCCAAATGGATTTGAAACATGACCTGTTTTTGTTATCAAAAATGACCATTTTGTGGATTTCATGCTAAACCTAAATGATCTCAATGAGGCTAGATGTTTGCAGCGCATTTGCGGGAATCCATCTTTGGTTTGGGGATGTTGTGTGGAGAGTTGTGGTGTAATGTTTCTCATTTCATGGATCAAGACCTTTCTTGGTAGGAAGACCTTGTGTCCACGTTGATTTTCTGGTTGGCAAACCAGGTTTGGCAAAGCAGAGGTTGGTACCCCCTGGTAGACTAACATAACTATGGAAAACCGGACCATCTATAGATCAATTCGAAAAATGCTGATTTTCCATAGCTTATTGTTATATAAATTACCAGAGGGTACTGTAAATGTCCTATCTTGAAGGCTTTAAATTGTTGATATTACTAGTAGCGCTTTCAAGGGCGAGATGATGTCGGCTGATGTTCGGCCCATGTTCCGTGCAGCCCTGTTTTTTGTCCAGACTTTCTGGGATGCCATGAAACCACCATGACCTCTCAAGAAAGGGTCAAAAATCAAGGGACAAGCCTCCATGTATACAATGCAACTTGAATCAACATTATTTTGAAGATTGCTATTGTTTCAGGATTAGCCGCAGCAACGCGTTTTGCCGAGTTTCGTGGAAGATAAGCAACGCCGAAATACAGCTACCATCATAGAGCTTGATTTGTTCAACGACATGACTCGACTCCATACAGACATTTCCTACTTGAAATCCAATCAACCGATTGCATTTATCCTCCGGTAAACAAACATAGCTATTGAAAATGGCCATAGAAATAGTTGATTTGCCCATTAAAAATGGTGATGTTCCATAGTTCTGTCGGTTTACCAGAGGGTAATAAAACAGAACATGTCTTCCAGAAACACACATTTTTTGGCTTCTGCCGGGTAACGAAGGTATAAAGCAACAAAAATCATGGCCTGGGTCACAATCTGAGGTACCCTCTAAGCCTCTAAGCTCTGGCCTTGAAATTAAGACCCATCCGATACGGTACCAGCATGGTGAGAGCCCTCACAACATGGCGTACGAAGAGGAAGATGTGGTGCCTCGTTGTTCATTACGCGCTGGGTTTTTGGTCAATAGCTGCAGCAGTGGCCAAACATGTCCCAAAGAGTGTGGACCAAACATGTGGGTTGGGATCAAAGCACTGAACGGATCCTCACAGCATATTACACCCAGAATCAAATATCAATTTTCGGGAGTACCTTATTTTGACCGAGACGCATAAACGTCATACTATAGTTACTAGATGGTTTGAAACGAAACTTTCACATACTGTATTTTCACTACAATGACAAGGCATGGCTAAGCGACGCATAGCGACGCCTATGATGCTTGCTCACGAGCCGTGGAGGCACAGCCAAAAGGCACCCTCCGCCATCCAAAGACGGCGCGCGTCAGCGCAGAGGATGGTAGTTCGACCTTTGGAGATGTGGCGTTTTTTGAGATCTTCGCAAAGGGAAATTCGGACATCTTTGGACTTCAGGGACCCAGACTTGTTGAGAGGGGCCTGCCAATGCTATATAATTATATAATATTATATATATATATGTGCATGTGATTATATATGTATTTGTGTATGTATATATGTATATGTAATTATATAATTATATATATACATATATATACATATATATATAGTATATAGTGTATATATATGTGTGTATATAATTGTATATATATATATATATATATTCATCTTGCTGCTATTTTGGGGAGTCGGTTGATTTTTACACCTTCAACGCATTGGTTAAAAATTTTGGGATTTACCACTGCACTCATCCCAGCTTCAGTAGCGCACGGTGTTTGCACGGTAAATATCAGGAATCCTGAGTATCTTTGCCCGGCTGGCAGCATCTAGATAGATCAGAGTGATTTCAAATGGCTTGACCGAAAATGGTCATGATTCAACCAGCAGGAATGATGGATATAATGACTGAGAGGCATAGCATCATATACCGGGTTTAACCCAAAAATGGCTGATAGAGGTGGTTGAAACCATAGGGAAATGAGCAGCAAATATGCAATGGTGGCCTTCATCCTCCTTCTTGGCGCCATTTATGGTGAGAGTCCAAGGATCAACACATAGAGATTGGTGAAGCTTCCCTGCTCTCGGGATGTATTCCGATTGAGGATGGCAGCCACGAAATCTCATCTGGAGAATTTCCAAGAGTTATCAAAAAAGATTCATGTCAATGACATGTTTTTTTTACTTGGTTTTCCATGATTAAACCATTTTCTATCCACATACTGTATTTCTTGGTCAAACCATTTCCAAGCCCCCACTTTTGTTACTTCAATCCAGCATACCATCATAAAACCATAGAAATTCCAGAAATTAAGCCATTTTTTCAACCCCAAAAATGGCCAGCCAAATCATGCCAAATCATGCCAAATCATCATGAATCCCATGTCATGAGCTATTGTCAATACTCATGGTTAATAACCATTAATAGGGGCTAGTCATCCAATGGTTCATAGGGATTTATAGTAACCATTATAAGGATCCTTATTATGGATGGGATGACCATCAACCATATAGTGAGTATTGACCATGGCTCATGTGTTCAGCTGTTTTTCCCGAGTTTTGGTGAACTCCCAGCCTTTCCCCAGGAATGGTGGGAGGTCCGTGCACCTGGCGGCCTCCCCTTGCGTGCCGGGCCCAGCCTCTCGGCGGAGGTGGTGGGAGAAGTGCTGCGACAGCAACGGATCCAGGTCGGGGGGGTTGGTGGGGGGTTGGTTAATCCATAGGGAAAATATGGGAAAACTCTTTGGGTCTTTATAGAATTAGGATTTTCCCATATTTCAGATTTTATATTTCCCACCAATCCATATATTTGGGAATAAATCCATATAGCCAATTTATATAGAATTTATATATATATAGGATAAGGGTGATTCAGTCCATAGCCAGGGATTTGTGTAGAGGATTTATAGAGGATTTCACTATTTATAAGAGGATTTCTAAGGCCATTCTATCTGAACTGAATGTTGATTATATATTCCATAAAATATCACACATAATTCTAATGCCACTATATCTCCATCATGTCCCTACAGTTATGGCCCTTAACAGTTTTAAATGTGCTATATAATGGGATTAGAACTCCTGCAACTAGTTGGTTATATATCACTTAATGAGGTTATAAGCGAATTAGAACTGGCTATAGGGCTATATCCCGCGTTGTGTGTGTGTGTGTCGTTTTTCTTTCCATGGCCTCCTGCAGCGACTTTTTTTTTGGCGCCAGGTGAGCGTCGCGAAGGTGAAAGGTTGGCTGAGGCACGGTGTGGTGTTCAAAAACCCTGGCAGGGTTGATGATTAGTTCGGGGATGATACTACCCTTCATATACCGGGGTCTGGTTGGTGGAACATTTTTTCCATAGGGAATAGTAACCCCAAATAGGCTACCTCCAATTCCAATGGATTTTTTGATGTTCCCCAAGATGGCCATCTGTGGGTATCCTCTATTTTCAGACAAAGCCATGTATGATGTTTACTTGGCTGGTTGGTGGTTTCGAGAACCTGCATATCACCATTTATACCCCAAACATCCCCCAAAGATGGGTATCTGGTTGGTGCTTTGGAACATGGCTGGATTATTTTTCCATTCAGTTGGGAATAGTAACCCCAACTGACGAACTCATAGTTTCCAGAGGAGTGGCGAAAAAGCACCAACCAGGGGATTATAATCCAAGAACCAGGAATCCTGTTCAACCAACCAGGATTCAATCAATGGCCATTTTGGAGGTACCTACCATATATAAGGCCTATTTTTAGGCCTATGTCAGGGAATATCCCCACAAAAAATCATCTTATATGGTACAGTACCTCCATCAATTGGATCCTTTTTATTCCTATTGATTCAATGAAATGATAGAGGGATTTGTTTCACACTGCTCACGTGGTAAATGAGGCCGTGTATCTACACGTGTATCATATCCCACAGCAGGCCGAATTCTTGCATCAGGAAGTTATGGAAATGTGTATCCCGGATGAGACTAAACCATGGTTTACTAATTAGGGGGCTACTCCTCCAAATAGTCTTTTTATATGATACATAAATGGTATCCCAATCAAACAGCCGTTTGGGGTTTATTAATCCAGGGTTGACATTAATGTGTATCCCAAAGTTACTTTGTCATCAAATAATATTTGAATGTAAATCATGTAAAATGGTACCCCAAAGTGCCCACGGTCAAGGAGATCTATAAAGCTCCCAAAGTTCCATTTCTCAACTATAGTTAATGGAGTTTATAAACCAACCTATAACTGGGGGCACCACCCTTGCAGGAAAAACATATTTGGTCAGAAATTGTGTCTACCTTTTGAATTGTACCATGTTCCAGTTCATGGGTAATTATCAGGAAAAGATGTTTGAATGTAAATAATATCCATTTTTTGGTCATAACATTTAGAATGAGATTAATGAATTTAGCACTTTCCTGTTGATTGGTTTCAAAACAGGGGGTTGACATGATCTAACCATCATAGAGGTTTTGACCATCAAACATATGAGAATCAATCCAAATCCAAATCCAATTGGATCATTTAACTTGGGCCCATGAAGAGAACTTGGGAGACCGGTTTGACTGCGCCATTCAAAATACCCTTGTTAACTTGTTGATTGATTTATACAGTAGGTTATAAACCTACCCAGTTTATTGGGATTATGTTTATCCATAGTCCGGGACACCTATCAATCAACCACAAAATTTCATGGGATGGGAGAGCAACATGGGCAACGTGGCCCACATGAATACGCTTGGGAAATATCGGTTATAGAATTTGAATTAACATATATATATATATACATTATATTATATATATATATATTATTATATATATATAATATTATATATTATATATATATTACTGCCACAATACAGCCCCCATGTTCCGCATGGGTTCCGCATGGGTTTCGCCCACTCCTCTGGGACCCTGGGATTTTCCCAGAAAGTCTGTGGGGTCCTTGTTTGGGGGGATATGCATGGCCAGTCCGGACAGGTCTTGCAGCAGTTTGACACAAAGTTTGGTTCGTCTGAAAATAGAGCACAGTTTATTGGGTACTCCTATATCCAACAGTTTATATCAGTTTATAGTCATCCCCAAATAGATGGAAAAGTAAATCCCTACTAATTTGATGGCTATTTGGGGAGAAGGATATAAGGATGGAAGAGTAATCCCCAAATAGATGGAAAGGAAAAATCGTCATCCCCAGCGAAAATTTGATGGTTAGATGGACTTTTCCATCTATTTGGGGATGACTATATCCTTTTCTCATTAGGATGGCAACAAATCGAGGCTCCATGGTGTACCCTCTGGCAAACTAACATAGCTATTGAAAATCACCATTTTTTATGGGAAAATCAACTATTTCTATGACCATTTTCAATAGCGAACTGTTGACATAACCAGAGGGTACATCATGGACTTTTCCCCACGCAACGTGTTCCAACTCTTGGGCATCGCAGGTTGGCGGCTGTGGAAACGTGGATGACTTTTGGTCGACTTTTGGCCTTGCGAGGATGACTTGAGGATTTGACCAGCAATTTTTGGGGCTACAGATCTGAGCAAAGCTATGATTAGTGGTGTATATAAAATACATACATATAATTATATATATATACACACATTAATTATACACATATAAAGTGAGCTGATTGTTTATTTCTTGCCATATAGATAAAAACATGTTTAGAAGATATTCTTATGTCACCCCAGCCAGTTGCAAGTTGCCTCGAATCCATTGGATTCAGTGAATTTAGCTACCGTAGTAGCTGCCAGGTCTGACCTGGTTGATGAGCTTTGATGAGTTAGACCGAAACAAAACAGTAGTGCTCAAACATGACAGTATTTTTCAAGCACACCAAAATAGTGAACTCCCAGCAACTATCACTTTTTTGGCCTTAATCCATTTTCTTGGCAACACATATATTATTTATATATCTGGTACATCCTTAGGTTGGAAAAAAATGATCTATTTCTAGAAAACCAGGTTTTTGGGAAACGGATTGGAAAAAACCAATCTAGAGGGTTACCAGGTATATACAGTACGTCTTATCCTTCTTGGGGCGATGTTGGTCACATCTTTGCCTTTCTGGCTCATCTCAGGGTGACTATCCCGACTCAGTAGATCCCCTAGCTGGGTTCCGGCACTGGGGAACAAACATCAACAAACTGAGTGGTTTCCTACTGTTGATGGTTGCGAAATCCTGCACCACCAAAAGGATGGTTGAAACATGTTGAAACCCTATAAATAATGGGATGTTTACCACCGTTTTCAACTGGTGATTCGGATTTCGCTGGCCCATCCACAGTATATAGCGCTTTCTGAGATGAATATCCTGGCGCATGCCTCATGGCCGTCATGCCCCACACATCGGTGTGCATCACTAAAGATGTGTTCCAAACAGTGGGAAGTGACGGGCAAATCTTGATTGATATCTGCAAAAGGCGTTCACTACTAAGTGGCTATATAGTAGATTCCATCAGATTAGTTGTTACCTAATGCGAGCTAAGTTTATACCCACTTACATACGACAAAGAGGCGTGGCATTGTCCACCGTCACTGGTGACTGCACATCACCCAGTACATTGCTGGCATCATAGATCTCCTTTCCAGAGTGGTTGATTGGCAGAGAGGTAAGCCTCAATTGAACAACCAAGAAATAGGCAGTGTCTGGTTGGTGGTTTGGAACATGGCCTCTGGTCATGGGATCTGGGGCAATGATTGTTATATTGTATATTATATATATATTATCTGGTTGGTGGTGACTGGAACATGAATGGCTTGTATTTTATTTTTTCCATCTATTGGGAATGGAATAATCATCCCAACTGACTTTCACTCCATCATTTTTCAGAGGGGTTGGTTGAAACCACCAACCAGGTGTAGTTTGGTCATGATGTTTACCGCTAATCAAGGATAGCAATGGAAAGTCCCCCATTTCGGTCCAGGATTTTTCGAGAAAACTCCGTAGCCGCGTAGCCCCAGGAAAGACAACAGCTTACGTGCCCATGGAAGATGAAGGCGGGGGGTTGCGGGTGAGCGTTTTTGTCTTTTTTGGGGTGCCCTGCCTAGAACAACCTGCAATGAGAGGATTGGCCGATTGGCCAGTGTGTCCACGACTTGCTGTGCATCTAAAACATTTGATATTTCTGCAAAGAAGTATGGAGTATTCCATTGCTGCCGTGATTGCAATGATTGGCCCTACCGGTTGTTCAAATGGATGTGAAACCATATACCCTCTGGAAATTTAACAGTTTGCTATTGAAAATTGCCATTTATAGTGAGTTTTCCCATTAAAAATGGTGATTTTCCATAGTTATGTTAGTTTACATACAGGGTAACTTGGTTTTCTACAACCACCTGGCGGAATTTTAACAATTCGAACGACCTCAATGCAACATCACGATAGATGATGAGATGATGTTTTCATGCTTGGGTTCAGAGGAACCATCTCCCCCAAAAAAAACACATTTCAGCTTGGTGACTTTGTAGTGATTCACCCAGACTTATTTGACGGATGATGAATGATATTCCCCAATATACCTTTGGCTAGCTTGATAGACTCCCAGTTATCATCCACCAAGGGTTTCCTTGATGTTGAATGATGATATACCCTCTGGTAAACTAACATAACTATGGAAAATCACCATTTACAATGGGTAAATCCACTATAAATGGCCATTTTCAATAGCAAACTGTTAAGTTTCCAGAGGGTAGTACCCCCCAAGAAGATGCTGAAAAATGGTTCCACACCAAGAGTTCGCTGATGTTTCCTCAGGTTTCCCTACAGTGGTGCCAAGCACAGCGCCCGGTGGAGACTGGGATCAGGCGCTTTCGTTGGAAGACATGGGCAGAAAGAGAACCGGGAGATGTTTTTTTGGGCCATGGAAAGTATCAATATTAATGGAATAATGGGATATAATGGACTATGGAAATAGAAATGGAATATTCATGGGAATAATTAGTAATGGAATATGAGTCCCTATCCCATCTCTTGATACTGATTAAAAACAGTTTCCCTACTGTGGATTATCATAATCCCCAGCGACTCAGGTAGTATAACTCCCTTTAATCACCAATGAACCAGAGTATTTTTAAGGGTTCAGTTATCTGAAAAATAGGTAGTGGGTAAGGCGGAAATGGTGATGAACCAGCAAATTTGAGGGTATATACCATATTTTTAGACTTGGCCAAGTTGGTTTAGAGTAACTATGAATGATGAACTAGGGCTTGAGGTAGATATCCCTATAGTTGGGTTGGCTTGTAAAGAACCTGAAGCAGGAGGGCATCACCTTGTAATTGAGCCGTTGGAAAAACCTAAGTTTGATAGATATAAAGGGGATATAAGTTTGATAGATACAAAGGGAATATAAACATATATATATATATATCATCCATGTTGGTTTCAAAAAGATCAAAACTGGTAACAGTTGGTAAGTGTTGTTAGCTGAAGATGTTTGCCGGGGTCACTCTTCCTTTAACATCGTGGGGCATACAATAATCCATTATGGGATTTTTCGTGCACCAACCATTACACGGGATTGTCAAATTGTTTTTCTGAGCTTTTGACTGGCAGCGCAGATTCTATTCATGTTGGGAAACTACTATCCTAGTTTTAGGTTTTAACATACGTCTGACCGTCTGATCCATCGCCCTTTCAGCCAAAAGGTGTTGCCTTTAGATCGCCAACCGCCAACTTCGCATCAGTGTCGGCATAGTCCATCCCAATCCTTGAGAGATGGTTAGGATGCCACTTCGCATCCTTGGTATGTCCGATTGATATTTGTTTACATACTGTGGATGGACGAAATCCTGCATCACCTTGTATGGTTGAAAACCCTATAATTAATGGGATGTTTACCACTTCTCAACTGGTGCAGGAATTTCGCAACCATCCACAATAGGTCTATAGTCCCTGGCCAATTGTTGTTTACATAGGTGTCCAGGGACGTCCCATTGATAGTTGTTTAATGTTGTTTACATATCATGTGCCTCAGATATTGGTGAAACAATGTGAAACATGTTCCTCATCTTGCTCGAATTTTGGCGTGTGTTTCCATGCTGAAAACCAGGATGGCTTTCAAGCAAACCACACTCACAATCTTTCAATTTCGGGTCCCCAGGTGATTTTATCGCAAATTACCCTTCAGAAAACTGACATAGCTATTGAAAATTGCCATTTATAGTGGATTTACCCATTGAAAATGGTGATTTTCCATAGTTTTTTTGTAAACGTTTACCAGAGGGTACCCTTCAGAAAACTGACATAGATATAGAACATCCACCATCTGTAGATCATTTCCTATAGGAACCCTTCAGGGGTTCCATGGTAAAAATCGTCGCCAGTGGGCTGCCTTACTTCGTTGGTGGCCTTTGGGCGGGGTTCCTCCGCTGCTGCCTGCCACGTGTCTTGGCCTTTTTTGCACTGGATTGGTGGTGGGAAAATCTACGGAAACCATAGTTGTCTGGTTGGCGGTTTGGAACATGGCTTTTATTTTTCCATATATTGGGAATAGTAACGCCAACTGACTAACATTTTTCAGAGGGGTTGAAACCACCAACCAGCCATAACATGGTTTAACAGCCAAATATAGGTGTGTTGTGGTTGCTGATGGCTCCTGTAATTGTGTTCCTCAAAATATGTCCAAGATTGTTGGTGGTGGTATGGAATAATTACATTCACCTTACAAAATGGGAAGGAACAGATGTCATCTCTTTGTGATTGAGACCAAGCAAGGCAAGGGAATTTCCACAGGGCTTTGTGCAACTGCAGTAGGAGTGTTGTTTCACAGCGTGAAGTACTTGCACCTAGAAGTTAATGTTCGTAAAGCAATAGAAAACCATCCGCAATTTTACCATGAATTGGTGCTATAAACCATCAACGTGTAGGTGGTTTATTCTCGCTTTACTAACATCGCACCGGATTTGTTTAAATGGGTTTGTCCAATGATGGTATGCCTGAAATCCCTTGGTTGATCACAATTTTCCCTGATCAAAAGTTCCAGAAATCAGGGGTGAATCGCCAGCCTTATGGGCAAAACCCAAGTAAATCATATTGCTTACAAAACCCATCATATGATATAACCATATATATATATATATATAGCCCATTTAAAAACCCACAAACCCCATAGAATCTCCCAGGACGTCTTCATTTGTGGATGAAAAATTGCAATTGCCAACTCACGAGTCGCCCCCAAGTCGTCGTTCTTGGGCGAAGGTTGGGCGGAGCCTGTTTGTGCCACTGGCGCAAAAATCCTCGTGATGGAGATGCCTCCATCAAGGCGATTTTTGGGATGTACAAAGTCGTGGGTTCAATGGGAGATCTCCAGGATCCGATAAACATTGGAGGTACCTACTGTACCATATATGTTTGGCCTATTTTTTAGGCCTTAGTTTCAGGGAATATCCCCAGAAAATATGGCCTTATATGGTACAGTACCTCCATTTTAGGATCCTGGAATTCCCATTGATGGATGTAGTAACCCCAAACAAAGATGCGGAACAGTGATATGTTTTACTATTTTAGTGGGATTTTAAATTGACTTCCATATCTTTTTTAGGGAGTACTGTACACATAGACTATCCGGTGGTTAGGAGGAGCCAGGGACTTCCAGCTTTTTTGTTTATCAAATGGGGAGCCAAGGAGCTACCAAGAGTTTCCCAACCACTTGATGGTAAAGCAATGGGAGAATTGTCAACTCATGTTTTTCATGGGTGAATTTCTAGCTGTCTTGATGTAGGAATATGATTCCATGTGATGCAGAGTATCAAGGATCAGCTATGGTTGAATGCAATTCCGTTTTGTTGAACCCTCGCGGTATTGCTTGCATAGGCTGTCTTTTCATGTCTTTTCCATTGATTTGAAGAAGTGGAGGATCAAAGTACGTCGCATCAGATAGTGCTCAGTGGAATGCGCAAGAAGATGCACCTGCTTTGGTATCTCGAATTCCCACGAGTTTTCACATGTTTTGAGTATGATTTGACAGTATGATTTGGCTGCCAACTTATATGGTCGCGCCTCTTGAGACTAGTGCTGTCGTTGAAAAAACCTATTCTTATCCACCAGTTTAGATAATCAAGAAACTAGAATTCATTTATTCCTCTATTTTCCTCATTTTCTGCTCAAGAATCCCCACAGAAAATATATGTGAAACCATGATTTTCCAATCATTCAACCAATCGCTGTCAAACAGCCAGGCGCACTGGCTGCGTCCTGGAGAAGAGTTGCAGTTCGTAGCATGGCAAAATGGGATGGCAAGGAAGCTGTGGTAATCTATGTAAGTTCCTCTGAATTCGTGGCATTTTTGGCATTTATTATTTGTAAAGCCTGAATTCAAGGACTTCACTGAATCTCGTGTTTTTTTCCATAGTGGGCAGTTTCAAAAAGCGAGAAAAAGGGATCAAAAATGGAGCTTTGATCAAAACAAAAGAGTGTTTCATGGGGATATTTGATGGGGATACTTGTTCGGATGTAACTCCCGCCTGATGGAGTGGTGGCGAAACTTGGAGGTTGGAAGATCCTTCAGCCTTACCGCCGGCTCTTTTCCTCAGCTTGCCGATTTTGGAAGGGTGCTCTTTCTCGCAGACCTTTGAGTCTCTTTGGCACCTCCTGGAAAAGCGAAGAGCGGAAGGATTCCCTCCTCCTGAAGAGGTCTTTAATGAAGTAATGTCTGCAGGGAAGGGTCAGGGCACCAGAAGGCGTATGCAACCAACCGCTCATGGTCTGAAGATAGCTGATCGGCCTACAACGGAGATCATGTCTCTTGAACGTCCTAATGCCAGCGGAGGGGAGGGCGTTTACATGTTCCTCCGTTTGTTGACTGCCTGACGCAGGTTCTCCAGAAGTTCCGCTATCCGCCTCAGGATATTTGTTACTTTCAGGCTGCGACCAAGGTTTTTAAGCCGGAAATGAGGACAAAACATGACAAAACATCGTGTTCGTTGCAAGTGCAATCCGCACGCCGCGAACATTAGTGGAAATAGGCTGCGAATACTTCTAAGACAATCACTATACTATCAATCTGCAAGTTTTTTGGACTTTTGAAGATGGAAGTATGTAAAAACAATTTCGAACGACTTTTAACTATTTTACATCCATTACATTATGCATGAGGCTCATGAGGGTGCTTAGGTTGGGATCATGAAACCTCAAACACACCACCATCGCATTTTGCATGTCAGGGGGTTCAGCAAATCTTGATGTAGACCCGCACAAATAAGTGGATGGTTTACAGCTAAAAAATCATTCAAGTATGTCATTCTGTCCCGAGCTTGAAATGTTGACCCATACCGTGAAAAGCCATACTCAAAGCGGTGGTTTTTAGCGCCCACGGTGGTTGTTTTATATGATGAGCTAATAACCCACATGTTAGTTTGGTTTCTGTTTGCAAGCATCGTGATCCCGGGGTACCCACTGATGTCATCAGAAGCGCAAAAAACTGAGGTCGGACCCGCTGATGCGAAGGCACTCGCTTTCTCTGGAAAAACCGATACAATTTGGTCGTGGCAATTGGGAAAGATGATGATTCACTATGTGATGATGGGGCACTCGATTTTGGGAGATAAACCTAGGTGTGTTTATCATTGACTATTTCAGTTGGATTGTATATCCACATTGGGAGATGGGAAGAATCCATCCATTTTTGTATGAAAGAATGGTGAATGGGTTTGTTTGGATTCCCATTATGAGACTGGTTGGTGGTTTGGAGCATTTTTTATTTTCCCCAATAGTTGGGATGATGATCCAATCTGACTTTCATATTTTTCAGACGGGTGGCTCAACCACCAACCAGGAGATATAGTACCACAAGCAAGAAATACCATGGTTTGACAGCACCTATAGGCAGTTGGGGTACTCGATCATTTCCAATGCTATTCTTGGAGTCTTTCTTTGCAGGAAGGACATATAACAACAATGTGCTGTAAGACGCATCAATCGTGCGTGTCTATCTTTGGGTGTAGATGCCATTCCAAACTCATGCCGGGTCTGTGTGATGAGACGAACCTTTACATGAAGGCTTCCGACATCCGTGAGACGTATGTGTCTAAGGCACAAGCTGAAGCAGCACGCCGATCGCAATACCGTGTACATCGCCAACAGGTTTGAAGCAGTCATGTCTATGCCATACGCGGATGCACACCCCGTGGCAAGCCATTCGCGATGACTTGGGGATGGCCTGGGCTGCAACACGCCGAATTCGGCAGATCACGGCGTTGAGGCTTACCCATTCTTGTTGGATCATATCATCATAGTCCCACTGTTGTGCTGTCTCGCTTATGCTCTGTTTTTGTTTTTCTTGTTCCATATTTATATAGCCTTTTAGGGATAAGATTGAATATACAAATAATTATAAATAAATATATATAATCGAAGGAAGTTTAGAAGTCAAACTTCCGACAATATGGGGAGATGAAAAAGCAGTCAGCAGGGAGAAGAGTCAGAAGAGAAAAGATCAGAAGAAAGAAGATGCAGGTGCGCGAAAAGGTAGGAAAGTCGCGAAACACTGTGTTTTTTCGTGGTCTTGTGGCTCCGGAGGGTTGAAAAGTAGGCTCGCTAAGCGGCGGGGGCGGAGACATCTGGGGAGATGAGAGATGAAAAGTTGCACGCCGTTGTGGCGCGAAGCCGATTTCGAAGTGAAAAGGTACAAAACACCGCAGCGTCGGACCACTTTTGGAAGTTCAGATGTTGAAAAAGTGCACGGCGTTGTGGCGCGAAGCACATTTGGAAGTAAAATGTGTTAAAAACTAAGGGGTTCGGACCACTTTTGGAAGTTGAGATGTTGAAAAAATTTGCACGGCGTTGTGGCCCGAAGCACATTTCGAAGTCAAAATGTACAAAACACACCATGGTCGGACCACTTTTGGAAGTTGAGATGTCGAAAAAGTGCACGCCGTTGTGGCGCGAAGCACATTTCGAAGTCAAAATGTACAAAACACACTATTCTCGGACCACTTTTGGAAGTTGAGATGTTGAAAAAGTGCACGCCGTTGTGGCGCGAAGCACATTTCGAAGTGAACATGTACAAAACACACCATGTACGGACCATTTTTGGAGGTTCAGATGTCGAAAAAGTGCACGGCGTTGTGGCGCGAAGCACATTTCGAAGTCAAAATGTTAAAAACACTAGGGGTTCGGACCACTTTTGGAGGTTCAGATGTCGCTTCGCTTCGCTTCACTAGACTACACTACATTACACTACACTACATACACTCCACTACACTACACTACATTACACTACACTACACTCCACAACACTACAACTACAACTACACAACTACACTCCACTACACTAAATTACACTACACTACACTAAATTACACTACACTACACTCCACAACACTACAACTACAACTACACAACAACACAACTACACTCCACTACACTCCACTACACTAAACTACACTACATTACACTACACTACACTACATTACACTACACTACAATACACTACCTTCCACTACATTTCACTACATTACACTACACTACACTCCACTACACTACAACTACACAACTACACTCCACTACGCTCCACTACACTCCACCACACTAAATTACACTACACTCCACTACACTACATTACACTACACTACACTACCTTCCACTACACTTCACTACACTACACTCCACTACACTACAACTACAATTACAACTACAACTACACTCCACTACACTCCACTACACTCCACTACCCTAAATTACACTACACTACATTACACTACACTCCACTACACTACACTCCACTACACTACATTACATTCCACTACACTACATTACACTACACTGCGCCCCACTACACTACATTACACTACACTACCTTCCACTACACTTCACTACTTTACACTACACTCCACTACACTACAACTACACAACTACACTCCAGTACAGTCCACTACACTCCACTACACTCCACTACACTAAATTACACTACACTACATTACACTACACTACATCCCACTTCACTACACTACATTACGCTACACTACACTACCTTCCACTACACTTCACTTCATTACACTACACTACACTCCACTACACTACAACTACAACTACAACTTTACAACTACACTCCACTACACTAAATTACACTACACTAATATACGCTACACTACATTACATTACACTACACTCCACTACACTACACTACACTCCACTACACGACCTTCCGCTACACTTCACTACGTTACACTACACTCCACTACACTACAACTGCAACTACAACTACACAACTACACTTCACTACACTCCACTACACTCCACTACACTAAATTACACTACACTACATTGCACTACACTCCACGACACCCCACTACACTAAATTACACTACACTACACTACATTGCACTCCACTACACTCCACTACACTACATTACACTACACTACACTACCTTCCACTACACTTCACTACATTACACTACACTCCACTACAACTACAATTACAACTACAACTACACTCCACTACACTCCACTACACTCCACTACCCTAAATTACACTACACTACATTACACTACACTCCACTACACTACACTCCACTACACTACATTACATTCCACTACACTACATTACACTACACTGCGCCCCACTACACTACACTACATTACACTACACTACCTTCCACTACACTTCACTACTTTACACGACACTCCACTTCACTACAACTACAACTACAACTCCAACTACACAACTGTATCCACTACACTCCACTACACTAAATTACACTACACTACACTACATTCCACTACACTCCACTACACCACACTACATTACACTACACTACATTACACTGAATGACACTGCACCACAGATAGACAAGGTAGATAGTCAGAGAAAGAGACAGAAAGAGAGAGAAAGTCAGGAGACCTCAAGCACCTTTCGGTCCATCAGTGGCTTTGCTCTGCGATCCCTGATTCACAACAACCAATCTCTCCTATAGGTTTCCTATTTTTGAAACTTCCGCCACTGCCTTGCGCGGTACTACTGGTATAAAAACACCATAAATGCCATGAAATGACACCTTTAGAGATTGAAAAAGCATCTAAAACCACCATTTGTCCCACCAGAAATGGCAGATTTCATGACACCTTTAGAGACGAGATCCCCACGTGCTTCTCCTTGCAGGCAGGGCACCTCTGTCGTTGGTTGCAGCAGGATATGGCCTTAGGACCGGATCTGGAGGCTGGGGGATCTTCGTATAGGATATGTGTGGCCTGGTATATGTGGATACCCTCTGGTAAACCATCGGAAAATGGGAAAACCATAGGAAAACCATAGGAAAATGGAGATTTACCCTCTGGTAATTTAACATAACTATGGAAAATCACCATGTCTAATGGGTATTTTCAATAGCTAACTGTTAGTCATTACCAGAGTGTATGTGGTTTGTTTAGGATCTAGATAACTTAGGCATGGTTGCGAAGAAACTTGAAGTTATTCTCCTTAAATCATCTTATCCCAATGTTTCCTGGTGTTTTCCTGGTTTCTCTGTTATCCCAATGGGTCAGCCATGACTTTTCTATCTACTTGAGGGGTGCCACAGTTCACCGGGGGTGCTGTGGCAACCTGGTTTTGCTGCATGACAATGCTTTTTGGGAACTGGAGGAACCATTGGAGGAACCATTGATTTACAAAAACTGAGGCAGGTGGTTCGGCCAAGAACAAGATGAAGGATTAACATATGGTTTAACCAACTGAGACAGATTGCTTTCCTAACATCTTTAACCGGGGGTTGGACATGCAAATAGATCACCAACGTGATGTGTGTTACAGTATCAAAAACTGTTTGGTGGTTTGGAACATGTTTTATTGCTCCATATATTGGGAAGAATCATCCCAACTGACTAATATTTTTCAGATGGGTTGAAACCACCAACCAGATCACCAGCGTGATGTGTATTACAGTATCAAAACTGGTTGGTGGTTTGAAACATATTTTCCATAATATATGGGATGTCATCCTTCCTCTTGCCACTGATTTTGTTCAAGATGGTTAAAACATTTAAAAACCACCAACCAGTTCTAACATGTGATAGTGAATTTTCCCGTTAAAAATGGTGATTTTCCATAGTTTTTGGTAAACGTTTACCAGAGGGTATTGAATCCACGTATTTACAGTTCTCAACTGACTTTCATATTTTTCTGAGGGGTAGGTATACCACCAACCAGATCACCAACGTGATGTGTATTACAGTCTCAAAACTGGTTGGTGGTTTGAAACATATGTAGCTGTTTAGCAGAGGGTAAATCTCCATTTTCCCATGGTTTTCCTATGGTTTTCCCATTTTCCTTTGCTTTACCAGAGGGTCATTGGCATTTCTTTCTGGCGTTCACCACCTTCAAAACGTGGATTTTTTCTCTGTTGCCGCGAGGTGGTGCTGGTGCAGGAGACGTAAAGCGTCAAGCGCGGAAGATGGGGATGCGGGGTGGTTCAATGTGAAAATGCCCAGCGGTGGGAAAACATATGAAAAACATATGAAAAACTAACAATGATGGCAAGGATTTTTTTCAGAGCTTTAGGTGGTTTTACAAATATGTTATAAAGTTAATTAAAGTTATATCAATCAGAAGACTTGGGGATATATACGTCGCAAACATTTTCAGACAAAGCCAGAGTAGCGCTATACCAGACTAGCCCTTTTTATATATACCCCATCCCAGGCGAATCCAGAAGCATTTCTGGGCAATTTTCACCAGGTGCCTCTGCAGAAACTGACCGATGTTTGCAGGTCTTGAAATGTCCCGTTCCGTTTTTTTGTGAATGGAAATTGGGAAATAAAGATTGGATACAGATTGGATACCCATCTAGGGATATCTACTTCAAGAAACCCATTTGCTTTCCACAGAAAGTAATAGATTTGTGCAGGATTGTCTGAAAATAGACTACCTCCTATTCCATCGGAATGTTTGATGTTCCCGGTCAAGATGGCCATCTATGGGTATGCCCTATTTTCAGACAAAGCCATGTATGATGTTTACTTGGCTGGTTGGTGGTTTGGAACATGAATTTCATGTTTCCATTCAGTTGGGAATATTAACCCCAGCTGACGAACTCATATTTTTCAGAGGGGTGGCTCAACCACCAACCAGATGATGTAAAAACTTGGTCTCGTCTTATTCCAAGGTTTCCAAGCTTCAACCTACCTGGGGGTTTCCACAAAATGAACTCACGATGAACTCACCCCATTTCGAAGGACCAGTTGGCCCTTGATGGCTGTTCTCGCCTGCTGGATCACACTGACATGAAAAGTGTCACTTGCTTTGAGTAGTTGAAGGGTGGGGAATCTCCTGTTATGGAAGTTGATTTTTTACATCGTGCCCGGTCGTGCCCTTCAGTTATTAGTAGCTCTAAGGCAGAAAGTATATAATATTTTTGTGGCATCACGAATCTGTGGTTCATTGACTGTCCGTTTGCACATGAGTTTTCTTGAGGGTATGCTGGCTGCATGGCTTTGTCCAGCATTTGTAAAACGGTCACAACCAGAAACTGGAAGCTGCTCCGAGACTTGTACTTGACATCTGAGAAGATGACTGAATGATGGATGGTGCGGTTACAGCTTTGTCTCTTGCCTAAACCTTCAAGCGGAAAACCCCCAACCATGGTTTTGAACGTGTATCAACCAGTGGTTAGGTCTAAAAAAAAATCGTTGTTCTTCGACAATCACCTTGATCTCACCATTGTTTCTTTACACAGCATATTTGTCAACCCATTTTTAAGTACTATATTCAGTTACATGCCTTTTTGTTGTCCTGGTAGTTGGTGAGAACCCTTTGAAAACCGAATGTGTAACCCACATGTATATAACATTATATAACCTATTTCATATAACCTGTTTGGTTTGATAAAATAATATCATCCATCATACATAAGTGGCATGCCTGGCATAGAATCAATTTCATTTATAGTCAAGTTTCCTCATGGTTCCCAAGCAGTTGGAACCAGTATGTTAGGTAAAACCCTTAAGCTTACAAGTATGTGGCAGATCGTTCCAATTGAGGACGAGCTTTTTTCAGATGGGATGAGGAAAAGAAACCAAAGAAATCATCCACGATTTCATGGTGCAGGGGACATCGACAGCAAACAACCACAATATCTACGAATGTGTATCTATGTATATATATATATGATATATACATATATAAATATTGCAAAAAGCAAGGCTCCCTGTAAAAGTTCCCTTGAATCAATCCATTCAATCTCATGTTTGTTTGATGAATCACAAATTTTGATGCTAAAATCTCAACTGGCAATGGACATATTACCGTAGACTTGCCAAGGTTCTGTTTACCCTAGATGGCCTTCAGACCAACCTTGTTACCCTCTGGTAAACAAACATAAATATGGAAAATCACCATGCTATTAATGGGTAAATCCACTATAGATTGCCATTTTCAATAGCAAACTGTTAACTTACCAGAGGGTATATTCCATTAAGTGGATTATAATCCTATTAAACCCCATGGAAAATCCCATTAAATTCCAATTAAACCTTATGAAACCCCGGGTAAACCCATGACTGATGATTACCACAAGGTGGTGCCCCCTAGATAGCTAAGTTGGTTTATAACTCCAATAACTATGGTTTATAGGTGATATATCTATAGTTAATGGGATTATAAACCAACTTATAACTGGGGGGCACCACCTTGTACCCCCTTTGTTCGCGAGATCGAGCTGGAGCTGTTCCAAGGTCACAGGTCCCTTCTGCGCCCTGACCTTTGCGCGCCCGCGGCTGCTGGCGGCCGAGGAAGCGCCGTTGCTGCAGCTGGCGCGGGAGGAAGCGTGGTGCCTGAGGCGGTCAAAGATGGGGAGAGTACTCCTCCAATAAGTTGGTGATGTATCCCATATTTATCATATATACAGAAATACCAGGTATAAGTACTTATAATTATGGAATTATATACAGAAATACCATGAGAAATACCAGGTATAAGTACTTATAACTTATAACCCCATTTATGGAATGTATAATCCCATTTATAAGAACCAGTTATAATATAAATACTTATAATGTCAACCCTGGATTAAACCCCAAACGGCCAAACGGCTGTTGAATTGGGAGGGTACCAGGAAAAAGTATCAGATTATGACTATTTGGGGAGTACCCCCTGACTAATGAACCATGGTTTATTAATCCGGGGTTGGCATTAATCATAATCTAATACTTCAATGGTACCCTCCCAATTGTACCCTCCCAATTCAACAGCCGTTTGCGGTTTAATCCAGGGTTGACACGAACTATCATTTTTTGGGGGGGTTCAGCATTAAACATATGGGAATATAATTGACAAATGATGGTTGATCGATGATTCTATGGGGTTGTATCCAACATATCGGGGACTACCACAATCCATGAACTGGAAAATCCATTCTCAACGGAACAGTTTTTGAAGGGACGACATTTCGGGTTTTGAACACTGCTGAACTATGGTATGTGCATGCTTAGTTTTTTTTGGCGAGATAGGGATGCAGCCCATCTGTTGGTGGGCTCCTTGAACATGAAAACCATTCCTTTTCACTTAGATATATACGGATATGAAGTACGAAAAATTTGCCAGGGTGTTTGAAAATGAGGGAGAGTGGAATCGAACAGAATATGGGTTTGCCTGAAAACAGGGTACCCCAAAATCCTGGGATAGTAATCATTTTTCCGATTCAAATTCTTGTTTGGGGTGTATATCCAATTTTCAGACGGACCCATATGCAGAAAAATGAGCCTGGGCGCAGGAAGAGAGCAAGAATTCAAAAACTTGCATTTTTTTAAGCGTAAGCGTTGGAAATCCGTTTTAACTAGTTCTTCATTGTTTGGGGTTCCCTTGTTCAGTAACAAAATCATGCAGCTGAGACGATGTTTTTGTTGTACGTCTCAGGTTTGGACACGAGTCATTGATGCAGAAAGAATGGATTGCACACCTGGTCAAAGGTGTTTCCTTTTTGCCTAGTTAGAGACCATTATCCACCGTATACTTCGGATACTTGTGTACAAAAAATCCACATGTCTACGTAGATTTTGATCTGCATCTTTAGATTGTTTTAGAACTGAACATGAGTCTGTATACATGGCCAGAGAGATAGACAAATACTGGTAGGATCAAATAGGCACAATAAATCTGTAAGTAATTAGAGAAATATTGTTGGGTACCCTTTGGTTATTTGACATAGCCATCTATGAATGATTTACCTATATTTACCTATTAAGAATGGTGATTTTCCATGGCTACGTTAAATAACCAAAGGGTATATCTCCATATTTCAATGAGAATTTCAGGATCCCAAAAAGGAGGCACTGTACCATATAAGACCATATTTGGTTGGTGGTTTCAAACATTTTTTATTTTCCATAATATATGGGATGTCATCCTTCCCATTGACGAACTCATATTTTTCAAGATGGATATTGCACCACCAACTAGATATTTTGTTGGGATATTCCTTTTCCATATATTGGGAATTTCATTTTCCCAACTGACGAACTTATATTTTCAGAGGGATGGCTCAACCACCAACCAGCCTTACATAGGCCTGATCCAATACATGGAGGCACGTTAGTATCATATTTTTCACCATTATGTATTATTTTGTTGGGATATTCCCTGAACCTAAGGCCTAAAAAAATAGGCCTTATATGTATATATATATACATATACATATGGTAGGTACCTCCAATGTTTACTAACAAAATTAAGATTCTTTCCCATCTTCGTTTCAGACGCCAGGGACGGCTCCAATCACGGCGCCGTGGTGAGAGCCGTGAATCGATGGATCACATCTGTCTACGACTGCCAGGCGTCGGCGGGATGGAGCTAGCGAGCTAGCCACATGGGGAGCAATGGGGAATCGAGCAACATGTGGGTTGCCAAAAATTGGGGGAACTCACCTAAATGATCTAAATGATTCTAAATGCTTGGTGGTGACTGGAACATGAATGGATTATGACTTTCCATTCAGTTGGGAATGTCATCATCCCAACTGACTCATATTTTTCAGAGGGGCGGCATTGAAGTTCGTACTTGCTTCACACCCTTGGGACGAAGTGCCCTCATTCTGTGACTTTGTCATAGCTACGGATTTCTACGCTCATTTAGCAAGTACCATCAATATATTATGTATATAAATATAATATTATATGTATGTTGATTCCACATGTTTGATTGGTGAACATCACATTTTGGCCGTATAAATTCCGATTCTTGGTGAATCCTCAATTCTTTCTGAAGTTCCAAGATGTTCCCAAGCATTTAGATCTGGTTGGTGGTTGATCCCATTGCATGTTTATATCATTGAGTACTGTACAGGATGGGGCCCCCCAGTTATAAGTTGGTTTATAAACCATTGTAGTCCCCATTAACTATAGTTATATCTACCATAAACCATTGTTAAGCCACTTATAAACCAACTGAACGCTATCGACTGGGGGCCCCATCCTGTAGGAGTTTGTATGGTTTGGAAACTGGACAAACAAGAAGAGAATCAGTCAGTTCCAGTCAGTCCTTTGGACGATTTGCTGGTTCATGTGTGGTCAGGCGTTAGAATGTTGATGCAAGATGACTCAGACTGACTTATCTGGTTGGTGCTTTGGAACATTTTTTTGGACCATATATTGGGAATTTCATCATCCCAACTGACGAACTCCATCATTTTTTCGAGGGGTAGGGTGGCTCAACCACCAACCAGTTATAGATTTTTCGAAAGCTTGTGCACCAACCGAGCAGCACATCTGGAAGAAAAAACGATTCCGACAACCTTCGACTGTGGCTGTTTTCTGGAACACTACAGCACGTACAGCCGACAAATTTGAGACCTACAATTGGTCAAAAGGCTGTACAAGTTAAAAGATGTATGTAAACTATAAACTAAATTAAACTGGTATACAGGGGCTTTTTGGATGCAAGCTACCATGTCATGTTCTAGTGTATTTGTCTGGGTTTTGTTTCAAGAGACTGAAATGAACACTTCTTCAACTTGTTCAACTGAAAGATTCCTAGAACTTGTTCAGTTGAAAGACTACGCTGAAGTGAAATCCTTCCCCCTCATATATTGAACATGGTATTTTACCCATTAAAGCCATGCTTTAGTAGGTTGAATCCACATAGGAACAATCAGACCATGGGGGTGTTAAACTGTTATCTATGAACGCTTTTGGATACCGACCGATGATGTCCATCCTGCTGTCCATTTTCTGTTGGTTTGGAAAAATCATCCACAAAAAAGATCACCCAATTGTTGATGGTTTTTTTAATCATAAATCCCATTTTATATAAATCCCAATGAAATCCCATTAAAATATATTAAAGACCCATGAAAACCCATTTAAATCCCATTAAAGTCCCATTTAAAGTCCCATAAAAAGCCAGCTGGATAACCATCAAAGCATCGATCTCCAGGCGTCTCAGCGTTTGTTGGCCTTCTTTGAGGCGCTGGGGCGCTGCGACCGATTCATGTTGATTCATGTTGATTCATGTTGATTTACCCTCTGGTAAACTAACATAACTATGGAAAATCACCATGCTATTAATGGAAAATCCACTATAGATTGCCATTTTCAATAGCAAACTGTTAACTTACCATGTTGATTTAGTTGTTTTTGTTTCGTGATCCCATTTCCCCTGGTCGAAAGTGTGAATCCTTTCTCTCCGGGAGATTTTTGATGAAATCTCTCCGGTTTCGCGGGGTAAAACGAACCACTTGGCTTTAAAGAGGAGCTGGTTGGTGGTTTTTATATTTTCCCCTATATATTTGGGATGATTTTCTCCAATCTGACGAACTCACTCCATCATTTTTCAGAGGGGTAGGTCAACCACCAAGCAGAGGAGTAGCTGCAAACTCAGAGGCCTCATGAACCAACCAGATCGCGTGAGCCAATGGATTCTTCGGTCTTCACCTACCGGTCGTTGTTCATCATCATCATCATCATCATCATGCGGCCTCATTTTTCCCGGTTGTTTAGTCACAATTGAGAAAAAGAACATGTTCTATCTCATGATAACATGATAAAAGCATGTTTCTTGGGGGTAAAGTCATGTGTGTTGTTGTGCTGTTCGCCGATCCTTGGTGGAACCAGCTTAAGTCACAATGTTTTTTTGTGATTTACATTGACGTAATCCTAACTTTGGTGGAATCCTAACTTGGGACCAATCACCCAAACCTTTTGCCAGTAAAATGGTGTAAAATCACCACATGTGTAGATTTGACCTGGGAGCGCAGTTCCACTCACAAGTGGATATCAAATATTTATCAAAGCATATCTGGTTGGTGGTTTGGAACATGTTTTATTTTCCATTTCATATATGGGATGTCATCCTTCCCATCGACGATGGCCCATCGACTAATATTTTTCAAGATGGTTAAAACCACCAACCAGATATTATAGGTACCTCAGTATATGTGGGATATCCCCGGGGGTTATCCGTCGATGGAGCGCTTTCCATCCGCACAGGAACTGAGCCAAGCGGTGCCAGCGGTTACCGTGGTGGCCGTGGTACCTGGACATGTGCCGCTGAAGGAGGCACCGAAAAAAGGATGGCTGAGTGGAGCTGCAGGATGGGGCCCCCAGTCGATAGCGTTCAGTTGGTTTATAAGTGGCTTAACAATGGTTTATGGTAGATATAACTATAGTTAATGGGGATTATTTCATTGTTTATAAACCAACAAACATCACTGGGGGGCCCATCCTGTGGAAACGGCTGGACCTTTCATGCACTCAACTACACAGGGACTCAAATTGTAGGACTTTCAGTGACCCCATCTTTAGGGTCTATAATGATAGATCCAGGGTCCAGGGTCCCTAGGTTTTAGTTGAGGGTATGATCTTTTTTGGGTTTTTATCATGGTTCCGTATATTAAATATCATGTGTTGATGGCGATATTATGGGGATATAACTCATCAACTTGTTTTTTTCGCATGTTATCTTGGGTTGAATGTGGGAAACCTGCCATAAACCTACCACTTGGGGATGGTTTATACCATCCATTTAATGGTGATTTGGGGGGATGGTTTTTTCTTATCCAAATGGGATTGATATGGATTGAGGCCGAAACCAATGGGTAAACCAATGTCTGGCTGGTGGTTTGGAACATGTTTTATTTTTCCATTCAGTTGGGAATGTCATCATCCCAATTGACAAACTCCATCATTTTTCAGAGGGGTAGGTTGAAACCAACCACCAACCAGATGTAAACATAATCCGGTTGGTGGGTTCAAACATTTGTTATTTTCCATTTCATATATAGGATGTCAGTCGAAACCCATTGACTTTCACTCCATCATTTTTCAAGATGGTTATTGTACCACTAACCAGTAATGTAAACCAACTAACATTGAGAATGGAACCATGGAGTATTTCGTAGGATGAACAAGCACCAAACACAGGTTTGTACCATTAATCTGGATCCATGGAGTTGGTTCATGGAGTATGAAAATTGAAAAAAGCTTGAGGGAATATACCCGGCCTGGTAAACGTTAACAGTTTGCGAACTTGAAGCCATGGCCCAATCGAAATAGTTGATTTACCCAGCTATAAAAGGTGATTTTCCATAGTTATGTAAACGTTTACCAGAGGGTAATGCATGTGGAAAATCACCATTTTCAATGGGTACATCAACTATTTCTATGGGCCATTTTCAATAGCTATGTTAAATTACCAGAGGGTATATTGAATAGGAACTCAAGATTTATATATATCCTACCTGGATGAACATGGGCCCAGCTTTAGCCATGCACGTAGATTTGCTGCTGCTTAGCAGCAACCTTTCGGAATTGGGATTTCATTCGCAAAATGACGGAGTTCACAACGAAAAATACAGGTCATTCTGGATTGAAACAACTAAGAAGTGGGATCTGACAATCAAAATTTGGCATGTGTCCAACTCCTTGTTGACTGGGAAGAAAAGGTGATCCGCTCATCAATTTAAAGCTGTTAGGTGATCATCAATAATCATCAGTGAAATTTCACCGCAGTAATCAGCCAATCAAACATGGAGGTTTCCATACATGGTGGTAGCCCTAAATCATCCATTTTAGTAGGCTTTTCGTTTATAAACCATCCATTTTGGGGTGCCTCCATTCATGGAAAGAGAAGCAAGGCAGCAAAATGTGAAGCAAAGCACAAGACATGAAGCAAATTCAGTATTTAAAAAAAAAAGTAATGCAAGCAAAGGGCAGTAACGAAAAGTGGAGAAAAGAAACAAAAAAACAAAAGACATGGAAAAGAGACGCTTAAAGAAACAAAAGAAGAAACCAAAAAGAAAGAGAAACATAGAAACAAGGAAAAGAAATAAGATGACAGAGGAACAAACAAAAAAAGACAACCATAAGAAATAGAGAAAGAAGAGGAAGGAAAAAAAAGAAACAAGCAAAAGAAAGAAAGGAAAGAACAAAAGAAAGAAAACCAAAAAAAGAAATACAAAAGAAAAACAAAA